>OU015632.1:22400000-23000000 GCA_907165235.1 Zeuzera pyrina
CAAAAATATCGCAATTTTTGGATTTTTTTCTTTTATTGTACTTTTTTACTTCTCGCCCAATTTCATGATTGTAGGTCAACGGGAAGCATCCTATAAGTTTATATTTGAGTATATAAATGGCCTCATCTTTAAATAGTGTTGACTTAGACGCTTGATTTTTTACGTCTCCATAGAACCATAGACCTCGGTATTTGAGTACGTTTGAACTTGCTACCCCTATCGGTTCCTGAGATACTGAGGTCTTTACTGGTCGGACACAAGGACACACGCACACACACATCGAAGTGATTCCATAAGGGTTCCGTTTTTTCCTTTTGAGGTACGGAACCCTGAAAAACGTGAATAAAAACATTAAAATGTACTAATTTGCTTACAGTTACAGCTTATAAAAATGGCTATTTTTTATCACCAAAAGCTACTCTAAGATATAGAGTCGAAATCGATAATGATTCCTATATTTTTAACTCGTTCCCTCTGATGGAAACGTACCGTTGGGGGCTAAAAGAAGTTGTATAAATTCAGGTGTTACTTTGCGGAAAACTATCGCATGTGATAAATTCCTAAAATCTCTAGCTATTTTCCGCTCTAACTCTCAAAACTACCAATCGACACGTGTTTCACCTCTCAACGAAGCATTCTCAGGATATACCAGAGATAGGATTCGGCCACCTAACCAGCACCGAATCGGTATATACCGAATCGAATAGGTAGGTAGGTAAGTTATTTTAATTGTACTTGAGTTTTGATTAATAAAGGATAGTTATTTTATACTTTTAAATGTTTTTTTTTTGTTTCATAGTGTTCATTACGCGCTGGTTTGACTCACGTTTGACCAAGTATTTTACGTTCGTGTTTATCTATTTATATTGTATAAATCTGTCCCTATCACAGGTTATTCTTGTATCGGTGGAAGTGAAGTAATATTCGATGTTTATTGAGCTATAAATTTTATACACATTTTAAAAGCCCAGCCGAAGTGTCTTAATACAATTAAATATAATAGTTATGTAACTTCTTTTGGAAAGTTTTCTTCTGTGGTATCTTACAGATGTTTCGTGTCTGATAACGTTCATAGACGTTATTATTATTAACTTTTAATGCATGATGCGAACGTGTGCGTTAAGGCCCGGTGCGCTTGCACCGTACTACCATTGGAAATACGTACAGAGTAATTACGTTTCAGATAGTACAACAAAGCTTAACAAATATTTTTTGAGGATCAGAAATAATTTTTGAAAAGTCGTAGAATAAAAGTTGTTAGGTATGGTGACAGGAATTTTGCACTAAGAGGTTATAAGTATTTTTCAATTAACCCTGTATGTGTAAGAATATAAAAAAAAAAAATTTTTGACATAGTGATGCCTACTACATATTTGTCACTAGATTATGTTAATATTGTAAATTATTCATAGAAGAATTAAGGAAGGCTAAAATTCGTTATTTGAGCTGACTTATTATTTGACTGACATCTTCCTTTGTCTTTGAAACTATTGAATGTACAATTTTAAAAATATCATACAGGTTTGGCGGCGGTGATCAGTGTGATCACTTTCTATCAGGTGACTCGCTTGCTCTTTTGCCTCGTTTATTTATATTAGAAAAATCCAATGAAAGTTTATAAAATTTATTTTATTTTTAAATGTAATAAAAGTAGCTTAGACTACTTTTTAAAAAGTCCTCTACTTGCTAATAAAAGTCCGTCAAAATCAGCTCAGTCGTTTCGGAGATTAGCTAGGACAAACAAACAAATAGACAGACAGTAAAAAATTGAAACAAACCCATTTTCGGCTACATAGATTTCGCGAGAGATATACATACATACATATCTTCACGCTGTATCCCTAACGGGGTAGTCAGAGAGGACGGAGCGCCAGGAGTCGCGGTTCTTACATACCTCTTTGGCTTCGTCAAATCTCATTATTCTCCTCACACATTTTGGCATAGTTATGCGAGCGCTTTTATACATTTCCGTCTACTAATACTCTAGCAGTCGCGAGATGATTGTTTTAATTTGGTAATTACGGTGCCATGCGCTAAAATGACTTTTCGTGGCATAAATAGAGTAGCTAGCAGTAATTTTTAGCTCACTGATTAATAGACAGAGGCAGCAATATAGCGATTCGCGACATTATGTCGTGCTCGATAAAAAACGGTTCGGATTCGGTTATCGCTTAATGACTTCAATTTATTGGAAACGTGTAAATAACTATATAAGGCTTTTATCCCTAAACCACAGAGAGGCACTTCAATTTTATTAATATGTATTGATGTATAGATTTACAGTTTTATAAATATCATGCGGTGTGTCACTTTGACCAATTTTTTATGATTACAATATTAATGTTTCTTTGTATGCTTTGCCCTTAAGAGCATCGTAACAGGAAGGGCATTGCACATTGTCATTATTAAAACACTTCACACTACACGGCAAGGCTGTGATATTATTTACTCTAAGGTCGACTGTGGGACCTTAAGACGACGTCACAAAGGGCTCATAAATACATTTCCGTTTCCGAATAATTGTGTTGTTATTATACTTAATTATCTTGCCATATTAATATGGTTTTAAAATCGTTTGTAATTTTTAAGTGAACCACAAGGGCCTCTTTCGTTGCCTTTAACGACAGGTGAAACACAGTAGCCTCATTCTCTGGCTTGGGCTACAGAACGGACCCTGAATCACCTATTTGTGTTGTAACATATTTGTGTTATTTTGCGTTGTTACGAATGCTAGTAACAAACAATAATAAATAAATTCTCGAAACAACTACACCAATTTTGTGACCCTAATTTAAGCATTGGATTGGTATAATAGGTACCACGCGACGAATCGGGACAGCGCCCAATAACAGGCTTCAAGACAATTCTTTTTTATGACAAAACTGACCGTACAAGTCTAATTACAAAGTAAGCATTCTAACAGAGGCCCATTTCTCTAATAGCGTGTATAAACCTACTGTCACAGGGTTGACGAAACTTAAACTATGCATGTAAATAAAAAATAAAATTCGGTTCAATAAAAGGTTGGAGTTTGGCCATAGATACACATATAATCTAATGTTTGTAAATGTACTTCACTTGATTTCTTAGATACTACTAAAAACAAGAAATATCTTTATTTTTTCAGAAATTGTTGATGCAAAAGTTATTTTATCTCTAACACTCAAATTTTAAAATCACTTCCAAAATGTCATTGTTTGTATAAATTCGTTACATCGAGTACGCGAAGTTCAGACCAGTCGTTTGTCAAATAACAAATTTTTGAAGTTCATATGTTGGGTCACCAATTATGTATATACATAAAAATTTATATTTTTTGAAATTTTTTGAAATTTTTGCTGTATACTGAAATAAACTTTGAGTAAAATGACTGTAATAGACGAATACAACGAGATGATACCCATTCCAGAAAGCGCATAGTTTTTCTCATTTTAAAAGAACAGTGTTGACACGAGAGAATTTTCATTAAAGAACATGTTAATGTTAACTTCAAGAATATAGTATCTAAAATGTTTATTTTTTAAATAATGTAATACGAGGGCAACATTTTGAGACTGACTACTGTTCTGTCTGTAGATAATTATAAATAAAAAAGTATAAATTTTGAAATTCGACATAAATAATGCAGCAACATCAAAGTATTCTGTGCGATATTTCGACGGCCCTCTCACTCCCTTTCATTTCCGTTGGACCGCCATAAATATAACCTTTTTAAAAATATCCTCTTGGGCCACTTATACAAATTTAATCTGAGTCGTAATGGCGTTAAAAACGTCAACACTCGAAACAAGGGTCATTGAGACTGCTTTGTACAAAATGCTAGGCGATAGATATCCATAGCTTTGCAAGTCACATGAAAATATTGATGTAATTGGGAATTCTAATTCTAATATAAATTAGATTTTATTAATAATCTAAAATGTCACAAAAAATAAATAAAGTATTTAAAAATGATAAAGCAATCAATTGGTCATACAAGTTATAATTATAAGGCAGTATTCATAGACATTCTATGCTAGTATTATTACCTCATTTGAATGAAAGGACTTTTGACAGTGGCATAATCAGTATTTAGCAACCAATGTGTGATTTTATGTTTGCAAAGAGATTTGGTTAAACAATAGAAGGCGATTATAGAATATAGCTTGATATGACAGGATTCCGAGAATCGGAAATGTTTATGAGAGAAAGTAATGTGGTAGGATTCAGGAAAACAAACAATATCTTTACTACTTTTCATACTCAACATAGAACGGTTGTAATGAGTCGTTTCAGTCGACCATAGGATTTATAAGATTTGGTATAAGCGACAGTCTGCTACCCTGTCACTATCTGCTCCCCAAGCGGCCAAATCATAGAATAATACTTATTCTATTTTTTCATTTTTGTCTTTAGTGTAAACAAATGTGACGACTATGACATTTATAACGTAACTAAAGATTGGCTAGTTCGTAAATGATTGAGTCAGTTGAAATTCTTAATATTTATGTGAAATGCAAATTAAAAACAAAACGCTTGACAAATAACCCAAATTTTTTTAATGCTCTGCTACATTGGATAATATTTAGTGTTATTTGTTAATATTTCATAGTTTCGTGTATAACAGAAAAGCAGTGTTATTAGAGTGCTACGTGTAATACGTCGGACCAGCGAACGGTGAAAATTTAGAAAAATTTGAGTTAGTTTCTTGTTTGTCAAAAATTAAAGTCGAAAATGAAAAAATTGTATATAGAATAACATAACGCACAACACTGGTAACATAAGTGTTTTTACGCCACGAACAGAGCAGAGGAACGTTTTAATGGCGTACATAACATAATCAGAATATAATGTAATAATGTATAATAAACAATCATTATCATTACAATAGCGAAATGAGTGTACTTGAAACTCGTTAAATTCTAATTAAATACCGCAATAGAGCAATAAGAAATATTGTAGTTAGGAACATCCTCGGCATCTTTGTAGTCAACAAATATACCATATTATATTGTAGCTTTGTTTGTAACATCTTTGAACGTTACTATTAATAATGTTATATCGTATCTTTGGACTAAAGCTTTATGTTTAATATAAAGGGAGGTCTACCCCCACTTGACGTTGTAAGGAAAATCTTTTTCGTATCTTTAATTAGTAAAATATGCTAAAAAGACGCGCCCTTGCCTGCTCTTTGGAGTTTATCTAAACTGACAGGAACAAACAAAATCCAAACAACAAAAGTTGCTTGGCGACGGTCATTCTCGCTTTTATGGTTTTCTTTGTTCCCGTCATTTAAAGCTTGACTTCTTTTTACAGACTTACGGACTTTTGACCGTTTTAGACATCAAGATTAATAGTGAGGCATTTTCTGTTTTCAAAATAAAATAAGACCTTATTTTATTAAATGGATTAATGAAAGGAAGTACGCAAACGAAACATCCGTCTACTTGTTTAAGAAACTGTAAACAAAACGGTCGTGATCTCCAGTGTTAGCTGACGAAAATGTTGAAAGCACTCACATACGTAAGCGAAAATGTGTGAGGAAAATGATGAGATTTGAAGTGGCGAAAGAAGTACGCAAGGACGCCAAGTTTGGTGCTCCATTCTCTCTGATTATCTTGTTACAGAGATACAGCGTAAGGATATGTATGTATGTATTAATACCGAATTAGGATTTGGTGCAAGTTAGCTGATCGAGTCTGATTTGGTGCAAGTTTTCTGGAATATACTGAGGATGCTTCTTTAAGAGGCGATACACGCGTCGATTAATGGTGTTGGAATTTTGGGAGGAGGATCAAAGTCAAAGTCAAAGTCAAATCAATTTATTCAAGTAAACCCAATTGCAAGGTATTTTTTAACGTCAAATCTACTTTAGTTCGGTTCGAAAAGAAAACCTGAACACTGAGAAGAACCGACAACAAACCTAGTCAGGTATCATATTTTCAACATCATTCTACAATAGTGATTTAAAATACAATTTAAAAAAATTTAAAGAATTTATGAATATAAAGCCAGTAAATGCGTGTGCAGAGAAAATTATTTCCAGACTATATATCTATATAGGATAGCTAAAAATTATAAGTGTTCATCAATTATCACATGAAATGGGTTTCACCGAGCAGTTACGTGATATCAATTTCCTAAAGGCGTCAGTGGTTCAGACATTCTTTCAATTGGTAGAAACATGAATATATAATGAGTTCTTGAACTTCTAGACTCGAAATGAGTGCTTAACACAGCTTGCCATGTTTTTTCTGTGTGCAATATCGATGCATGAAGCAAGCGCGAAATAGAACTAACGCTGTTATTTTGGAATTAATTAATTATACACTCAGAAGTTACTTCGCGGAATTACATCGTAAATCGACAATTTGTGTATTGTTAGCTTCACATTAAATTTAAACACATCAATTAGCCACGTGTGATATATTGTAACATTTTAGTAACAAGAGTGAGGGCGGAATAGGTTTCCTGCGTGTAATGGGGCTGTATAAAAGTCTGATTTTAGTCTTGTAAGAGTTCGGTTGTCGAGCACCTGTCGATTAGTCAAGTATATAATAGTTGTGATGAAGAATTGACAGTGAGTTCATAGTGATCAGTGCTTCTGTTACATTTCATTTTTAACAGTATATATTTCAGTTAACTTCCACTCAAAGCTTCAAATTTATTGATTGAGAAGTTTTCTAAGGCCGTGATCTCAAGCTCAAGTTTGCTAGAGACCACGGCCGATGCAACTCGGTCGAAACGTCAAGCCAAAATAAAAGATAATCGCGATAAATTTCCCGTTTTAGATATTTTATAACGCAACGTGAAAGTTTAAAAGTTTATATGAGACGTTTTCGTTTTTCAGGGAAGCATTTCCAAGAAACAGAGATCAGACGTTGTCAGCTATCCAGTACAGAGTTGTTTCAGTGCTGGGCCGACCGAGATTAGGCGAAAGACAGTTAAAAACATATACAAAATCGTTTAAATCCGCCATAAATACGCCCAATTCAAAATGTAACTGAACGTAAATTGTATAATGGAACTAGATGTGCATAACGTTTAAAAACATTAAAATTCTAGTACGCGAATTCTTCAACTATATATTTGTGAATTACCCACTTCATCGACGTTTCAGTACTCATAATCATGTGTAGTGACATAGACTAAAGCGACGAATGGTGTAAACTGGCAAGTAGGTATAATAGTACCTTAGATCTGTAGCCCGGGCGAGAGAACAACGCTGCGCTGTTCTCCGCTTGTTGCAAAAAGCAACTACAGGAACCTTCGGGGTCGCGGTCTATAGGAGTGGCGACTCTGGTCGTCTATCCATGCAACCTCGAGGATGATGACATCGTGTGGTCCGCGCTATCGCGGCACTACGAGAGTGCAAGTGGTTGTGCAATTGTCCTCTTAGAAGTGTTTGTATATATCGCGAAAGGAGCTCGGCACGCTTATTACGTAACTTGCAGTCAGCATGTGACAGCCAATATCGCGCGATATCTGCTGTCAAAACGAGAATTTGTGTAATGTAATTTGTACAGTGGCGCTAAATCTACCGCAAAAAGTGCATTTTACGGTCATAGAATAATAATAATATCCTCAGACATTTCACACAGCGCCATCTAGTCTCAAAGTAAGCAGCAGAGCGCTTGTGTTATGGGTACTAGACAACTGATATACTACTTATATACTTTTCTTTTGTAAATAAATAAATATAATACATAGACACCCAGACTCGGGGCGGGAATCGAGCCCGCAACCCCCGTTTACTTTCCTACGCGCTTAAGCGTTGTTCCACGGAGGTCGTCCAAATATATAATAGATACACATTCGTCATACATGATAGCAATTTTTATTACAATTAGTCACCGGTCGCGCAGTGATCGCGTGGCTGTCGCTGTCTGCAAATTTTTAGGTAATAACCCCGCGGGTATGTACCGTAGGAGATCCCAGAGCCCCTCGACAACTCGCTGAGGAAACCCACCGCAGGAGGTTTTTGGTGGGTGAAAGCCGCACATAATCAAGTCTCTTCTCAAGGGGGCTTGGTATCTGTGTGCGAATTTCTTCAGCATACCCAAAATAGGTCTCACGATTATCCAGAAATTAAATTAAAATTTCATTATGTAACTATAGTACAGAACTTAAATATGTCGGACTTGCATTAGGCTAACTTTTCTAATCTTGGTCCGAAACATTAAAAAATTCAAACATAAAAGTTTTGATCTATGGTTACATTTAGTCTAGAGTAGGTACGTAACGGAAATAGGTCACACCGATCAACCCACGCGTTACTCCAATACAACGCGATACGTTTCATAAATTCGCGCTTATATTTATTAGTATAATTACACACGACCCACTTGGACCAAAAACCAGGAAGAAAACTTTAGTTATATTATTAGATCTAGTTTTAACTGCCTTCAGAAGAATTTCACGCATTCTTTCACTGAAATACCTACATTATATAGTTTATCTTGCGATTTATATATGTTTATATTTTGTGATACTATACGAGGGCTGCTATTTATGTATCCGGAATAACAAAGTGAAACAAACATATAGCATTTATTATAGTTTTATTGCTTTTCAAAATATTCACCATGATGATTGATGCACTTTTGCATGCGTTGGAACCAATTTTCGTAGCACTTTTTCCATTCGGATTGAGGTACCTCCAAAACGTGCATTTTGAACGCATCAACAACCTCTTCACACCTCGAAAAACGTTGACCACGTAATTTATTCTTCATGGTTGGGAATAAATAGAAGTCGTTGGGGGCCAAGTCGGGGCTGTACGGCGGATGACCCCTTAATTCGATCTTTTGATCCACCAAATACCGAGTTGTTTCGGCCGATGTGTGGCAGCTAGCATTGTCATGATGAAGAAGGATTCTGCGTAGTTGGTTGTTCTTCCTTATTTCTTCAAAGACTTCTGGCAAACAAATGGTCGTGTACCATTCAGAATTAACCGTTTTACGACTCTCTAGTGGCACTGTAGCTACATGTCCATTTATACCAAAAAAAACAAACGACCATT
Source organism: Zeuzera pyrina (assembly GCA_907165235.1). Classification (NCBI taxonomy): domain Eukaryota; kingdom Metazoa; phylum Arthropoda; class Insecta; order Lepidoptera; family Cossidae; genus Zeuzera; species Zeuzera pyrina. The sequence goes on from OU015632.1 coordinate 22,409,002, forward strand.
TGCTTCAAAGTCCTTTTTGAACGATTGACTTTTGTTGGGTTCGGCTCATCTTGGAACACCCAAACCGTTGATTGTTGTTTAGTTTCAGGATCATACGGATATGTCCAAGATTCATCACCTGTGTAGATATTATAGACAACTTTTGACGCACCCTGATTGTACCTTTGTAACATTTTTTCACACCAATCGACACGAGTCCGTTTTTGGTCAATTCTCAAGTTGTGCGGAATCCAACGTGAATAAATTTTTTTTACAGCTAAATGTTCGTGTAATATTTTATATATATTCGTCATACTTATGCCCAGAGACGCCTCTATCTCGCGATATGTAACATGACGATTTTGCATTATTAGTTCCCGCACAGCATCAATATTTTCAGGTACAACAACCGATTTAGGGCGACCTTCTTTAACTTCGTCCGTGAGCACAGACCGCCCACGATTAAACTCACTAAACCAATGATACACAGTAGTTTTCGATGGTGCTTCGTTCCCAAAAGTCGAAGTGAGTTGATCGATGCACTGTTTTTGAGTTAGCCCTTGCCGAAAATCGTAATAAATCATAGCACGAAAATTTTCACGACTTAAATCCATGGTGATAAAGACTCGCAATTTTCAAAATGACGCCACAAAGGATAAACAAATGACAGCTACATGAAACAAATTGTATTCTTCAGCCAAAGAGTTCCATTTTTAAATGTTATAATTACTTTTTTAATATTGTTCTGTAACTGGCCAGTTCCGGATACATAAATAGCAGCCCTTGTACTTGGTACTTCGTTCTTTCTATCTCGCTAGGAATACAGCGTAAGGATATGTATATAAGTATGTATTGTTTATGTAATTTTATGGGTAGAATACGAAGCGCTCATGTAAATTTTTTTGTAGGTGTCTAAATTGAATTATTTTATATGTATGTTTATTCATTTCAGCTACTTTTTCACTAGTCTTTAATCGTTCATTTCTCTGTAATAACTAGCCCACTTGGAACACCACAATACAAAATGAAATAATTAATAATTTATTATTATTTTTGGGCAATCGTGTTTTTTTTTGTAAGAAAAGGACTCCTCTTTTCTATGATTGGACTCTCTGATAACATACAAGAATAAAGAATATTTATACCCAGCAAAAATGCATTTATGTTGAATTTAAGAGACATGGAGAAAATGTCTTTACGTAACTTTTACTTAATAATTTTGATAGGAATTATAAAGGATAACCATTTGTATTTACTCGATTATTAAAAACAATGTTTTTAGAATAAAATAATTCATCAAAGTGAAATTGTCATCATACATAGGCACCTATAACGAAAGATTGGAAAAAAATTTGTTTGTATCGCTAGCTTGGAATTTATTGCATTTACTGACTTTCTGAATATTATTGCATTTTAATAAACTTTTGTAAAATTATTTTGAAAAAATGATACCTGACTGTGTTTCTTGTCGGTTCTTCTTGGTGTCCAGGTTTTCTCTTTGAACCGAAATAAAGTAGATTTGCCTTCTAAAATACCTTGTAATTGGGTTTACATGAATAAATTGACTTTACTTTGAAATGAATGACTTTTGAATGAATTAGAGGATTTTAATATTCTAGTGAAGAAAGCCGATTCCGAGGTATGCTGAAGTGCAAAAATAAAATAGACAATTGGAATGGAGCTTTGACAACATACCGATCGAACAGACTTATTTTTGTGTTGAACCAGTATTTCTAAAATTTTTCAAACATATAGCTTCGTGAAAATCTGAGAATAACGCTCGATTTCACCAACATCCCGTACGTTTTAGGTAACCCATGAAAATGCACAAGGGACCCCTAACACTCTTTAGGTTTCATCAAACGCTAGAGGCTATGATTATTATTTAAGAACAGGTTTAGAGTTTTTTTTATTCTACATAGTTGACACATAGCTAACAAACTGGGAAGCGTTGGTTCATAAGCGTTTCATAAAAGTCCCTCGAGCAATGTCAGTCTGATGAAAATCAATGCAGATACATATACATACAAACATATTATGTATACTTCACGTATATTTTCCAGTACAGTATAGCATAAAGTTTTTAATTGTTTATAAAAGCATTACGCAAGTGCTTTAAATATGAAAAGAAGTAAAACCTGATACGTTGTTCACTGCACAAGCGTCGAATTGCAAGTGAGCTAGGTGTGGTCCCCAAGCCTCAGTCGAGTGGAAAATAGCGATTGTTCCGAAGACTCAAATGCCCTACATACCTTCCAATTTGTTGGAACAACTATCCTAGGGATGACAATCTTAAATCAATTAATGGAAGAATCGATCATTCGATCTCACAATGAATCGATCCAGTGAGTAGACGACCGTCACTCAAAACTCGTTCTACGGGTTCTTTTAAATTTTGCATGGGATAGATAAAAGTTAGACGACTCAAAAAAGTGCTAAAACTGGCTCCGAAAGCGCTAAGGTGACGGTAGTGTTCGATTTGTGTATTTATAATGTACTAATAATTCCACGCTAGCTCATTATTTTATAGTTGCGTTCTTACCAATACAAATATAATGGAAACTTCATTTTTGGGTGTCCGCAACAATTCACTAAATCGATTCTCTACTCGAGATCGATCGGTCTATTTTTTCATTAATCGATCTCGTGTCCCCATCCCTAGGAAAGTTGGTCCAACAAATTGGAAGATGATTTGAAGATAAGTAGTTGCTATATAGTCTATTTTTTTTCTTGGAGTATAAAATTTTAAAAGTAACTGTAATCGTACTAAAAGCCAGTGAACGCATTATGTAGAGTGATCATTCAAGAATATATACAATGCAACAGGGAGTCAAAGTTAAATCAAACAATATAAATATGGTAATCGAAATATAAATTAATTTCCTTAGACAAAATAAGGAAATGAACGCCGCGTCGCGTACAAAATCAAATCAATTTGTTCATGCAAATCCAGTTACAAGGTATTTTCAAACTTCTTTATTATCGGTGCAGAAAAAACTGCACTGAGAAGAATTGACAAGAAATCAGTCAGATATAACTAGAATATTCAATAATACGCACATTAAATCCTCTTCAGAAAAATTGACTGGCCGAGAATGAAACCTCGAACTTTTCAGAACTAGAAGTCCTAAACACAGCCTGCCTTTTGATTGAAACTGGTTATGCGAAACTTTGAGAAATTGTATTGTACATAGGACGCCAAACAGCAGTGTTTGCACCTCGGACCAATAATCAAAATCAACGAGTTCAGAAATATCAAAATGAACGAAGCATTTGCTCCAATAGCGTTTTCTTCTTTTTGTTGACCCAGTTTTTAGATATTGTATAGACTCAGGTGTTACTTTGCGGAAATCTATTTCATGAGATAAATTTCCAAAATCGTTAGCTATTTTCCGCTCAAACTCCAAAAACCACCAATCGACACGTGTTTCGCCTCTCAACGAAGCATCCTCAGGATATATCAGAGATAGTCTCGGTCAGCTAACCAGCACCGAATCCTGCTGTGTTTCGTCTCTCAACGAAACATCCTCAGGATATACCAGAGATCAGACTCGGTCAGCTAACCAGCACCGAATCCTGCTGTGTTTCGCCTCTCAACGAAACATCCTCAGGATATACCAGAGATCAGACTCGGTCAGCAGGATTCGGTTCTGGTTATCTGACCGAGTCTGCTCTCTGGTATATCCTGAGGATACCTCGTTGAGAGGCGAAACACGTGTCGATTGATGGTTTTTAGAGTATGAGCGGAAAATAGTTAAAGATTTTAAGAATTCATCACATGAAATGGATTTCCGCAAAGTAACACCTGAGTCTATACAATATATGTATAATTCATTCATCATCAGGTGGACTGATTGCTCGATTGTTTTTTCTGTGGTATAAAAGCAGACTTTACCCATTAAATTTTCGCAGTGGTCTTGCCTTGGCATATGCATCTTGGTCCATGGTTTTCAGGATCTTTTACGGAACGCATTGAATTCATTCTAGTAATGTGCGAAAATACGACCCTTGCAAACCCTACCCTACCCTACCCTTGCGAAGCTACTATTTGGAATTCTTAGAATAATGGACGCTTTAAATGGACGATAGGAGTGTATCTCGAATTGCTGTTACACATAAGGTCTCTTTAGTCGCCTTGTTTACAAAGCATGAGATAACATAGCCATGAGTGTGTCCAAGGAGAGGCAGGAGAGGGCAGCTACCCTCCCCTAGACCTGGACTGCAACTCTTGGTGCCGTTTCTTTCCTTTCATACATTTAGCTGGCTGGTCTGTGCTAAGTACCTACACATAGGCACATAACTAACATTAACTCCAAAACTACAGGGCAAATCATCCGGCTGCTTCATGAAGCGAGTATTTTTGCCACTCGCTGTACATGCCATATTTCGACTCGTTATTATTTTCTAAGAAGTGAGGTTTAGGTAAGATCACTCGCCAGCGTTTGCTCTCTCGTTTCACTCTCTGCACAGCTAGTAAAAGTTACAGCCCCAGATTACAAAATTAGTATCGAATAAGTCTCAAAATTTTATGTATTAGAATGGATTATGTCAGAAGCCGAGCTGTAGAGTTTTTTGGATAAACATGAAGAAGAATCTCGAAAGTTTTGCTTTCTTTTGAAATAAGTACTTAATTTGTACCTAATCTAATAAATGTATGATTCTGCTTTGCCCTTCTTAGGTCAAAAGCAGGGTACACCCATGACCATAGATAGCCCTTTTCGCTCAGTCCGAAGCTACAGGGAAGAGATAATAACCTTGTATCAATGAGCCAGTCACTCTGAAATACAATTCAGAAATAAAGTGGTTTAAAAACAAACAAGAAAAGGACGTAGGCGGAAGTCATCGTATCTGACCTCTAAAATCTTGAGAAACGGACACACAAACATACACTGACGTTTATTACACATTATATTATTGCTTTTTAAATAAATGAAGTGAGATAAAAGAGTGGAACGGCTTCATCTGACAATCAGTAAGCATCAAATAAAATCGCATGTAGATTATTTTAATTTTTACTATAAAAAAATTGGTAAGTCTGTACATAGAAGAAATTCATAACTTAATTCAAAATATTATTTTAATTTTATGTTTGTTTTTCGGAGTTTGAAATAATGGTATCCTATTTATCTAATTGGATATATATATTATTTTACACTATCTTCATTCCATCGTCTTTCGAGACAGTTTATTAAGCAATGATTTGAATACGAGTACTGTTATCGTTGTTTTCTTATGAAATGGCGGCTGATTGGCATGTTTGAAATGTGTGTCGTATTTAGGCCTGCTTATTTTAGCTGTTACGCTTTTGAAGCGTCGTGGATTCTATACTTTTTATTAAGTCTATGGATATTACACTTTGTTTTTACATAATGTATGGGAGCAAAGTCGAGAGAAAAATGAAGTATTGCAGCATTCGATAACAAAGTGTTTCGTTTAGTATGTGCGTTCTTTTAGTTTGTTATTGTATTGTGTTTCTTTAGTTTCTTTATGTGTGCATTTCGTATGTTACGTAAATTGTAAAAAAATTCTTAGAAACACGTGAAACGCATCATCTGTGTCGTGACGATCGAACTGACAGGTACACTAAATTTATGTGTCTGTTTGTTCTTATAATCCTTTCACTTATTTTAAAATAATAATAAATAGGTATTTATTTTGTTCATCTGTGTACAAGTATTCTATCAACAAATTGGTGAGGGAGCTGGGACATTGAAGATGTTTTAGAACAAAAAATGATTGAGATAGGTTACTAGCCACTTTTAGCCAGTGTGTGACCTGTGACCTGTGATTTCGAATCATGCTTTGACGATTGATACACTCACTCAGCTCATTGTTCAAAGAAAGTAGATTGGCTCAGTAGTGATGATTACTCAAACGCCTATCAGAAAATATTACTACAAGATCTACGATTTCATGAAGTTAGAAAAGTCTGGGTTGATTCTCTCTGTATATTTGTTCACAGGCCTTCAGGAAAAAGAGGAGGTGTTTAAGTGACTTCAGAAAAAGGAGGTTCCCAATTCTTCTGTATACATTTTCACCACAGTAATTGAAGTCGATTCTAAAACAATAAATGATAACACAAAGTTTACTAGAAGTTCAGTAAGCTTGGCAACGGCTTGAGTAACTGTCAAAACTTATGTAGGTATTTGTAATGCATTTATGAAGCTAATTTTATACTTTAGTTTTGATTAGAAAGAATAATTATTTTGTACTATTCAGTGTTTTAATTTATCTGTTTATGGTGACATAAATGCTGTAACATTATAAAAAATTATAAGTACTTAACCTCTTAATCGAAAATGTGTGAGGAGAATGATGAGATTTGAGGAGGCGAAAGAAGTATGTAAGGACCGCGAGGCTTGGTGCTCCGTTCTCTCTGACTACCCCGTTGGGGATACAGCGTGAAGATATGTATGTATGTTACTGAAGCCAGCGTGTTAAAGGTCAACGTAGTGAAAAACTCAAATTAGAATAAACTAACATGATATAGAAAGTATAATTTAGAATACCTTACCTCATAATTTGTAAACCTGAGTTCAGCATACTTTATTGACAAATAGAAATAAAGAACAATCGACTTTCCAGTCGATTCTTTTCAGAAGAGATTCTTTCTGAGACGAATGGCTGTAACACGTGATGTTCAAGAATACCTGGTAAAGTCGTTTTTAATAAAAATTATTTGACTTTGAGTTTTCGAGTGAAAGAAGAATAAACAGCGATTTCGTTCAATGGAAACCTCATAATCAAATAATTTTTGCCTATCTGTTTGTCCATATGTCACTTTGTCCATATTCATTCTATCATCTTTGCCTACCGAGTTGCATAATACACTGATCTAAATTGACAACCCAAACTCTTAGAAATGAAATGTTTATTGGTATTTTGATTTTTTTTATTGTAACGTCTTTTTTGTACGAAATTGCTGCGTAACTCAAAGTTAATGCAAACGAAATGGTCTTAGCCAATTTTATAAAATGAAAAGGGATAGATAGATAATACTAATTATTGTCTGTTTCTTCGGTTATTTATCATCAAAAAATAACTTAGTCAAAGTCAAAGTCAAATCAATTTATTCAAGTAAACCCAATTACAAGGTATTTTTGAACGTCAAATCTACTTTAGTTCGGTTCAAATAGAAAACCTGGACACTGAGAAGAACCGACAAGACACTCAGTCTGGTATCATTTTTTCAACTTCATTTTACAAAAGGTTTATTAAAATACAGTATTTTCATTAAGCCAGTAAACGCATGTGCAGAGAACATCATTTCCAGACTATTGTTTTATCTTCAATGAAATCGTTTATTTTATAGTATGATTGTCTAGTCAATGTACGTTTTATAACCAATCTAAATTTATTCTCTGTTAATTGAGTAATTTCTTGAGGAACTTTATTATAAAAACGAATGCAGTTACCTAAAAATGAAACATTTGACTTATGTAATTTAAATTTTGGTTACGATTTGGGCTACTTGAAACAATGGGATATCAGTATCATTTAAAATAAAATTGGGTATTTGACAGTATTAGAAATAAGTCATATTATATTACGCACATAGCACGCAATAGAGAAACGTTTAAAATAACTGAATGCTAAGCTACAGAAAAGGTTTTTTTTTGAGACTCCGTCTATGCAATTCGGCGCAACCGAATTCGTTCATTACTCGCCCTAAGGTGAGAACAATAAAGTTGATTTTCGCAGCTGCGGTTTGATCATATTTTAACGCGGAGAAACCTCAACATTTGTTTTTGCACATAAATGTAATTTGCAAGAACACTACATTAACAATTACAAAATTGGTTTTAGAGATTTGAGATATTTTGCCTATCCCTTTTAGTAAAAATCATTTTAAAATTTACAATTACAATTCAACTAAATCTTTGCGAAAAACAGCTTTTTTTCTGACAAATTTTATTCGAGATTTTTTTATCCAATCATATTTCCACGTTTATGGATTTCGAGATAAAGAGATGAAGTTCTATGTATCCAAATATCTAACCCTCAGTCTTCTTAGATATCGAGATCCAGGTCACAAAACATAACAAAGTCTGCATAGGCGGACTCTTAAATTTCAAAAATAATATTTATTTTCTAAAAAAAATCATCATCGAAAAGTAAACCCGTGACGTTCGTAATCTCGAACGCTTCTCATATAAAATTGCGTTATTTCCGGGTGGAGCGCCTTCCGCTGCTTCCCCCAACGCATCCGGTTCGCTGCGACGACCTGAAGGGTCAAGTAGCGAGAGGGGTTTCTTTAGTCGGTTCAAGCCCGAAACCACCCGACCAGTCGTTGCGTTCTCTCCTGAGGCGTGAGGAGCGGTTGAATGTTTGTATAGTCATATTTCTCTCCTCCGAAGTAAAAAAATTTGCATTTTGATAGATGATAAAAAATTGTCTCTGACCGAAACCAATTTCTACAACTGACATTGATGCTTCCGGTCGAAAGCGAAGCCAAAATTTTTTTCTTTTGTTAACTTTTTGGGAGTGCGTTAGTTTTAGCATTGTTAGCGGACGGGAATGTCAAAAGCACTCGAATGCCTAGGCGAAAATGTATGAATAAAGTGATGAGATTTGAGGAAGCGTAAGAAGTATGTAAGGACCGCGACCCTTGGTGCTCCGTCCTCTCTGACTACCCTGTTAGGGATACAGCGTGAAGATGTATGTATTGTATTCATAGAAGCAGATATTCGATAAATTAATAATCTTGTTGCTCTAAAACTCAGACCACTAAGACCTAATGACGTTAGCGAGGCACCTACGTTTGCCAATAATTGAGTGATACATACATATGTACGTATCTTCACGCTGTAGCGCTAACGGGGTAGTAAGAGAGAACGGAGCGCCAAGCTTCGCGGTCCATACCTACTTCTTTCGCCCCCTCGAATCTCATCATTCTTCTCACACATTTTCGCCTAGGTATGCGGGTCTTTTTGACATTTCCATCAGCTAACGCTCTGGCTATGTGATCTTCGTAAGTCGGCCTTGATCTTTCTTGGCTTCTGCTACCACTCGCTTTCGCACTGATAATTTTCTTCGTTGGTCTTTCGTCACTCATTCTTTCCATCTTTTCATTCTGGCGTATAAACGTACAAAGAGCGCGAGTGAGAATGTAATCTTTTATGATAGTGGCACGAATACGAAAGGGACAGAGAACGAGACGCTATTATAATTCTTTTTGAATGACAGGTCGTCATAAGTTGTCACGCTGTGGAGAACACTGTTGACTTATTTTATTATTTTGTGTTATTCCTGTTTTATTTCAAAGAAGTATTGTATTTTTCAATAATGATTACGTGTTCTGTATGTGATTGTGATATTACACATCGCAATAATCAAGCGAATCAATCATTTCACAGGTGACATTGACAAATTAAAAATCGTCACGCGTCAATAAGCTCTGTGTTCGTTTATACGCCTGTATATACTAAGTTCATGAATGAAAGATTGACTAAGAAAATGAGAGCGAAAGTGGGTGGTAGCAGAAACCAAAGTAGACCAAGGCTGACTTATCAAGATCAAATAGCCAGAATGTTAACTGACGGAAATGTCAAGAGCACTAACATACATAAGGCGAAAGTGTCTCAGGAGAATAATAAGATTCGAGGAGGTGAAAGAAGTATGTGAGGACCACGATGCTTGGGGCTCTATCCTCTCGGGCTATCCCGTTAGGGTTACAACTTGAGAATACGTTATATTCTTATTTAATTATAAATACATCAAATGGAATCATTATTGGCTTTGACTAGTAATAAGAATATTCGGCCTTGTAGTCCTGGCAAGAGAATAGGGCTGAGGTGTTCTCCTCTTGCCATAAGTGGTGACTATAGAGGCCTTGGAGGTAGCAGCTGATTGAAGTGGTTTTTGTCGTTCATTCATACCGAGGAGGACTACGTAGCGTGTAATCCGCGCTGTCGTAGCACTGTGAGGGTGCTGAAGGCTCTATTGCTGTCCCCAAACAGAGTTGCTCCGGCACAGTACGAGAGGAGCTCTGGTGAGTTCCGTAGAAGATCCTGGAGCCAGGACTTATTATACAGAAGATTTGGTGAGTAACAGCCCCACATGACCCAGTCCCACCCTCAGAAGCTGGATGACTTAGGTAAAATTTCTTCAACATAACAAAAAAAAAGTAACAAAGATATTATTTCAGCAATTTGTTTTTGGTTGAGATAGGACAGATCACGTGCTCCACAACGTGGGCACGCACCTTATTTTTATCTAGTAAATTTTGTTTTTATATCACCGCGGAAAGCATCGACGAAACGTGTAGAAATAAATTGGATGTTTGGAATGTCGCGTAAATTTAACTGTACAGGATGAAGTTGAAATCATTAATTTATTTACGTCTTGTTCACTTTACAATTATAAGTAAATGGGTCCATACCGTATTCAAATTTAGTTTAAGGCTACTAATATGGATTGTACAGATTATGGTCACGTACAAACTGATAACGCTTATAGTAGTGTCTGTAGTGTGCGGTTCCCGACACCTACCTTCAAGTTGGCCTACACACAATAGGCAAGCAAAATGCTTCTCTATTGCGTCGCGAAAAAGGCGCTTTTTTCGTCGGCGATAACGTCATGCCGTGGACGTTATCGTCGCTATCGCTGAAATTTAAAAGCGTCTTCATACAACTGCATACATTTTGCTTCTCTATTGTATCGTGGACAGTAAAAAATCGTGGCGAAAAGATCAATCCACAGTAGATTATACAAGCGGACATTCAATCACCATAATTTTTAATCCAATACCTACGCGTTGAGGATTTTTAACTTTTTACATAATTCTATTTAAAATTTAAAATTAATTTAATACTATGTATAAAATGTACGAGTTTGAAGAGCAACAAACTTGCCTATGATGTGTGGACCGTCTTGATACGATTTGCCAGCATGTTTTTCAATTTTTTTAGATGAAACACGTATTACAAAGCAAATTTCTGTATCTACAAATAAATAAAATTAAAGTGTCTGTGATTTCGAAATAAAGGCTTTCTCTAAAGCTAACTAAAACTAACGCCTTTTTTAAATTTTCGTCTATTCGTCTGTTTGTTCGGCTAATCTCCGAAATGGATAAACCGATTTGACGGTACTTCATTGGCAGGAAGACTGCTTTTCATTGGTACGTAGAGGTAGGTTTTGCTGGTACTTTCAGAGAGCGATATGGATTAATTTTTATCCCAGAAATATACTAAATTTATCGCGAGTGAAACCCAAGGCACAAATAGTATATGAAATAAAATTGTTAATGGATATATAGTATTGTATGTTAAACACTATTTACTAAATACTTAAGGTTGTGTTTGTGATATTTCTGCTTTTATATTTGTATTAATAGTACATGATTAATACAAACATACATATCGCAAGATAATCTACTGGTTTCAATATGGAATTATTTTGAATTCGTCCTGTATAAGAATGAGGAAATGTAATTTGTGTTTTGTTAAGATTCCTTATTTTTTACTGTCTTCGAAGTATGAAAATATAATATGCATGGTATATTAAGCATAGTTCTTGTACTGGTCTGGGAGTGACGAAGAAAATACATAAACTGCGCCAGCTGCTTATTTTCTTGCACAGTTATTAAACGTGTGTAATATGTCAGCTCAGCTGCTTATTTCTTTGCACAAGTATTAAAAGCGAAAGAATGGCTTTAACATGTATTATACATATGTGTATATTCAATTGTCGCAATTGTTGGCTATGGAAATATAAATACTGTTTAGTCTAGTATGTGTTCGTTTCGCGAATAGAGGGTTCCGTACGACATTCGTGAAAAGGTTACATACATATCTTCACGCTGTACTAAGGGGGTAGTCAGAGAGGACAGAGCCCCAATCTTCGCGATCCTTACATACTTCTTTTGCCTCCGCAAGTCTCAACATTCTCCTCACCCATTTTCGCTTAGGTAACGAGAATGATTGTGTTATTTCCGTTAGCTAAGACTCTGACTATTTGATCTTAGTAAGTTAGCCTTGGTCTTCCTTGGCTTCTGTTACCTCTTAGTTTCGCGCTGTAGATATTCCTTGTCAGTTTTTTACCAGTCACCACTCATTCTTTCCATGTGCCCGAATAATCTAAGCACTCCTATCTTCATTTTAACCAACGAATTCAGTATTTCCGAATTCGTTGAACAATAACACTGTCGTGTAACCCTGTCATACTGCATTGCGTTTCTTCACTGCTTATTTTGTCCGAAAGGGTGACACTGCACATCTTGTTTGTTCAACAGTACGGTTTATGGTCAACAGTACGGTTTATGGTCAACAGTACGGTTTCACGAGAGGACGGTCAACAACACATGCGGGAGCAAGCTTGGTCAAAAATATACTAGAGGCTTGGGAGGGGTCACGAGATGCCATTGGCGTGTTTTGTGATCTTTCCAAGGCTTTTGATTGTGTTTGTCACAAAACTTTAATTTACAAGCTGAAATACTATGGAATACGTGATAAAGCTCTCGATCTCGTGATTTCATATCTGGCTGAACGAGAACAAAAAGTGAGTGTAAATGGGGACATCTGACGGTTCTAAATTAAAGATGGGCGTTCCCCAAGGATCAATTTTGGGACCGTTCCTATTTTTGGTTTACATTAATGATCTTCCATTTATGCTTAAAGACCTTTGTGAAATAATATTATTTGCTGATGACACATCATTATTATTTAAAGTTAACAGAAAAGACATAGATATTAGCGGACAGAATAGGACCTTGGCGGATGTCTCGAGATGGTTTGCTGCCAATAATTTACTACTGAATGCACAAAAAACCAATTGTGTTCAGTTTTCCCTATCCAATGTACCCAAAATCCATAATGGACTGGAACTGGATGGGAAACAATTAGAATTAATGAAATCAGCTACTTTTCTTGGTTTAACAGTAGACAATAAGTTACAGTGGGCGGACCATATCGGGACTTTATCTAATAAGCTCAGTTCGGCAATATATGCTATTAGGCGCATTAGACAGTTGACAGATGTAGCTACGGCTAGGCTGGTGTATTTCGCATATTTCCATAGCCTTATGTCTTATGGTTTGCTACTGTGGGGATCAGCGGCGCATATGAAATCTATCTTTATTTTACAAAAGAGGGCAATACGTACCATCTACAGTATGAACGCACGAGAGTCGCTGAGAGATCATTTTAAAGACATTGATGTAGTCACCTTACCCTCGTTATACATCTATGAAAACATAATGTACACTAGAAAAAATTTAGATCTATTTCAAAAGAAAGGCGTTGTTAATGGTATGGAAACTCGTGGTCGTGGTCAGCTAGTTATTCCTAAATTGAAATTACAAAAGTCAAGTGGTTCATTTTTGGGTAACTGTGTTCGTTTTTGTAATAAAACTCCTCAAGAAATTACTCAACTAACGGAAAAGAGATTTAAACTTGTCATTAAACGCACACTGATTTAAAAAGCATACTACAAAATTAGCGATTTCATTGAAGACACAACAATAGACTGGAAGTGATCCTCTCTGCATATGCATTTACTGGCTTTATAAATATTGTATTTTTAAATAACTGTTGTAGAATGATGTTGAAAAAATGATACCTGACTGAGTTTCTTGTCGGTTCTTCTCAGTATTCAGGTTTCCTTTTTGAACCGAACTAAAGTAGATTTGACGTTCAAAAATACCTTGCATTTGGGTTTACTTGAATAAATTGATTCGACTTTGACTTTTAAGAGATCGCATTTCATTATAAGTGAAAAGGTTAAATTATTCCTATAATATATTTTTGGATATTTAAAGTTTGAGTTTGATATGGAATTTACAATACAATACAATACACTTTATTGCACCAGTACAAATATACAAAGTCACAAAGAAAAATATAATAAAAATGTACAATTTAGGCGGCCTTATTGCTAGAGCAATCTCTTCCAGGCAACCTTAAGGTAAAGAGAAAAAAAAAAGGATTTAATGGATAATATTACTTTTTCTTGTCAATACAAATGAGAAAATAAAGAAATATTGTTTTTTCCTGTAATATTCAAGAAAGGCGATGCATTCTCTGAATCTCTTCAGACTTCGACTTCAACTTCAGTAGTTCCAAAGATAAAGTGTTTTAATACCAATATGTTGTATGTTTAATTCTACAGTTTTCAGTCTGCAGGAAAACAAATTTTTTTATCTAATAGTTTTTGAGAAACCGATCCATCGATGGCTTCCGTTTTTTCTTTTAAGAAACCCTAAAAACGGCATATATTTTGTTCAATGACAAGAGAAAGTGTGACAGGACATGAGCGACTCAATCTGTTAGTTAACTCACATGAGATCAATGACCTCTTCAGTAATTAATTGCTCTATCGATCAACCAGTAAACAGGAAACGGAATTAGATTAAAGCAGCGAGTGGTCACTTAATATAAAATATCGATACTGAATCATTCGATTGCGTATTACGATAATAATAATTATGTTGTAACTTTGACATTATAAATGACCATATTAAAGTGTTATTTATAAATTTTTTTAAAGAAAAAAGAAGTTATGAAGCTAATACTCATTACCCAGCTGTACTTATCTAACAAGCAAGTAAAGTTTAATTACCGATTTCTTTACGTAAATATGATACAATGATACAAATACCTATATAATCAGTATGTACATATCTTAACGTTAACATTTATAAACTTAAAACTAATAATAATAATAACTTTGAGGAATAATAGGTTCCTGAAAGTTGCCGCTTAGAAAGCTGTCATTGCTTAGGTTGCCCAGGGTGCCCAGCAGACTGCCAGCATTACTTCTTTGAATAGCCAAACTGATTCATTGGTGGAAGTATCTGCCAGCTCGATGGTTTCAATGGATGGTTTCCGATCCCGGCGTTGTCTCGTTCATGACCTCCAACTGAGGCAATTTTCATCTCGCTTTTGAGTTTCTGTTACTATAAGTACTATATAAGTATGTATAAGAACGAATGTTGCCGTCTCCTCTGAATAGAAATTGACAAAAAGTCATGTTTGTGTAAGAAAAGAATAATTAACAATGATACAACTGAAATATTACTTAAATTCATTGAAACATATAGGAGTTTTTGCTTTTTAAACTTCTGTAGTTTGGATAAGGAGGAAGACGATGCTATCAGACTTTGACATTACGAGTCCGTAGTGTCATTACCCAACGATAAGAGTGAAAGAGACAGAGATTAGTCCCACTAGCTATAAAAAAGAAGAAGTAGATGGAAAAAAGAATTGCTTCTGATTTTACTATAAGAACATAGTTTAAAAAATAATCAAAATTATAATACCTCAAATTGTAAGCTGTTATCTTGTTACGCTATGGGAGCTATGAATAGAACAAAGGTAGTTTTCCGTGACACCTAGACTCCAAGCTAATTTGACATAAGTACTGAAATTTCCTTAGGATGCTTCACTGAAAAGCGAATTTTCGATCAAGGGGTTAGAAAAACATAGAGTGGAAGCTGAGAATATGTAGAAAAGAAGGCCGACTCTCGCCTCGTGCGTAACGGGATTGTCTACTCTCGACCGGATACGTAGGGTTGTTGAATTGGGTGTGAGAAGCGGAGAGCATCCCGTTTAGTTATACCTTTGGTATATAATAATGAATAACTATGCATAGAAATAAGTTTTTCATACATACATACGTACATATCTTCACGCCGTATTCCTAACGGGGTAGTCAGAGAGGACGATCCAGAAACATCAATGTTTGTTAAACGATACCTTAAATATCCACAATTAACTGGCAATATTTCTTTTTTTTTGTTTTAGCCTAAAAAGTTCATAAGACTGATTCAAAACCAAACTTCAGGGGTGTTTGGATTTTTTTGATGAGAAGTATATTTCAGTCGCATGTGACCACGGGTGCTACAATAATTGCCTGTATTCGCCCATAATATTGCCGTTGTGTGCGTGTCACAATGCGTACATATTATAAGCGTGCACACATACAAAGTACGCACTCTTTATTTCTATGAAGACAATCTACTGTCATGATTATACTGTGAAGGAAGGTATATATGTAATAGTAGCCAAAAAAATATTAATTAAAAAGAAAGATGAAGGGTTTCCACAAAGTAAAATCTGGGTCTATATGGGACCTCGATGGCACAGTGGTTGAGGTGTTGCACCCAAGCGCGGAATGTTCTGGGTACGATTCCCGGTCAGGTCAATTTAGGAGACGAACTTTTCTAGATTGTCTCGGGTCTGGGTGTACTAAGAACACTCCTAGTAGTCGTCGTCTGGTTCTCATAGCACAGGAAATGTCCCAGTTTGAGACCAGATGATTGATGTGTATTATCTGGCGTTTATTTATTATTTAATTATTATGTAACATAAAATTTATATTCTAAATTGAATTTTAGACACGGGAGACACTTTCAAAAGGTACAGACCAATTTTTGTGCGAATGTGAAAACCTTCAGATCAAAATTCGTTTGGGTCGTTGACCTTTATTTATACTATTTTCAAATGCATGTGGCGATCAAATTTTCCTGTTTTAAATATTTTAATAATAGCATTATAGCTGAAATGTGAGTTTCGTAAAACCGCCAAGACTTGTCGGAAACGCATTAACACGGGGTTCGGTAGTAATATCGGATAAAGTAAAATATAATGAAACTGGCTTTAAAATAATTTAAAAAAAAAATAAGTCGGATTCAAAAACAAACTTTAGTTTGCAGTCGAAAGAAAGTTCTTCCTGTACTCTTCAACTGCAAATGTAAGTTTGTAATAATATCTTGCTTCTTGCCAAGTTCCATGATACTAGTTCAATGTGAAGAACCCTATAACTTTTAATTTACTTGCAAGTGTCAAAATATAACCCAGAAACGTCCGTATTTTTTGTATTCGTGGATTTGGAAGCTTAATTTTTTATAGCTCTTCAGACATAATTATTTGATATTAATTTTAATTTGATATAGTCTACACATTCCTCAGAAAAAGTGTCTTGACAAATAGATAGACGATAGACGGACAGACAGACGGACAGCGAAGTGATCCTTTAATGGTTTTTTTCCTTCGAGGAATTAATCCCTAATATTCTTTCTCCCTTGTACGGGAGAGGGTTCAAAATCTGATCATAAAGTTTTTCTGATTTCTGATTTGGTTTTATCATCTACATTTCTGTAACAAATTTATAAGTATAATTTTATTTAGCAAATATATATCAAATAACCAATTGCTATTGATTATTATTCATTTATACCTAAATATCAAATGAAATGGATTTCCGCAAAGTAACACCTGAGTCTATACAATATCTTAAAGTCTACTTTGGCATAAGGACAGTCAGAGTGACATGTAGAATAGGTTTTCGGTTTTGATATTTTGGCTACGAACCCTAAAGATGTGGGTAGTAACAATTTATCGAGTGATGTTTATAGTACATAAGTGTTCACATTTAAAGAATTTATTTTTATTACTTACAATACGGTGTCAACAAACTTCTTAACAGCGGACATATTAGAAAATATTATTAGTAATACAAAAAATGTGTTATTAAAATTTTTTGTTACCCATAGATCACTAAGAAAGAGTTTTCGTAATGGAAACAACCATGACAAAATCTTGCAGGATGCATACATGTTGTGACCAATCACATAGAGGTTACATTGAGATTGGACATTAAATATTTGCCAGCGAAGAGATAGAGAGTTGTGGGCATGATCCTTTTGTGCTGCGCCTTCTTCTGCTGTGCCTTCGTAAACGTCGCCTAGGGTTTACTGGTTTGTGATTAGCGATTACTTTCTATTTCTGACGTTCGCCGGCATAAAAACTGTTCATCTGATAGTTTTCATATCGAAATTCAGTATCAAGAGGTAGATAGGTACCTTATGTGGTGGCCATTCGTTTCCACAATGTCTCTGTCGTCGTCGTTATGATGTGCTTCAGCATATGGAATGGATAACTAATAAAGGAAAGTAACCAAATATGGAATAGTATCCCTAATTTTGAATAACGGCATTTCTCGTAAACAAAGACTCATAGACGCAATAAGCAGTGATCAGACTATCTCTTTCAATCACTATGCGCGTATAGTTTTCGAAGAACGAGTCCACGGTGAGAGTTCATAGTTTTATTGCTGTCAGAAAACCTTTTCAGATACGTAAGAATTAAGTATTTTTTTCTCTGGGCACATAATGATTGCACTAGTGCAGATTTCGAGATCTGGATTTGTGATTATTGCAAATAATTTAAGTTCATTTTTATATTTGCCCAAAGTACCTAAAGATTCTCATAGAAGTTAAGGTTAATTTAAGGTGATTTTTAAAGTAAATTATATTTGGGATACCCATTCCATTATGTTGATTTTGTTTTTGAGAAATAACGGCAGTTTTAATTAAAAAATATAATACAAGATTGTCACTGTGTAGAACGCAAATATATGATTGTTTATAATTACGATTAAAAGTTATTGATTTTTAATATTTGTTTTATTTATGCCTAGAAAACAAAACGGTATTCCATATTTGGTTACTTTCCCCCTACCTGTCACATCGTTCATTGCTAATATTTGACAACTCATCCAGTTGTAATTGGGTACATTGATTATGTAGGTCCTACAGAATTGATGTACGTACACCAGCAATACAAGATGTCTAAGTATTTGTGAGTAAAATTAAATGCAGTTGCGTGAATTCTTTTTCACCTTCAGCTCACTGCAAACAATGCTGGTGTAGGCTTCTCGCAATGCACGCCATTCCTTTCGGTCTAGGGTTTCTATCATCCAACACTCTCCCGCCATTTTCACCAGGTCGTCGCATCCGTCCGTCTCGTCAGTCCCCTTCCGTTCTTCGCCCCGTTCTGGGACTCCAGATCAGTGTGTGTATATACAACAAAAACACGTTTATTGTGTAGGGTTATTGTATTTTGTATATTTTTATAAATATTTGTTGGGCTATCCGCTAAAATAACAGATACATACATACATATCTTCACGCTGTATCCGTTGTAACAGATATTTTATAAAATTTCAACTACCTACCCTTTTTTTAGGACATTACACCAATCATCTGATCTTAAACTAGGGTATTCCCTGTGCTATGAGAACCAGACGACGACTACTGGGGGCGTCTCTCAGTACACCCAAACCAGAGACAATCTAGAAAATTTCGTTTACATATTGACCCGACCGGGAATCGAACCCGGAACCTTCGACGCTTGGCTGAAATACCTAAACCATTGCGCCATCGAGGTCGTCACTTTGTTACTGCCCTTTGAGTTACTACCCTTATTTTGCATATTTTTTAAAATATTTGTTGGAATATCCGCTAAAATAACAGATATTTTGTAACATTTGAACTGGCTACCGGTTACGGTTCAAAAGATACTGTCTTTAAAGGTAGGACAAATGGATAGACAGACGAACCGACGAAGAACGGATAAATAGTGTAGACTTCATAATAGGGTTTCGTTGGAACTCTTTGGATATAGACCCTTAAAAAATCATGAATAATCAGGATAAAATGTAGACCAACAAAATTTGCAGGATCTAAAAAAGGAGGAGCTTCTCGATTCACCGGAATTTCATTTTTTTACGCAGAAAAAGCTCTGCTACAAATTTTCTTTTGCGATTTTCACGGTACATATTAGTGTTTATTTTACTGATATACTGATTTGGAAACGTGTAAGTACAGAGTATTTTTAATATTAATGTATGTATGCATGTATTTAATTTAGTTAAATGAATGTAACGATATTTAAATTTAAAATTTAAATATAAAATATTATCGTAAATTATAGATTTAGTGCGTCGTAGAATTGTTAATACGTAATAAGAATTTAGCGAAAGTCCTTATCTCTAGGCGATACAGTGCGTTTTCGTTTACTTTAAACCACTTAAAATCTGGTTGTAATCCAGTTATAACTGGTTCAGTGTTTTAACATTTGCCAACAATTTTGTGTAATAAATAAAATGCGTTATGTCCACTTTTATATCAAAAAAAACCTTGATATTGTATTAATTTATGTTTAAAAAGCCGTCCAGTGCAAATTTCAGTACCTACGTGCGTAATTAATGTTCCTCTCAAATAATTGTAACAAACAGTGAAGAAAATCACAGAAGTTTCTATTCACGTATAATTAGCTATATCCGGTGACCGGTGTCGGATTAGTTCATAGGGCATTACGTCTCCGAAGGCCTCATAAACAACATCGAAATTTGTCTCTCAAATGAAATCTGAAAATCTACGCGTAGTTAAATTGAGTAGAGTAATGAGATGTCGTTGACTCGTTATATTCTTATGCCTAACTGCGCAACGCAACGGTCTTTTTCGAAATTCAAAATTATAAAAAGAACGAACGACGATGCTACAAGACTCCACGTTTTGTCAATCTACATCTATACCTAATATTATAAAGAGATACACTTTATTTGTTTGTATGTAATGGATAAACTCAAAAACTTCTCAACTGATTTCAAAAATTCTTTCTTCTATAGAAAAATACAATCTCAGCGAGTAACATGGACTGTATTTTATTTAAAAAAATAGTATCGTAGCTACAATCATATAAAAAGAAAGATAATGCTGAGCCAGGACCTCTTCGTAGTCACAGCACATGTCAGGCACATTTTTTTTTCTTTGTTCGTTTTTTTCTTTTTTTTCGCTTTGTTTTCTTTTTTATTGTTTTATGTAAATACATAAAAATTTTGATTGCTTTTACATTTCCTGTATTGTGTGCTGTGCTCCGAATAAACTATTTATCTATATATCTATAATGCTAAGAAAGTTGAATTGTGACACTGTTCGTAAATTCACTGTCCGGAAAATTTGCGAGACTTGTAAGTTTCATTTAAACAAATAAAAAATAGTACGCTTAGGTTTTTATTATAACAGCTACAACATATTCTAAGAAAATCTTTAAAAGACATAATTTGTTTATTAGTGGAAGTGGCCTGGGTTGCTTGGAGCATCAAGTAGTCTTAATCCGGAAATGGATTAAGTTTTACTACAGTTCTACTCCCGTCAAAATTGTTATCTTTCCGTTATAAAAAGTAGCACAGAATACTTTGAAAAGTCAATGAAACTTTCGTCTTACTCAGGAAAATGTCGTCAAAATCGGTTCAGCCGTTTCAGAATTAGCCCGGACGAACAAACAGACAGACAAAAGTTTAAGAAACACATGTTTGAGTTTTGGTAAGGTAACGCTTTTGTTGAGGTCACAAAGTTAATTTCCCTTAACTTTATGACCTCAAGCCTTTACTTCGAAATTACAGACAGACACTTCCATTTTATTTATTTGTATAGATAGGGTATCTAACATTTTTTATTCCTCATTCTATCTACAGTCTAGGTTCCCAAACTTATTTTGTCTACTGAGTCGAGAGCTCATGCAGTCGTTGTCTAAGATGCCTCCTAGCTAAATGAAATTACAAATCACCCCCCAGGCCTCTACACAACGCCCCCATTTCTTTCTGGGTCTCTTACCGCCCCCCTTTAGGCCTGCAGCGCCCACAGGGGGGCGTTATCGCCCACTTTGGGAATTTTCTACAGCCTATGCTCAATTTTCATGCTACTTTTCAAATGTTACTAAGTGAAAATTAAGTATTAGTTAGTAGTAGTAAGTTAATTTCTAAGTGAGAACTAACTATAATAAGTAACACTGGTCAATTTTCAATATCAATTTTAATATACTTATTTATTTATTCATTTAGTAATTTTGTTATATATATCGATGTGATAGTTTCAAAAATCATACTACTTTTTGGAAAATTCGAAAAGAGAACATGGAAATCATTCACTTTGGTAATCTCAAATTTTTTTGGGATTCATAAATTAGAAAATTATTTACGATTATTAAATGACATGACATGACAGGACATGTTGTCAAAGAGAGATCTTGGGTATAACACGAGCAATAAAGTTCATTATTTACATTCTCATTCCGGTCGATTTCCTAATCTTGGAGGTTATAGTAAAGAACAGTCACTGTTGAACTGTTGTTGTTGTTTTTAGGTAATCACCATTAAATCTACTAAATACCATTTAAATTGTGTAATTGGAGATAGCACGCTGACCTTTGCCCCTCACCCTTTAGGTTCAAATAAAAGTCTCTCAATTCACGTCCATTGCGCCGTCACACTATTTCAGATACAACACCATTAACTCGTACACAATTTCTGATTGGTGAACCATAATGGCAGAACCCCACACTGTGCATAGAGAAAACATTAATTTATTAACCCATTGGCAGCTAGTTCAAAAAACGACCCAGAACTTTTGGCGAAGATGACAAGCTGAATACTTGCACACGTTACAGCATCATTACAAATGGAAAGATGCTGTATCAAATCTAAAGATCGGGGATGTTGTCTTTTTGAAGAAGGAGGCTTATAGGAAAAATCGTGAAGTTACACCCTGGATCAGATACTAAAGTGCGAGTTGTAGTCCAATGTAAAAGCAATTCAGGATACACTAGGGCGTTGTCTAAATTAGTATTTCTTTCTAGTATTGATGAAATTTAAGTTAAAGAACAGGGGTTCTTTAGGCCCCGGCATGTTCAAAGATATTTTTAAATTAATTCAATCAATAAGTGGATAGATGGTGCTGTCGTTTCTGAATCGCGCAAGCAAGAGTGTATATATTTGACGTTAATTTTGGATTTGTTATTCCTAAAATTTTTTCTTAAAGGTATATCAGTGTCAAAATATGTGAAGTTTCAGTTGTGATTATGAGTGTCGTATACTTGTGCAGTGAACAACGTAGCGTATCTTTCCTTCGTTTCATATTTAATGTACTTATATGATGTTTTTAAATACAATAATTAAAAAAATCGATGCTCAGATTATTATAAGATTGCAATATATATTTTTGAAATGGAACTACACTTATTTTACTATATGTAATATTAAAACGTCATGAGCATGTCTCACCCATTCGGACAACACGATAGCACTGTCTTGCTCTTAGTTATGACCGCCACACACAATCAAGTATGCATGATCAAACCCGTCCAGTTTGCATAAAGCAGAGGCCACATCAAGTAAATTTGATCGTGTGTGACGTGTGTGTAGATCAGTGTTATGATGTAATACTCTAGCCACTTTCATGCTAAAGGTGCGATTTGATATTTCAGAGTAGCATCGAATCGTATAAAAGGAATTGTTGACAAAAACAAAACAGTAATATAAACGTTATTATCAAATTTGAATATAATTACGTGTAACGCGAATGTTACCGGACCGAAAAGTCTCGTAAGCTAATATTAACATTTAATTGCTTCTGTCCGTTGGTCCGCCCACTAATGGAATATTAAATAAACCATTGCCAACGGCAAATACTTAAATAATATTTTTGTATACCAAGTACTAAACCTTTCCGAAATTAATTTAGATAAAGGGCTGTATTAGGAAATTTAAACACATGTAGGTAGGTATAGTATTATCTTAATATCTGGGCGACCGAGCTTTGCTTGGTGTCTCTTAGGTTTGATTGTACTTAAAAAAAAACAAAAAAAAGACTGACCACATTGCTGGATTCGAACCTGCGCATTTCGTTGTGGTAGACCTAAGACCTTCTAGAAGACCTTCTAAGAAATTCCCAATCATATTTCGCGGGCAAATTTTGAAGTTTTTAAAAGCATCAAAACAGAGAGAAAACGAATTTTGCCAAAATTAAGACCTAGCTAGATCAAGTTTTCGCTTCTACAGTCTCTTATATTGTAAATTTCATCGAAATCGTTAGAGTTGTTTTTGAGAACACGATTACAAATATACAAATATTGCTCGTATTATAAGTATATAAGACAGAATAGGATATAGTTCCTTTCAACAGTTTTGTTTGCACAGAAAGCATAACCGATTCCTTATGAGCCAAATCCGATAAACGCGAAACAATCTATATTGGACTTTATTTGCAGGCACAATTAGCAGAGTATCGCTTGTTACGTATTCACAACTAATCGATTGAACAAGATGATGCACGCCACATGGGCAGCCGCAATAAATAATAACGCACGATTTAACCGCGAGTATTGATCTGCAATTGGTAGTGTCATAGAATAAACCAAAAAATAGAAACTACTTTGGGTTAGAATCATTAACTCCAATTCAACGATTTTTAATGTTACCATAAAAAACAAAGAAATCTTAATATATTGTTCCATACAAACGAAAATAAGCCTTATCGTGTGCACTACAAAGCGTATTTTTGTTCTAATATATTATTGTACAAATGTATATAACGCGTTGTGTTTTAGGAAGGTGTTGGGCCGTTGGGATTTAGCACTTAGCGCGCTACGTCCTGGCGTCCATTTTATGCAACAGGAATTTAAAATGTACGGCTTAACTGAGACTCACTTCATGAAAAATCATAGATATACTCGCGCTGTATCCCTAATAGGGTACTCAGAGAGGTTTGAGCACTAAGCATCGCAGTTCTTACGTACTACCTTCGTCTCCTCAAATCTCGTCATTCTGGTCAAACACTTTCGCCTAGGTATGCGAGTGCTTTTGACATATCCGTCAGATAGCTTTCTGGTTTTTTACTTTTCATAATTTCTACATTTAAAAAGATGTATTGTCTAGTCAGCTTTTTTAAATACATCGTAATTAATAAATATAGGGAAATATTATATTTTCTTTTAAATCTTATTGTAAAATGATGTTGAAAAAATGGTAGTCTGACTTTCTTGCCGGTTTCTTTTAATGCAGGTTTTCTTTCCGAACCTATACGGGTGATAAAGACGTTAAAAAATACCTGAATTTATTTCAATGAATTGATTTCACTATGATATGTCCACCCAATCAGGCGATTAGTTTCTTATTCACATATTTATACATACATATATACAAGGTTATGTCGAAAAGCTGGGTAAATGCGAAAGGGTATTAAAGTACCCACGACAACGGAAAACTTGCGTTTTAAAACCTCGCCAAAAGTCAATGGTTCTCGTGTAATACCTCTAACTTAAAAAAAAAGATTATCAGTGTTTAAAACGTAAGAAATTGTGATAGGGTTGTATTTTTTTCAATTAAATGAATGTTTTTTTTTGTATGTAAAGAAAAACAAATGTATTCCATAATTATTATATCTGCAATATAACAGTCAATAATGACAGGTTGAAACTCCGGCGGATTTGTACCCCCTTCTAGAACCTTGTATCTGTAGATTTTATTCATTTTACTAGGAAAAGTTTTAAAAACGGTTTGCTATGGTCCCCACAGTAGTCAAAGCCTTTCCTACGGAGTCCAAAATACGATTCGCAAAATCGAAGTAACAATATACGGGCGCTCGAGGAGAAAATAAATGAACAATCAATACAATAAACAAAACAACTAAAAGAAAAAATGAAAGGAAAACAATGACATCTATATATATATAAAACAATTGCTGTTCGTTAGTCTCGCTAAAACTCAAAAATGGCTCGTCCGATTTTGATGAAATTTTCTGTGTGTGTTTTAGAGGGTCACTGGATGGTTTAAATTCACAATTGGACCCGGTAGTGGCGTTGCAATCGGGTCCTAGGTTTTTTTTTCTTCGGGCAGGAGAACGTCTGTCGGGTTGAGTGGGTCCCTGGATGGTTTAAATTCACAATTAAGTTGGTGGTGCTGCAATCGGGTTCTAGGAAATTTTCTTTTTATTTCGGGCAGGACAAAGTCTCGGGTCCGCCAGTCGTAAATATAATTAGAATTATTGTAAGTAGATCTGTCACATGACAGAGAGATAAATTATAATATTATTTATATTGCCTGAAACTTACCTGGGAAACCTTCTCAGTTGTAGGTGATTTCTAAATTAAATAAAAAATATGTTATTGTCAATCTCTTAACTTCGTACCGCCGACCTCGTGGTCACCAACCAAGCATTTCAACAACTCGGCCAACAAACACTGCAGTAATGGAGGAAATACACTAAGATGATACAATACGACCGCGCATTTTGTGCTGGTAGTAGAAATAATTCCATTTATTTTAATTTTTATACTTCCGTAGTTACATTGATAAAAACGATGCCCTTGTAATTGTCCGTATTCGTCTCTCTGTCCGTATATCACAGCCGACTAATTCCGTCTTTACACTTATTGAGCTAAAATTTGGCATAGACATGGGAAACGAGAAATAAAAAATTAACCAAAGTTTTGAACCTTTTTTTATATGTCGGAGTCACGGACGCGTAGTCGACCTTTAAGGAATGAGTTGGCTCGTTTATTGAAGGTCTATTGAGGAAGAATGAAATCATAACGGTCCAAGAATACCGCTGCCGTAAGCTGATTCCTTATATTAAAAAAATAATATTTTCTTTACTTTTCCGATATTGCTAATTTGCTACTGAATCCTAAATTAATGTGTGTCTGCAATTCTCGGCCGGTTTTTTAATTGTAAACTAGCTGACCCGACCTTGTTTGGACAGAACAAGGATAGGACCTTGTCCTGTCCAATTTTAAACAAATTTATTTGTTATCGTAAAAAATCCATAGACAAAAGCACTTCCACATTTTCCTAAAGTATTCAATTTTCTAGGCAACTTTTCCAATTTTTCTTTCCATACAAACCTTGTCCTGATACTTATGAACACACCAAAAAAAAATCAGCCAAATCGGTCTATCCGTTCTTAAGTAGACCGATATACTTTAGGATAAAAGGTAAAAAGATAACCTTTCATGCATACGTCAATCGATTTTTGTTTACATAAGATAATAATGAAACGAAACATACAGTCATATTTAAACAATCTTTTGCATTTGATAATCTATATAATGTAGGTACATATATAAAAATATAAATGTTCGTTCGATCAAAATCTTAAATTTTCCTACCTAATAAACCTACTGGTACTGAGCCACGGTAACATGTGGTCGGGTACATCTAGTTTTAAATAAATGCTTTAATATCTCGATGGTTCTTCTCAGCAGTGTAAATATTTTGTATTTGGTTAAATTCGTTTCTGTCTGATTGTTTGTGGTATCACAGATCCTGAACACTCAAATTGATTAATATGCGTTTCTTTTTATTGCAAAATTCAGTTTACGACAATGTTTTAGGCTAAGTAAGTGGAAATTGGTCATGATTATTTTCGCATCAGGAATTTTTAATTCTAAATGGTTACCAAAGAATACACGCAAACGTATAATCACTTCCATATTTAATTTCTCGATAATGAATGATGATACACAGCTTAAATAAGACTATTTTGTAACAAATTGTGAATAAAGAATAATTCAGATTATCCCACACTAGATTATTAGACTTGCATGACGTTACTTGTTTCATGGTTTGGTGACAATAGGCGCGAGGGCTAGGATGCGACGTTGGGGTCAGGCCGATACAGCGACAGCAGCGATACGTGGCTTCGGAAAAAAATTTGGAATTTTAGTTATTAAGAGTAGATAACGAACGCAGAAGTTGGAAATGAAAATTACGCAATATTGGGTTTCTAATAATTTACAAGGAAAATATGTTGTATTATCACGACGGTTCAATGTATTTCGGCCTTAATCGAGCGAGTTAATAGAACCGTGTCTCACCGTGGGGAGTCTGACGTGATCAAAACAACCCAGCAACGATGCAAGTCATACTTGCTTTGTCGTGTTTACAGTGTCTTAGAATACTATTATGTTATCTGTGACGAATCGAAGAATTGTAAGTTTGGGATTCAATATCATTGGTATAGTGAACATTTTACATAACAGAATATGTACACGCAATATAGAGTATTTGATGAAAGGGTTATTGTGGTGATGAACAGCAGAATGATTATTATGTATGCGTTCGTACTTGGGCGCCATTTTTGCACGACATGTATTAAAGGACTAGCAATTTAGAAAAATATGTGTTTAAAATTGCGTGGTTACCATAAACATCAATTATTACTAAAATCACACAAATAGATTAAAAATAATCATATGAAACTGCGATAACAAGTGTTTTTAAATACTAACTCATGAACTTTTTTGTTCTTTCTCCTGGTTTGTTCCTTATGTCGGCCTTCTTAATACTCCTGCGTCGTTCTTAGCCATTTTGCACTACTTCTGGCGCCAAAGAGATGGTTCGCATTCTAGCTGTCTGCGGGTACCATCTGCCTCTTTTATCTTCTTTTAGGGCCATTAGCCGCCGAGTCATATGATCTTCATTATCAATACGAGCACAAACAGTATTTCTACATTGGACTATAGATCATAAGTATTTGAATTCCTTCTTTTTATTGAAGGGCGTTTCTTCGATTATAGGTGATGATTAGTACCTACTCATTGCTGTTATTATCAGAAAAGTTACAATGCATGTATACTCTTCGATCGGCTCATTCGTAAACTCTTGCTTTCTGAAGCAATTCGCCATGTCTCCAAGTTAATTCAAATTTTTAGCAATGCTTCGCTTATTCGTATTCGTCTTTAGCGACGTAGTCTATAACGATGTTTAAGGATATAGGGCTTAGAATTGATTCCTATAGAACACTGGTTCCCAAACTTATTTTGTCTACTGAGTTGAGAGCTCATGCAGTCGTTATCTAAGATGCCTCCTAGCTAAATGAAATTACAAATCACCCCCTAGGCCTCTACACAACGCCCCCATTTTTTCTGGGTCTCTTACCGCCCCCCTTTAGGCCTGCAGCGCCCAGAAGGGGGCGTTATCGCCCACTTTGGGAATGGCTGCTATAGAACATCGTTCTGATTTCAAAGGTGTTACTTGTGCCTGATTATAAGACAACTTGGGTAAATATGCCACTATACATAATGTTGACCTCTGAGAACTTG
This sequence comes from Zeuzera pyrina, assembly GCA_907165235.1. Lineage (NCBI taxonomy): Eukaryota > Metazoa > Arthropoda > Insecta > Lepidoptera > Cossidae > Zeuzera > Zeuzera pyrina. The sequence goes on from OU015632.1 coordinate 22,437,642, forward strand.
CATTATGCGTTGACGCAGTATTCAGTCGAATGTTTCCTTTGGTCTAAAACCACAGGGTAAGGATCTGACTACAAGATTTTGTATTTTTTCTTCTGTGTCTTTACAGAGCGTACCGTATCCATGGTGTCAACTACTATAACATCTTTAAAGCCGAAATGGTTTGAGTAACACTGTTTAATTTATTTATCTTATCAATAATTACTCCATCCGATATCCTTAAAGTATACGATGTTAACTTAATGGCTTTATAGTTTTCATACTCTCCTATATTTCCTTTATTTTTGAAGAAAGGTATCGGTATATAAGTATATTGCTGATGACGCTGCCATATATCTCAACCGTAATTGTAATCAGATTGAATAAGTTTATCAGTTAAATACGCTGTACACATTTTGTCTTAGAGTTCTGCAAGAATTTTGTCGGAGCTCATAGCCTTACCGTTGTGGAAACTCGTGCATACGGAAGTGATCTGAGCGTCTTTTGTAGGAATTCCTCAGGTAAAAGATGCTGAAATTAATCGTACCATTTACTGTTAATATTTACTCATTGTTAACAATTCTCTTGAAGTGTCATTTACGTATTTATTATTTTCGAAATCCTGAGTTTATTTGTTACCTCATTTGGCTAATCTAAACATATTCTCGGCATATTCTAGTCAATTAATCACATCCAGCATGATGCAGTTTTCATCTTTTTTTTTTTCTAATCAGCTTTAAATAAAGACTTATCAAACTTGAGTTAACAGTCAACCCTTACAAAGATAGTATAGTTAAACACCCATTATGTGTTATATTTTACAGAGTTTAAACTTTTTGCAACTTCTCGGCGGGATACACAGTTATTAGCTCAAGGTCAGAAACGTCTGTGTTTTTATAATACTTCAGTCTGTCTAGCATGCGAATATTGTCCTTCAGGCATATTGATATATTTTAGGATATTTATTATCTTGCATAAGTATAGTTGATAGATAGACGCGCATGTTTTGCGCGTCTGCAGGTCGTCTTTCCATTCCATTCCTTTCCACGGCAACTCCACGTTTCATCTCCGCGTGTATGATACCGCAAAGCACCACGTAGATTTTTCCCGTCACTGCGGTCAAAATCTGCAGGTCGTTATGAACTGTAATTAAAAGCTCCTAAACAACGAATGTCGTAGATTCGCAACTATCTAAGCTCCTTGAAACACTTGTTAAATCATATTTAGTCAACATTCAGCCGCGAAGGAAGCGCTTTCTGGTAACAACAGATCGAACAAGAGTACGTGTTATGGGAACACAATGATGAATTCAATGTGATCTTTCTCCACACTTGACAATTACGCGTTGTGTTCGATAGCACAATAATTGGCAACGTCGTTATATCACCTGGTGGCCACACCACAAGTCGGTATGGTCGCCATTGGGCATAAGACTCTCGCCAATAAATGAGCACAATATGTACATTGCTCTCCTGAAATGATTACAGTATTCGCTGGGCATGCCAAACCTCATTTGGACCAGAATGCATATATTCCATCCAAGGCTACCCTCGAGGCGTCGCTGCGCCAACGATTTGTGTTAACGATCACATCTAAACGTACAGTCGGCATAGTCTTTCTAAGCACCGATCTCACAATTCGACAAAATTACCACTAACATTTTGAAATTCCAGAGGTGATTGCCGTTAAAAAATTTAGATTACTGTTAGATTGGTAATCGTTTGTTATGAAGCCAAAACCATATACACCTGTGTTAATTTTTAAAGTTATTATTATAATTTAGTCGATCTAGTATGCGGATAGTGTCTTTTATCCAAATTTGTACATTTGATTGTATTTATCTCGAATAGGTATATTGTGGACCTGCAACATATGTTACATTCATCTTTACACACGTTCTGCGCGTCTGCAGGTCGCTTTTCAGCAGCATTCCTAACATGGTTTGGTAGAAAATACTCAGCAATGGCAAGTTGATGTTTCAACTCCGCGTTCATGATATTGCGTAGGACGACGTGTGTTTGCTCTCTCATTGCAGACGAAACGTGCGGGATGCTATGAATTGCGATTAACAGCTGCTCCAAAGGGAATGTCATAGGTTTGCAACAATGTACAGCTTATTGAAAGACTTGTTAAATTATGTTTAGCAAAGATTCAGTCGTGAAGGAAGCGATTTCTGTAAAAATTGTTAAATAATAATTTAAAAATTCTGTTTTGTTTCATAGATTTAATAGTTGGTCCCAGTTTAATATTTATGGTTTTGTTTTATATTCTGTGTGAACAAGGAGTCTGTGTAATCTGTGTTTTTTTTGATAAGCAAAAGTAAAAATAAAAAACCACACCCTTTCCATAATATTTAATTTTAATAAAGAATACCTCGTAATTCCTGTCTCCAACCATTAAAAATATTACAAATATTAGTCGCAATCGAGAAAGCATATGCATTACGTAACATAATTATAAACTCTCCATGATTTTGCTCAACGCGTGATAACGGTGCTTCGTGTTCGATTAGTAAATTAGGTGGCACCGTCAGTGTAACATCTGACGACCATCCCGACATGTTTTGGCCATAAGATGAACACGAAATGTAAATTGCTCTCCTAAAATTATTACTGTATTCGCCAATTATTCCGTCTAGGGCAACCCTCGAGCGTTTCTGTGCCAACAATTTTTTCGAGGATTTTTTAATACTTTGGTCTTATTAGCACGAGTATAGAGTCCATGCAAATTGACGCATTTTATATTCTAATTACCTTAGATCTCAAGGTAGATCAAAGGTCTCAGGTCTACAATATACCTATATTGTAGACCTGCAACAATTGTCACATTCATCCCCACATAAGTTCCACGCGTCTGTAGGTTGCCTTTCAACAGCACTGCATGTACGGCTTCGGCAGAACTACGGTCTGTCATTCAAACAGATAGTGTCACATTCATCTCTGCGCACGATTGCAATATGTAGGGCGTTTACCAGTAGCACTCAATGCACGACGCTATACGCCATACTCAGCAATGGAAAGTCAATGTTTCAGCTCCGCGTCTATAATGGTGCCGAGCTCGAGAACTACTTGAATTTTTTCCGTCACTGCAGTCGAAATGTGTGGATCGTTATGAACTGCAATTAGCAGCTGTTCCAGAGTTCCAGAGTAAACATCGTAAGTTTGTAACTATTTACAGCTTCATGATAGACAAGTTTAAGATGTAATAGCCAAGATTCAGTTGCGAAAGAAGTGCTTTCGATAAGTGTTAAAACTGTCGTAATTCAGCAAGAGTATGTAATAGTGGGAACACAATGAAGAATTCTCCGTGGTTTTGCTTAGCGCGTGACAATGACGCATTGCGTTTGATTAACTGATTAGGTTGTCATTATATCACTTGGCAACCACACACATCAAAAATGTCTAGGGATCAAGTACATTTTTAACTATAAAAAATTATCCAATTAATAATTATATAATAATTATCAAATCTAGTCTTCCAGACTGGCTTCTTACTTTAATTCCTATGTTTAAGTTAACAACTTATCCCTATATGTTGTAAAAATTAAGAAAAATTACAATTTTTACAAATTGTGGAAAGTTAATAAGTTATAGTTAATAAGAAGTTAATGTCGTCAATTAAATGGCAAAAAAAGACAAAAATGAGGATTTTTTAAATTTTTATTGTAAAGATAAAAAAGTTAATAATCTGTGTTTCCACCATTGACACGAATTACACAATCACAGCGATTTGGCATGCCTAAAATCAGTTCATCAAAATCACTTTGAGGAATGGCCGCCCACATTCTTTCTAACAAGTCAAAAAGCTGTTGTGGGGTATGCACGGTATCCATACTCGCCAGAGCTCTTCTTTGAAGCATATTCCATGCGTGCTCAATTGGGTTGAGGTCTGGCGATTGAGCAGGCCACGGCAGAACGTTGATGCGAGCGTCAGCAAGAGCGCGTGTTACGACTCTAGCCGTGTGTGGACGTGCATTCTCGTGCATTAGTCGAAACGAATCATCCAACCGGTTTCGCAGAGGAATGATCACGTCTGAAATAATCCTCTCCGCATAAATGTGAGCATTGAGGTTGCCCCTGATCTAAATTAGATCGGTTCTTCCACCGATCCGAATACCGGCCCAAACCATTATTGTTCCCCCTCCATATGAATGAACTTCCTGACAAAATTTCAAACGTTCACGACGTCCAGAGGTCCTCCAAACTCGAGTAGGTCTTGTACCCGGCCTCATACCGAAACGAGATTCATCGGAAAAGCAAACATAACGCCAGTATTCTTCCTCCCAATTTCTGTGTTCGTAAGCCCATTGTAAACGGGCCCTACGATTGCAGGGTGCTATAGGCAGAACTCTCAGCGGCCTTCGGTAACGCAGACTCACTTCACGTAAACGATTTCGGATGGTTTGGTCGCTTATCAGCAAGCCTAAAGAACTGTGGAGCCTCGTATCCAACATCATGGCGGTCATAGTATGATTCCGTCGAGCAATATTTTGGATGTACCGGTCCTGTCTGCGAGTGGTGAAGCGAGATCGTCCTCTATGTCGCTCAGCCATGCTGCCCGTGATACGATAGCGTGTCCAGATATGGCTTATGACACTCTGTGTAGTGCCAAGAGTGACAGCCACAGTACGTTGCCTGGAACCAGCTTGCAACATTCCGAAGGCTCTCATGATCTTTTCTCGTGTCAAATGATGTCGTCGCTTCATATCGATGCAATTTTTTTCAGTTCCGTTGCAGAAATTGTAATGGTTTTGGAAAGACGCTATTACACACTTTTATAGGAATCCTGATTGACAGTTAATTTTCGATTTTTAATCAAAGTTTAAAGAAAATTATTTATTCAAATAGTGAAAATCATTAAAAAGAATCAATAACGATCCAAAAAAGTTAAAATAATAATCCTCAATTGCGGCGATACTCTACTTGATCCCTAGACACTTTTGATGTATGTATTTCGACTTGTTCAGACAAAAAAAAGAACAGAAAATATGCACTGCTATCTTAAATTGTGGTATACGAAATCTTATTCATTCAAGGCTATACTCAATCGTCATTGTCATGTCACCAAATCCTTCTGTGTCTGTGTTGAGTGAGGTGAAATTAATACAAACGTGCTAATTGCCCAAAAGCAATTTCCTCACCAAAATATTTTCATCACATTAGCAGCAATTTTTTTCATCGCATTAACAGCAATTTTTTTGAATGTAGTTATTAAGTTCATACGCCTACCTGACATCATGCAGTCTCCTGTTGCTATTATAGGTCCTCTGACTACAACATACTAACCTTTGTCTTCAAACGATTCCGACTCGCCCAGTAGTCGTTTTCGTTTCATAACGCGATCCATCATTTTATTATTTTTTTTATTCCAGTAAGAACTATCGAGAGTATTTGCTGTCGTTCTCTGTTATTAATAATGTGTGTCGTTTGGAAGTAGGTATTCGGTATAGACTGTACCCACACTTTTCTTCCACAGTTTTATTTGATTTTTAGTATATAGTTTCTTTCAGGCTTATTGATACATTTTCGGCCGCTTATGATTAGTACAATCCGAACCTACAACGCACGGCACATTCCCCACACAAGGTAACCTTGTCGTCTTGATCAACGTGTCCAGAATGGGTGTTGTCGGTTTTGTTTTGCTATCCCACCTCTCGTCCACGCGTCTGTAGGTTGCCTTTCAAGAATATTCCATGCACGGCACGGTACGCTATACTTAGTAATAGCAAATGGATGTTCCAGCTCCGCGTCTATAATATTGCAGATTTCTTTCCGTCATTGCTGTTGAAATGTGCAAATCCATTGCAAACTGCAAATAGCAGCTTCTCCAGAGCAAAGTAGGTTCGTAACTATCTTCAGCTTCTTGACAGACTTGTTGAGTAACGTTTAGCCAATATTCAGTTGCGAAGGAAAGGATTTCAGTCAATGTTAGTCACAATTGAACAAGACTATATTAGGAAAAGTAATGATGAATTCCTAATGGCTTTGTTAAGTGTGAAGTTAAGTTCGATTAATAGATTAGGTGGCACCATCATTAGATCACCTGGCGACCATACTTGTTCTGCCAATAAGATACATACAAAATGTACACTGCTTTCCTAAAATGATCACCGTATTCGCCAGGGATGTCGTACCGAATTTCACTTGGACCGGAATGTGTATACTCCATCAAAGACAACCCTCAGGCATCACTGTTTCAACGGTGTGTATTGACGACCATACCCAAGTGTGATGTGACATTTTTTTATGTTTACAGCCAGCATAGTCAATCCAAGCTCTGATTTTATAATTCGCCAAGAGTTATCGTTATTGTCGGTTCGAGATTTTAGGGGTGATTGCCGTTAGGTTGGTAGGTGGGATAGCAAAACAAAACCGACAACACGCATTCTGGACACGTTGAACAAGACGACGAGTCGCGGACTGCAGTCGCGGCCCATAAACCGAGTCACCATAGTTAAGCTTCAATAGAACCAAAGACTCACAGAGTATATCACGCATTCTTTCGGTGAGAAGATTACGTATTTGATATAATAATTTTAGGCGATAAAAACAAGATTTAACCAAATTCGCCACGTGACTCTCGAAACGCAGACGGCTGTCCATGACGACACCAAGGTTCTTGGCCTCTTCCACACGTTCTACATTTTGGCCATAAATATTGATTTTTGGATCACTACCTGAGATTTTTGCCACTTGGTGCTTTGAGTCAAGAATCATAGACTTCGATTTATTGGGATTGAGCACAAGACAGTTTCTACTTGGCCAGGCAGCAATACTACTGAGGTTTTTGTTCATTTCACAGATCACATCCTTAAAATTACGAGGCTGAGCTTAGAAGTACATTTGAACATCATCTGCATACAAGTGATATTTACAGTTATTACTGATTACTTTTGTTATGTCGGCACTACAAATTATAAACAGCAACGGACCAAGTATAGAACCCTGAGGAACGCTACGATTTACAGGTCGTAATTGAGACAATAGCAAAGTACCGTCTTCCTTCACTATCTTCACTAACTGAGAGCGATCTTTGAGATAATTATTAAACCAAGCTAATGATTTATGATTTACACCGTAATATGACAATTTGGAAATAAATAATGTAATATTGATGCTATCAAAAGCGCGAGAAAAATCTAGTAAAGTCAGACAAGTACCATTTCCAGAATCCTGCTCATAAAGTATATTATCCACAGCATATATCAATGCAGTCACTGTACCCATGTCTTTACAAAAACCAGGCTGAAAAGACAGTAATATATTGTTTGTTTCAACAAAACTACTTAATTGCATATACACCGATTTCTCCAGTATCTTCGATAAAAAGGTAAGACACTTATTGATCTGAGATCCTTGGCTTCAATTGGATTGTCTACTTTAAGTAATGGTATAACTACGGCTGATTTCCACACTCCAGGTACCTTTCCTGTTATAATAGATCTGTTTATAATAGCAGTAATTACAGATAACGTTCGTGGAAGTGTGAATAGTTTCATATCCCTGCTACAACCATCAATGCCAACAGCATTGGAAGCAATAGATAAAATATATTTTGCGATATGATTTTCTCCGACTAGTTGCAGAGCAAAAGACATATCACCGAATCTATGAAATTCAAAAAAGGTCACCTCAGACAAAGTAACCGTGTTGCTGCCAGATACATCAAGAAAGCCATCATTAATAACATTAGCATCATTAAAATGATCCGGAAGATTGACAGGCCTTCTAGGAGCCACTGTTAATGTCTTTTTTAAATTTTTCCAAAGGAATTTAGGATCTTTCTGAACACAATTAATGTGATGATTATAATAAGCACGTTTTTCATTAAAAATACTATTAACAACTAGCTTTTTAAGGTCCTTGTAATATTTCTTACAACTTTCCGACCTTGACTGACGATATTTATTATAGGCCTTATTACGCATACTGATCATAGTCTTAATCGTACTGGTGATCCATGGCAGGGAATTTTGGGGTTTAATGCTAATAGATTTTGGGGGCGCATGTTTATCGAAAAGAGACAATAACAGATGATTAAAAGCATCTACCATATCCTCCATCGAACCCATCTTTGTTATCGACTCCCAGTCCATAGACTTCAGATCGAAGTTAAAGGCATCTATGTTTATGTCTTTTATTGATCTAAATTTGATTCTTTTTAGTGGGATTTTTAGTCTCTTAATGGACAAGTTCACATTAATCATGGCGTGCCCCAGAGAACCGGTGATGTTAGTAACAGACACACTGCGAACAGGGGCATTGGTACACACTTCATCAATAAGTGTATCATTACTACTGGAATAGTGAGTTGGTTCCTTTACGACCTGTTTCAATCCCATGTAGTGCAAGAAGTCACTTAGTTTTCGCGTTTTCTCATTACGGATGTCTAACATATTAATGTTAAAGTCCCCAAGCAAAATGACTTGATCAAAATTAGAAAAATTAGCAATAGATTCTGTAGGTGTCCAGAAAAATATCCACACTGATTCAATTTGGTCGATACGTTGTTCCTATTATGAAACTACGGCCATTAACTGTCATCGAAAAGCACATTTGCTCAACTTGAACAGTAGGGTTAATGTGATAACGCGCGCGTATACCTTCCTTGATGTAAATCTATTAATCACCTTCGCAGCAATTTTTTTTAAATGGCAGCGCCATGCTGACCTTATTATCACTATCATCTTCAAACGATTCCGACTCGATTAGTCCCTTTAGTTAAACAGCGCGATCCATCATTTTTTGATCTTTTTATTACAGTATTTTTTAAATTTAGACAGTATTTGCTGTCGTACTTTGTTACCGTGCGGCATATGAGGACAGGCGTTTGACCTTTGACCTGTTGTAGTTTTTTTTCTGTATTTTGGCCATTTATTGCCATTTTCGTTTCTTTGACTACTGGACCTCACTTCTTTTCCTTTTTTGTTTTTTTTTTGAAACCGTCTGGACAGATTTATCTTAATCCCTTCCAGCAAAGGAATTCCTTTCGATACCACATTTTATGTGAAAATCTATGTCTTTATTCATTCCTCTGAAAACGACGGTTTTCACACATTCCTCTGAAAACCGTCATATCATCCAAACATAATCAAAACTAATTGATTGTGAAGACGTAATGTGTACTGATTCACAACATTCAATTTAATTTCTTGTTTTGAGTACTATTTACGTTTGCAGTCCTTTAGGATGAACAATTTATAAATTTCAAACTTGGGAGCTTCCGACATGATTTTCTTAATAAATGTTATAGGATCCACAAGCTTTTATTAGAATAAAAGACGGGTGCATTATTGAAAACAATGGGTTAGTAATGTTGATTTACCTACACCTTTTATTTGTGATCTTGTCTTCAGACGAACACGTGTCTTTTGCCTGGTCCTGGATTGGATGTGGTTTCACTTGTCTATTGGTTTGTGTTTTTACCTTTGCATGCTAGCATTTAATGCATATTCGGTTAAATTTCGATTCGATTCGGTTAAATTCGGTAAAATTTCACATCGAAGATGTGTAGGAGTTGACTTTAGTTGTTATAGAAGATGAAAATGTGTAGGACATTGGAGTTGAAGGTCTTGCCGCTGTTACAATTGAAAGTATTTTAGATGTTGCTATTGAAAATGCCTTAGTACGTAGTTGCATTGAGAAATGGATTTATACGTCTCATGAGTCTTTGCTTTAGATTCATCGTGAGTCGTGACAGAGTTTCCCGCGAGCTACAATTACAGGCACAGGCATCTATTGTAAAGATTTTCTTGCCCAACCTCCATCATTAAACGAACGGTAGTTATATAAATTGTGTGAAAAACATTGCCATTATTGGCTATTCTCAGTTCGATACTGTGGTCAGACAATATTCAACAAAGCTTTGTGCAGTCAAATACGGAGTAAAACGGTTTCTCTGCAACTCCGTATGAATTTCTTTTGATTTTAGGAACTTCTCTAGTCTCTTACTTAAATATTAGGCAACGGTGACGTCATGGCTGAAACAAATATAAATTTCGCAGATCTATTTGTTCCCTTTGTTTATTTTTGTGTAATCCAGCTATTATTTCAATCTTCTCTTAGACTTATCTGGAGTCTACTTTTCATAGTCTTTTTTTATCTTTGTCTTTGGAGTTGATCTATTGTTTAAGACAGCCATTAATCTTATTTCTTCATTAGATAATTAAGACAGCCTAATTGATTTCTTTGGTGGTAACAGTACTGGGGCACAAGTTCTCTTATTTAATTTTTTTCCTGTCACTTGCGTATGCCTTAAGAACTGCAGAGTCCGGGTCTTCATAGTTTGCCTCATCGCTGTCATCGGCGTTTCTCATAAACAAGTACTTAAATAAAATGGTTGTGAATTTAATTTCTGACTTCGCCTCCTTAAAAATATGTGAAGGCTTAATTAGAACGTTAGGGTGCATAGTAGTAAAAAATGTGGAATGTTTCAATTCCATATTTTGCGTGTCATGCTTGCTCAGGGGCCATGCTAATCTTTTCTGCGTCGTTCCAATTTTAGTACAGGTACTGCTGAAACAAGTACGTACATTAAGTAAGTACGACTGTTATGTTCAGACAATATTTCTGTTATCAAAAAATCGTTGGTTTTATAAATAACAACACTTACAATTGCGACGTTATTAATGATTATTCTGTATCAAATAATTGATTAGTCAGATGTCAAGACGGCCTCAACAATGACTTTTATCTGTTGTTCGCTGTCGCAATTTATCCAAAAATAATTAAAAACATAAATATTTGCATACAAATTCATACTTGACATTGATGTAAGGCTGATGACTGGTTTCGTGTACTTATTTGGCAAATAAATATATGTCGATATAATTCTGACCTTGGTTGTCCCAATTAATCGTATCCAAACAAATGTCGAATATTTGTAAATATGCAATTACAAAAACAAAAAATCTGAGTATTTATGGTAAGATGATGTAAATAACCGGTTAAGAACGCGTTGGTCACGCATTACTTGGGGTATTAAAATATGAAAATGGGTTTCGTGTAGCGACAATAATTTTTTTTTTCTTTATGGCACGAGGCACAGATTAGCGCATTTGCCATGTCACGTATTGTATCAATAAGTAGAATCGTTATCGTAAAACTCCTCCCGTAAAATGATAGTAGACTTTGAAGTTTTATAAAACTTGGAAGAGTGCGAGAACTTCACCTACACATGTTTATTTAGACTTTTATACCTACTCCATTCTTTTTACTTATACAGAACTTTAAACACAATATAGTATCACTTATGTACTTTAAAATTCCGAAAAATATACAAAATAGAAAATCTAACAACATGACATGATAACATCACTTCTCCCGGTCCCGCCAAAAAGTTCCGACAATAATTAAATTTAAAAGAGAAAATTTAGACATTAAATATGTAAGCCTATTAGTAAAACAACAAGTGACAAAGTAAACTTAAACTTAATACGATATTAGACAAGGTAAATATTATTACATTATAATATATATTAACAGATAAGAATTGGAGAAATACTTATTTACTATATGGGTTCAGAAAAACAATTGTTTCTTTAATTGTTCTAGTTATTGCTTTGTCGTAGAGTTATGTAAGTATCAATGGAATCGCGCTTAATTAGCAATTTTTTTTTGCAATATTAATGCTGTTGACGATTGATTGCACATCTAAGAATAAAACTAAGTACAACATATTTTTTCATACTTTAAATTCAAGTCTCTTCTTCTCTTTCTTTCTTCATGGCATGGCGCGTAGATTAGCGCATTTGCCAATGTCACGTATTCATAAGTAGAATCACAAGAAAATTAGTTTTTCCTTATCGTAAAACTCCTCCAGTAAAGTGATAGTAGGCTTTACTGAAGTTTTAAAGGACTTCTTGGAAGAGTGCGAGAACTTCAGTTACACATGTTTATTTAGATCTACTCCATTCTATTCACTTACATGGAACTTTAAAACACAATATACTATCACTGTTGTACTTTAAAACTCCTAAAAATATAAAAAATAGAAAATCTAAATAAAATTACAACCTCACTTCTCCCATTCCCGCCAAAAAGTCAACTTAAGTCTCGAACAGTTTGTTAGATTATCTATTTCAGGGTTTCCCATCCTTTTTGTACGTCGAGCCTCACCAGATTATAAAAAATATTTTCATACCCTCCTTTAATTTTTTTTACATACAAATGGTGTGAATTTGTTTTTATATAGAAATATAAATGCACTTCATTTGACGACATAATATTTGTTGTCATAAATCAAGTTGGAACAACGATCAAATGAGTGAGTGGCTTAATAACAATTAGAAGTCGCCATGTGGTCGAAATTCGACCGTAATTATAAACTTATAATATAAACTCTTTGGCGACAATCTAGACCGTGTGACTGTTTAATCCAAGGATATCTCCTTGGATTAAACAGTCGCATTACATATGATCACAAACTATTAGTTTGATATTGACAGTTTTTTGACATTGACAGAATAATGTAAACAATTAACGCTTAATTTAATCTAATGTACTTATTTATAATACATATTACATATAAATTTTAGCTTTCTCCAGTCTTTCTCCATATAAACTTTAAGTGTGACAAATTTCACACTCCTTCGTTCTCGCAATTTTCTTAAAAAGAGAACTAAAGTTTTCGCTTCACGTATTAATATATAGATTAATGAATGAGTTACCTATCTTAATTTGTGAGTACAACGATTGTAAATAGATAACGACTTTAAACAGATATTCTTTTTGAAAATGGAAACGCATCGATACCCCCTACGAATTCTCTACGCCCCTCTAGGGAGGCGCGCCTCTCTGGTTGGGAAGATCTGATCTATTCTGAATATATTGCTGCAGTTTTTTTTTTAAATGGCACCGTACGTGAGTACATTGCCAACGTCAAGTAAAGCGAGAAAACAATTCAGTAGATGATTAGCGATTTGCCAATGTCACGCATTAACACAAACTAGTATACAGACACAGAATAAGTAGAATCCATGTAGAATAACAAGTAACTTAGTTCTTTCTTATCGTAAAACTCATCCAGTAAAGTGATAGTAGGCTTTACTGAAGTTATAAAGGACTTCTTGGAAGAGCGCGAAAACTTCAGCTACACAAGTTTATTTAGATCTCTTCCATTCTTGTCACTTACACAGAACTTTAAAACACAATATACTATCACTGTTGTACTTTAAAACTCCTAAAAATATAAGAAATAGAAAATCTAAATAAAAATGACGACCTCAATTCTCCCGTTCCCGCCAAAGGGTCTTATGTCAGTTGAATTAACCTGGTGATACCACTTTTTTGAATGGGAAAATCTCCGCAACCGTGGGTAATTTTGTATTAATTTACTTTTAAATTAATTTTTTAGGTGTGAAACAAATATTAAAAATGTAAAAAATAGAAATTCTAAATAAAATGACAACCTCATTTCTCCCGTTCCCGCCAAGAAGTCCCTTTCTACAGTTATAATTGTGGTTTAACCACATTTTTCTTCAGTTTGAGGTTGCCACCATTTAACTGTAGTCGGTATTAGAGTCAGCTATTTTGAACAGAGTAATAATTTAATGTGATAAGTTAATGTTAAATTAAAGACAAATAAAATAGTTAATTCTTAAATGCCCACTGACTAAATCATAAATTATTATTATGTACCCTCAAAAACGACAGTGTTGCCAATTGTCAACGATTATGACAATATATTTATTACGAATGTTGACAATAACTAATGAAGGAATCTGAGACTATAGACACCTGCGCTGTTTATTCTTCTAGGATGAAGTGTAAAATATTAGAGACATAAAATTATTGTTACGGTTGGACCTTATCCATAAGGAATAAGGTCGATTTTTAATGGAACTAAAAACTTAACTTTTAGTGCTTATATCTCGAGATCTAGGTTTTGCAGAGTTATGACCTAAAAACGCATTGCTAGGTTTAAGGTCTACTATCGAATGGTATAAGTCAAATTAAGAAAGAAGAACAAAGTTGCACCTCGAATATTTCCGAGCGATGACGTCTCATATACCTATAACTCATGCAAACAGGCAGCGTCGAGAACAATGTCGAATTACTGTTAGCGAGCGTAATTAGTAATTAACTAGAAAGTTCTACCCTCGTTTTTATCCGACTATAAATAGAGCTCCGTGTCCGCCGCCGAGTCAGTCTTTCTCAACTATCGATCGAGGCGACCTCAAGGCGAATTACGAAGACGACTACAACGACTACTGCGACGACCTTGGACAGAAGAACTCTGCGATTCGGGAACGTTGTTATTGAGTGAAGCATGTACCTTCGGTGACTACTACGCGAGTACCTACTTCGAGGGCAACTAAGAAGAATAGGGACCGCAGTAATTAAGTTCGCGTGTTCTTTACATCTGCTTGTACGAAGGAAAATAAACTATTTGCCCCTTAACCGGCATCTTATTACTTTCAGCTCGTAACATTATAAAAGCGCTCACGCTAGCTCGTGTAAATTTCGAGGGTCATTTTTTTAGGAAACTGACAAATAAAAATGCTACCATCTGTTAATAAATAATTAGTTATGATGGTTAAATTTTATCAAGAATCGATAACAGCTTACAATTGCTTCCTTGCTGACCTGAGAGCGAATAGCTAGAGGTGGAAAAAACTCGTGGTTTTTCTTCGCGTTAATGCTCTGTTCTCCCAGAATAAGAAATAACGTGAACATACGTGTATGTTTTAAAATGTAATTAACAGTAACTTAATTTTAAATTACTTGTCATCATTTATGAAGATCAAATAGCCAGTGTTAGTCGACGGAAATGTCAAAGGCACTCGCATCCTAGGCGACAGTGTGTGAGGGGAAAAACGAGATTTGAGGTGGCTAAAAAAGTATATAAGGACCGTGATTCTTGGCGTTCCGTCCTCTTTGACTATCCTATCAGGGACAAAAATAGCATGGGGATATGTATGTATCACAATGGAACGTTCAGAGTCCGAAGGTGATCACAGGAACTTCGTAAATATATGCTTGTTTGAAAGCGAAATTAATGTCTGTCTTACATTTATAATGTTTTTATAATAATATAGTGAACTATTACCGGTATGTAATATGTTTCATGATAGATTTTTTGAAACATTCAATATTTGTGAACTTGTCAACACATCTCTATAAATATTTATGTATAAATTCGATACTGGGTTCAGCGATTAAACTGTTCCAGAGGGATTCGTATAATGCTAATTAAATGTCTTGTACTTACTGTAGGTTGCGCATAAGTTGATGGATAAATAACAAACAAAAGAGAAGGTGATATCAGTGTGTTACTAATCCTAGATATCCTGGCTATTCCTGTATTTAAATTATATAAAAAAAGTGTTTTTAACACTTGCGTTCATACATACATACATATCCTCACTCTGTACCCTAACGGGGTAGTCAGAGCGGACGGAGCGCCAAGCGTCGCGGTCCTAATATATGTACTTCCTTCGCCTCCTCAATCCTCATTATTCTTTTTATACACTTTCGCCTAGGTTTTCGAGAGCTTTTGACATTTCCCTCGGCTAACACTATGGCTATTTGATCTTCATAAGTCAGTCTTGGTCTTCCTTAACTGTATCCACTCACTTTCGCTTTGTAGATTTTCTTCGTTAATCTTTTATCACTCAATTTTTCTGTGCTCGAACCATCTATGCATTCCTTTCTTCATTTTTACAATATCATCCAACACTATCATCCAACCCTGTCATACTGCGTATCTCTTCATTGCCTATTTTGTCTGTAAGACTGACACCGCACAGATTTCTAAGAGATCGCATTTCTAACGCGTTTATCTTACTTTCACCTGATTTCGGGCATATCCAGGGCTCACTACCGTACAATAATGTTAGCACCAACACCGCATTGTGGATAGCCATTTTGGCTGGGTTAGATATACTGACACTGCCTACTAATGCGGCCAGTTGCATTGGTTTTTATAATTAGGTGTCTCATGAAGTCACTTAATTAACAGTAAAGAAATTTAAATTTGTAATTAAACAAACATTAATCAGAACACTTGATATGTTACAAGGTTAATAGTTTTGTCAAAGGGGAGAATGTAATCTGGGAAAAATGCTCTCTGCGCCTGCGTTACTGGGATTTAGCGAATTGGAATTATTTAATTTATTGCAAAATTATGTAATGTTGAAAAATCGGCCAAGCGCGTGTCTGACTGCGCAAAGCGAAGGGTTCTGTACAATCTCTTCATTTCGTCTTGTTGATACATCTAGTGGGCTGTTTTGTTCAGAAACGTAAATTGGTAACTCAAATCCTGAAATTCAGAAACAGCAAATTATGTAATATGTAATTTGTGCCCTTTTTTTATTTAACTTCAGTTTTGTTCGAAGTTGCTTCGAAAGTTTATGTATGACTCGCTTTTAGCTCGCTTTTTGTGTTTATGTTAGGGGATACTATCATTTGTAAACTTACCAGTTTCGAGTTCTTACAATTATCACAGTTTATGTATAAGCAGTCTGATGTATTTATACATAGACTGGAACCACATTCGATGGTTAAAACTAGAGAAAGAAAGTCCTAGAAAGAAATGGGGAGGCCTACGTCAAAGAGGCGACTACTATAATTTTAAAATAGTACTTTAATTAATTTATTAATAAATATTGTTAGTATTGAGATAATAGTAGTGTAATAATAATATCAAATAATAAATAATCATTATAAAAATCCGCAATAATAATAATAAAAGAAAAAGTAACAATAATAATTTCAGAAACCTTTAGTGGAACTGACGTATACTGGAAATGGTATCGTATGCATGTAACATATTAATATGTGCTGTATTGTAATTTAGTGTTTATATTGTTGGTATTATTATGTAATTTCAGTGTTGATGCTTCGATGCTATATAATATTAATTGTAATGTATAATTGTGTAGCAGAATAAATGGCTTTTTTATTTTATTTATTATTTTATTATGTATAAGCAGTCGGGACATCATTTGTTTTAAAACGTGTTAGTTTATTTCAAAATTAAATGTGTGTTACGCATGCGGAAAAGTGTGGACATACTACATTCGCTGACAGATCCGCATCATGTCTCGTAATCGGTAGAACAAGGCACTAATGGCTGTTCTGTGTACTACTTATTGCCACTGTTTTTTAGTAAACACCACTTACATGCATACATGCATATATAATCTCACGCTGGAGTCTTTACATACCTCTGTTGGTTCCTTAATCAAATAGCCAGAGTGTTAGCAGACGGAAATGTTAAAAGAATTCGCATACCTAGGCGAAAATGTGTGAGGAGAATGATGAGATTTGAAGAAGTGAAAGAAGAATGTAAGATCCACGAAGGTTGGCCTCCGTCCTCTCCGACTACCCTGTTAAGGATACAGCGTGAAGATATTATATGTATGTCTGTGTATGTTGCTTCCTTTAAACTTATCGTTCTCTTTGCACACTTTCGTCTAAATATGCAGGTGATTTTAATATTTCTGTCATCAGCTAGCGCTCTGGTTATTCTATCTACGCAAGACAGCCTTGGTCTTCCTTACCATAAGAACACTATGTCATCGTGTTATCATGAAATTGGAAATTCGTGAAACGCCGCCATTTCAAGTATAACATATCTGGAAGATGGGCGAATTGATAAGAGCAATACATTTATAGAATGAGTGACGAAAGACTGACGAAGAAAATCTACACAGCGAAAGCGAGTGGTAAAAGTAGCCAAGGCAGACCAAGGCTGACTTACGAAGATTAAATAGCTAGTGTTAGCTGACGGAAATGTCAAAAGGACACTCATACCTAAGCAAAAATGTGTGAAGACTATGATGAGATTTGAGGAAGCGAATGAAGTATGTAAGGACTGCGGTACTTGGCGCTCCGTCCTCTCCGACTACCCCGTTAGGGATACAGCGTGAAGATATGTAATATATTTATAGTCATTCCAAGCAAAGTAATTCGTCACATCATTATCTGGTTGGCCTAACACGAAACAGTTGCATTTTACACCGGCGGCGTTGTCTGAGCTCGCTGCCATTAGTTCGGTTGCATGACTGCATCAAAATAATTTGAACATCGTATAAAAAATCGGTCAAGTGCGAGTCGAACTCACGCACCGAGGGTTTCACAGCATTAGACAAAGTATTTGTGATGTGTATTTGCAAAGAAATATTAGTCAGATTCAAAAACAAACTTAACTTTGCAGTTGAAAGACACTTTTCCCATGCTCTCCAACTACAAATGTAAGTTTGTAACGGGAAAAAGTGATATGGTAACAAATGCGCAATTTTTGGATATTTCTCTTTCATTGTGCTGTAAGACCTTGTTTGTTGCCAAATTTCTTGTTTCTAGGTCATCGGAAAGTACCGGAAAAGTAAAGGAAAGTAAGTAAGTAATAAGAAAGGTCTTTGTTTGAATATATAATTGGCCGTATCTTTTGTTTGCGTTGAGTTAGAAGTTTGGATTTTTTACACCTCTAAGAGACCATAGACCTCATAGACGTATTTCGTATAAATTTCAATTTAATATCTTTACTAGTTCTTGAAATAAAGAGTCAAGAAGTTTGGATTTTTTACACCTCTAAGAGACCATAGACCTCATAGACGTATTTCGTATAAATTTCAATTTAATATCTTTACTAGTTCTTGAAATAAAGAGTCTTCACTGGTCGTGACTCGTTTGCGCTTTTCCTTACGGTACGGAACCCTTAAGATGATAGTGTTAAAGTAATTAAAGCAGAAAAGTGTATTTCAATGAATCTATAACGAAAAGAATGAATGAGATTTGAGGTAGTGAAAGAAGTATGAACCGCGACGCTTGGCGCTCCATCCTCTGAGTACCCCCTTAGGGATACACCGTGAAGTTATGTGAAGATATGTATAAAAGTTACAATAGTTTTAAGTTAATCACATACATAAATGCACTTCATTATTATTTACTAATACTTTGAACAATACAGAATCAGTTTGCTTCACTAAAGCTGCGCAAATCGTCAATCAATTGCAATTGCATTGAATGATAATATGGTGGATATCAGCTGGTTATTTTATGAAATACTGGCGTTTAACAAAATGCCCCGGTACATTTTAATCTTCTCAATGTTATGATTCTACGAGGACATATCAATAATTAGTAATTAGACAATGAATCAGAGAGTTCTCACCTCTCAGTAACACAGAAACCCCAAAACAGTTTTTAAAAGTCCTTTCCTGAATTTACCTATCTGAGAATTGAAATCCGACTAGGAAGGAATATACAATTATAACCGCAATAAAGTGTCCGTCGAAATTATACCTAATACGTGTCAAAAATGCATTTTTAATTAAAATATACTACGATTCATGTCTGCATGTTAATAGATTAGAAAAAAGTTGATTCGCCCGCAATCGGGCTCGTTCGTGCTCTCTCGGCACGGGTCATTGACCCGACCCACATTCACGATCTGCGACAACAGCGCGTGCGCACGTCACAGTCAGTTGCTAGGCAGTTATGACTCTATTTCACTATTTATAAGATTGCAGAAGATGTACCAGTAAAACCGCAATCATTCTCCCTTGTTATATGAATATAACATTCCGATTCAAAATAATTCAATGGCCAATGGAGTAAGCCGAACGAATTATGTTTTCGAAAGTAAAATCTATCACTGGTTTGATAAAACCTGTACCGAGGGCCGACAAAAACTCAATAATAATTTTCAACATCACCTAACGAAATAATTGTATGTTAATGTTTTTCATATACAAGCAGTACGCAAGTACAAAATCATTCATCCGCAATAGTACGTGTTTGATGTGCCGCATCAACATTGAAAGAAGCAGTATATTAATCTTCAGACCAAGATTAGTATACTGCTTCTGTATACTGCAGAAGAACCATAATGGACTGTTATAATAAGTTGTGGCTCTTACCACCGTGTGTTAAACGAATTTTCGTGTCTCTTTCTATCTCATTGAGCGTAGCTACGAGTAAAACAGTTAGCTATAGTAAGTATGGCAACGTCTCACTGTTAGTGTATTTCGTGTCAGTTTATGAGTCGGTCATGAAATAATTATTTAATATAAATTAAAATATGTTGTGTTTAGCCGGGTATCGTAGTACTGTGATGTCCCCTAGTCTCGCACATTAGTAAAAATCTAGAAAGTCGGTCTACAAAATGTCCTTAACATTTAAAGGATACGCTCTTAGAGCAAATGCTTCGTCCAATGTGATATTTGGTCCGAAACTTATCCTATCTTGGTATCATCTCGCACTACATGTCAAAGCCACAAAGCCACTTTTCTGTTCAATTTGGCATTTGGCATAGAGTTTTAAAAAGCTAAAATAGTCATTAACTAATGTTAAAACCTTCAATCTACATGGTAGGGCTTAAGAAGCCCCAGTCAATATATTTATTCACTTTTATTAAACAATGTATTTTTGTGAGATGCAGTTATAGGTGTTTATTAGAAACAGACGAGAGCGACAACGATTTCGTTATTCAGCCTGAAAACGATTGAACTCGATCGAAGACGAATAAACTGAAGATAACGAAAACCAGAAGTTGTATCGTTCTATAACAAAACAAAAAGCGGCATACATGTGGTCGACAAACTGTCCAAAATGACATCCCTTGAAAATCAAAGCGGTGACCGCTTACCATATTCTTTTCGTTGCCAAATCATGCAGGCTTTGACAGCATAATGCATAACAACAATGACAACGCTATGACAGCATGTATATTGAATTGTGACAACCAGATCAAAAAGACTAACTACCGGTGACGTTTTGTCGAAAATGTTGGATTTGTGTTTGGTAGAAGAACATCATAAAAATCAAAAAGAAAACAAAAGACTTGACAATGAATTGAGGAATGCTTGACTTGAGTGAGCCATGGCTTATTCCACTTGTAAAAAGGCAAATGCTATCCAAATGCTCTATATTTCAAATTCTCTAGGGAGAAAGATTGGTAAACAAAATGTGTACTCAAGAATTGTTCGGCGGCGGCGTTGTGTCTTGAACATTGTCATTTTTCTTGTCATGATCGCAAGCCATAAGTTACCATTTTTCTTACAAAGTATTTGACGTAATCAGCAAAAAGAAATAGTTACTAATTCATCATGTTACGTGAATTATTTTTCTCATAACATTTTTGGGAATAGTCTTATAAATTGCTGTTTTTTAAAAATCAGGTAAATTAAACATCAAATTTCCATTACATAATGTTAGTTACTTATTTTTTACAATAAAAGAAAAAAGAACATACTGCAATCGATTGAAATCAATTCCGGAAGTGATTAAGTTTAAGTACGGTTTTCGTATTTTGACACTTATTGATGTATCTTATTGAGCTGTCTGTGACAGAAGTTGTTTTTCAATAGAAAAGTTTCGAATAATTAAAATAAACCAAACGCCGATTTTAACCTAACCGCCGAAAGTCAAAAATATCGGTTATTTGTTTTTGTAACTTAGTATGGGAAATGCTAAATCTTGGTAATGATAAAATTTGGTGCAGTGACTTCATTTATCAAAAATACAAAGGCTACTTTTTTTCAAAAATCTGTGAAAAGAGAGACAGGAGGGAGAGAGACGAAACTTTATTCGGGAAATGCTAAACCGCTGAACTGATTATGATGTAGCATGGATATAGTTTGACACATGGGAACGGGACATAGGCTACTTTTTATCAAAAAACTACCCCTAGGGAGTGAAAAGGGGATGAAACTTTGAATGGGAAATGCTGAACCGCCGAACCATTAATGATATTTGGTACAGAGATAGTATGTGCCCGGAGACCGACGTAGGCTAGACGTAGACTTTTTTTCAAAAACATTTTTTAAAGATACTATATAAGTACACGTGTATATAATCTAACATAATCCGTTCTTCATTTTTAAGTGTGATGCAGAGCTTACCTTTTTATTATGGTTATTATCTCTGTTTTCCGGCTGTCCATCTTCACCATAGACCCACAAAACCGTCATAGATTCTCATAAAAGTCGAGTTGATATAAATTTCAGAATCCCATGAATATGTAAATAACCAAGTGGTACAGTCGCGGTCGAATGCAGTTTGTCGTGTTCCGCTAGAATCACAAACCGGTGTTGCTAGGCGCGGCCTCCACTTGTCCTACAACGATATGTATAGTCACGCACACAAGTGCTTAAAATAACAAATATTTGGATAAATATTAACATATGTATGTACTTTTTGTTAATGTAAATAAACTAATAATAATAGACAATAGTTAATATTAGAAATGAATAAATATTTTTCGAAAAGTATCTATAAAAAAAAAAATTTGGATTCAGTCAAAATAATTTAAATACAAGTTAAACTAGGTGCATAATTAGTAAAAATAATAAACGAGCAAACCTAATTATAAGATATATTTGTAAGTCTTTTATCGGTATGGGAGGACCTGACCACTGAAAATTCACTATCCGCTGCCGTTTTCGTTAATAGAAAATCAAACTATCTAAGGGATTTAACTTGCATGTTTTATTTAGTGGGAGTACGGTACGTTAGCATATGTACATTTTAAATATTTATCACAAATTTAAATTATTTTGAACATTTAAAAATTCAAATTGTTTTTGTATTTTTTATACCTACTTTATCTCATTGACACTCATTTAATTTCGGACGAATCAATGTCGTGAGAAAATTTACTGGATTAAATCCAACTAATTATTTGGAATTTACATACATACATACATATCTATACAATTACATGCGCATATGTTAATTTGTAGTAGATTTACATCGAAGACGAATAAAAGTATACACTATCGCACCCGTCAGTACACAGATTCGATATTAGAAAGCGAGTTGGCGCCGTCGAGGGCGCCTCTACTTTAACTTTAATTATACCTATCGTGAATAACAATATACATAATGAAAGTTGTTTGTGTGTTTGCTGAATGTTCTGGAGCCCGTCACACTACAAAAAGTTTCTATTTGTGTTCATAATCTTTCGTGTATGGACATACATACAACTTACACAGCGCGAAAATAATAACGTTATTTGGATTGATAATTTTTTTTATATTAGTCGGTTACTTCGATAATTTTTTTAAAATTAAATTATTACGTATACACATTATCTTCACACTGTATCCCTAACAGGGTAGTCAGAGAAGACGGAGCGCCAAGCTTCGCGGTCCTTATATACTTCTTTCGCATCTTCGAATCTCATCATTCTCCTCACGCTTTTCACCTGGGTATGCGATTGCTTTTGACAGTTTTGTCAGCTAACACTAATTATTTGATCTTAGTAAGTCAGCTTTGGTCTTTCTTGGCCTCTGCTACCACTCATTTTCGTCCTGTGGACTTTTTTCGTCTTTCATCACTCATTCTTTCCATGTGCCGGAACCATCTAAGCATTCCTTTCTTCATTTTTACAATAACACTGTCGTACAACCCTGTCATACTGCGTATCTCTTCGTTGCTTATTTTGTCCACAAGGGTGACACTGCACATATTTATTGTATTGTTGTCTACAATACTGGCCATTTGAAATGTAATTTGTGTAGGTATGGCTGGCAATAAATTCTAAATTCAAATGAATTTTATTTTAAAAATATGGAATTATATTTTCATATCAGTCATTTGTTTATTGATTACTATTTTGTTTCCACTACATTTGTATCTTTTTCATCAATATGGACACGATAAAATACGAGTAATTATAGAATACGGGTTCCGTCGCGGTAGCAATGCGGCACAAACGGCTCGCAACATTAACGACGTGTACGGAGTGAACACTACAAACGAACGCACGACCCATTATTGGTTTGAACGACATGGAAATTTCGATCTGAGAAATGAACTCCGTGGTCGGCCGAAAACTAAAGTCAACATCGACGATTGAAAGGCGATAGTGGAAGCTGACGATACTCAATCTACTGCTGAGTTAGCAGCAGCTTTCGATGTTAGTATGAAAACAATATTGGTCCATTTGCGTCGAATTGATAAGATAAAAAATCTTGGTAAGTGGGTGCCGCATGAAATGAACGATCGCCAGCGCGACGAACGCCATGAGGTATGCCTTACTTTGCTTAATAGACACAGAAACGAAGGGATTTTGAACCGCATTGTCACTTGCGATGAAAAATGGATTCTTTTCGACAATCGTAAGCCGTCATCATTTTGGTTAGACCCTGGTTCAGCACCTAGGTAATGCCCCAAATGAAAACTTACCCTTAGAAAAGTGATGATTACTTTGAAAAATGGTTGCATTGAAAAATTACCACTGCGCTGGCAGGGATGCATCAATAGCATGGGTGCATACTTTGATTAATAGAAATAAAAAAAATATATTTAAAAATACTTTAACGTTTCGTATAGATACCAAACGGCAGTTTCATAGGTAAAGACTTAATATATAATTTAATATAATTTAATGACAGAGACAGATACAGCAGAGACATCTATCTCAGTATTTTACGAAAGCGGTAAAGGCGTATATATGTAAATTGGAGATTTTTTTGAAAAAGTGATTGAATTATATATTTTAATCTTTTCTGATTCCAAAATAAGTATATATAAAAATGTCTGTGTGTTTGTGTTTGTATTTTGGAAATTAAGAAACTGTTAGTAAGTATGTCAAAAGCTCTCGCATACCTAGGCGAAAATGTGTGAGGAGAATGATAAGATTTGAGGAAGCGAAAGAAGTATGTAAGAACCGCGACGCTTGGCGCTCCGTCCTCTCTGACTACCCCGTTGGGGATACAGCGTGAGGATATGTATGTATGTTAGTAAGTATATATGCAAATTTGACTGTTTGAAAGAGAGGACTCAATTTCTTAATAATGTGTACAACTGTACATCATTACGCTATATTTACCACACGTAATCGCTATCAAATATCTCTATTAATAGGCCATTGTGTACAAGAAAAGTGTAGCAAAAAAACAGAGGCTTTACGTGAAAAAGGGATGAAGTTCAGTTGCCTAACAGAGTGGGGCAGTGTAGAAATTGAGAAAGGATTGTGTTTATGAATCATCTTAATATATCTCTTCATAAAGGTGGACAGAGTCGTTCACGGATGTACGAAGAACAGTTTACTAATATTTCGCGACATTTTTGTTTCAACAAATGAGACAAGCACTCCAGCTTTTGTGTATTTTATGAACTATATGTTCTAACCAGTTTGTCAGGTGGACAATTGGTTATAGATTGTATGTTAGTTGTAGATACAGATTTAATACGAGTAAATAATTTTTAGATACATCACGGAAAGGGAACTCAATGGAACGTAATAATAATAATAATATTCCAGACAATTACACCGATTATGTGACCCCAATCTAAGCAGTAAGCTTGTACTATGGGTACCACACAACGAACTCTGGGGGAGTTCCCAGTAACACCCAAACTCCAAGTCAATTTAGAAAAGTTTGTTTTCTAAATTGACCAGACCGGGGGTCGAACCCGGGACCCTAGCTTGGAAAGAAGATGCATATGCCAATTCAATTTACATTTTTCTTTATAAGTCATCATATCGAAATAATATTTATTTTCATCTTAGTTTTTTGGATAAAATTGAATTGGATAAAATTGAATTGTAATACAAGTACTATATAAGAATAAGTTTTTGGCGAAGTCACAAATAATCCCTACAATAACATTTACTACAACGATATTTTCATCGTTAATTCAGGCGGACGAAGTCGCAGGTTACAGCTAGTCATCAATATAAATAAAGCTTATACATGGACTTATATGGTGTATTTTCGAAGCCCAAGCTCTAATAGCAGTGAAATTAAATGGGACCTTCTTGGAGCTATACTGAATCCAATGGAAAAATAATCATTGAAATCGGTGTAAAACATACATTTTTTTATGTACATACGTACCGACGAACATACAACTTCCTTCTTTTCTTGAAGTCAGTTAGAAACTATCCGTTGCCCGCGACTTCGCGTGGTCTTTCATTTACTTAAATTAAATAATTCAAAAAAATTCGTGGGTGTACAAGCAGAACACACCGAAGGTTCATCACAATTTTATGAATGGCTTAGGACCGCTTAAAGGACAAACAATGAAACATTCATTTTATGTATATGTTGAAATGAGGAGTAATAAAACATATTAAACTAGCTATTGTTTGCGACTTCGTTCACATGGAATTAAAAAAAATTTTCAGTGTTCAAACTGTCTTCATATCGAATTACATCTAAACCATTGCAATAATTTAACAGTGAAAACATGATAAATGGAGACAATTTCAATTTAATATACCCGTGATCCATAATAGATTGGAACTGGGTGGGAAACAATTAGAATTCGTGAAATCAGCTACTTTTCTTGGTTCTTTCTTGGACTATATCGGCACTTTGGCTAATAAGCTTAGTTCGGCAATATGTGCCATTAGTTGCATTAGACAGTTGACAGATGTGGCTACAGCTAGGCTGGTTATAGGGTGGACGCTCCGGCCAGGGAAACAGCGGAGAAAACAAAAAAGAAACCAGACTACGAGTTGTGCCCGGTATCATTCGTCAAGCGACTGATGCGCGAGGAGTTGCTGCTGGGGCCGGATAACACAACAGGTAAAACAGCAGAAGTCGCTGAGAGATCGTTTTAAAGACATTGATGTACTGACCTTACCCTCGTTACACATCTTTGAAAACATAATGTATACTAGACAATATGTAGATCTAAATATTTCAAAAGAATGGCGTTATTAGTGGTATGGAAACTCGAGGTCGTGATCAGCTAGTTATTCCTAAATTCAAATTACAAAAGTCAAGTGGGTCATTTTTGGGCAACTGTGTTCGTTTTCATAACAAAATGCCTCAAGAAATTACTCAAATCACGAAAAAGAGATTTAAACTTGTTATTACACGCACATTTATTGGAAAAGTCTGTTACGAAATAACGACTTCATTGAAGAAAAACGAATAGTCTGAAAATAATTCTCTCTGCACCTGTATTTACTGGCTTGGAATATTGTAATTTAAATAACTATTGTAGAATGATGTTGAATAAACAATACCTGACTGAATTTCTTGTCTCAGTGTCCATATTTTCGAGAACCATACTAAAGTAGATTTGACATTAAAAAATACCATTGAATTTACTTGAATAAATTGAATTGACTTTGATTTTGACATTCATATGTATAATATTACTATATATATAATCAGAAGTATAGATTTCGTCGTACACAAAAGCAGCAGGATTAAGTTTGTTCGCAATTTTGTTCATTTTGTCTTATCTTCCACGTCTTTGGCCTCTTACTACAAAGCAGTTTGTTGACCTTTAAAGTACATAGGAGCTAAAAATACATTACAAGTATTTACTGGGTCAAGGTATGGCACATAATATAATAGCATTATATCGTATTATTAAGTATTCAGTACGCCAAATGAAATAACACTATCGTAAAATTGATTTCCATGTACTTACAAGTATGTGTAATAATTACGGTGTAGGAAAAGTTATGGCTGCCCAGACCACATCAAGTGTAGTCAACTTTTATTTTTAGTGAAATTTTTTAATATAAAAATATTGCTCCACGATAGATTTTTGCATTATGTGTTGTATATTTTTGAAACAGCCTTTTCGAGTTCTTGAATTTGATAAGCTGTGATGAAAGAATCGACGAAATACTTTTAGCCGTTGACGACGTCGTACTACAGATAACATATTAAACTCTTCAAAAAACAACTTATGACTTGCATAAAGCCAACCAGTGTCATACTGACTATTATCTTATCCGTACCAGTGTTATAATGTTATACTAAATTTAATTACATAACTTAAAAGAATTCCATAATATTTTTTTTTATGTCGCCTCGGTTCGCGTTAAAATTCGTCCGTACATTTAAAAAAAGAACATAAAAAAATACGCATGAGGAGTCGAATAATTTTTTTTTTCTTTATGACATGGCGCACAGATGAGAACATTTGCCAATGCCACGTAAGCACGTTCGAAGTTTTCGTTTTTTCTTCTTATCGTAAAATTCCTCCATTGAAGTAATAGTAGGCTTTACTGAAGTTATAAAGGATTTCTTGGAAGAGCGCGAGAACTTCAGCTACACATGTTTATTTAGACCTACTCCATTCTTTATACAGAACTTTAAAACACAATAAGTTATCACTTTTGTACTTAAAACTCGAAAAATGTAAAAAATAGAAAATGTAAATAAAATGACAACCTCAATTCTTCCGTTCCCGCCAAAGAATCAGGCAATAGTTGTATTAAGTATTCATAATTATTGCAATAAATAATTCAATTTTTCTGCTTTCTTTTGTGTACAACGTAATTCATGTAATACATGGGTGTGAATAAATATGGTATGTCCATATGTGTATGTAACTGTAGATAATGAAGCATTAAAATACCTACGTGATACTATCAAAGAACTCGCCTTCGCTTCGCTCTGCTTGACCCATAAACTCACACTCGTATTTTAATACTCCTCATTATACGACAGTTGCATAAATATCTAATGTAATATTAAACTAGCGTTATAATGTTTCATAATATTTCGCCGTTCTTATTTAGCAGATAAAAAGATACTGTTTAACTCATTGACTGACATATTAATTTCTGGATACTCATTCCAAACCGCTCTCCTATTAGAAACATGAAATTTTGACCAAAGGTTCGATAAAATGAAACGAGATGAACACCAAGTTTGGGAATTTCACCCCTGTAAGAGGTTGAAGATGGGTGTTAAAATAAGCATGGAAAAAAAATTTAACACTGCGTTCAGTAGATTTCGGAGACCCTCGACGAGCGCCGACGACGACTGCAGGAGCCAGTGCGTAAAGGTTTCACATAATCCAGTCTTCCTTGAAAGGCTTTTTGTGGGTATTTCCCACGTTAGCCAAAAATGGAATAGAATAATCACTATTAAGGTTGATACGGAAGGAAAATGCTTTTCTACTTTTCAATACCTGCTGATTAGCTGTTTATAATGACGTTATGTAACCTTTGTATTTACATATGTCTCCTATACGACTCCTTAATGATATTTTTATGACTTATATGACTGAAAAGTGTTCCGTACCACATTTATATAACGATAAGTATGTAAAATTAATTTAAAAAGATTTATATAACGAAGAACTCTTTTTATATTTTTCCTGTAATTTATAACAGGAAAATTCTCTCTATGTTCTCTAAAATGGTTGAAATTCTAGCTAGTTTTAGAGGCGAGAAAGAGGGAATCGTTGATACATACATATCCTCACGCTATATTCTTAACGGAGAAGTCAACGGAGCGCCGAGTATCGCGGTCGTTACATACTTCTTTCACTTCTTCAAATCTCGTCATTTTCCTCACACACTTTCAACTAAGTATGCGTATGCTTTTGGCATTTCCATCAGCTAACACTCTGGATATTTCATCTTCATAAGTCGGCCTTAGTTTTCATGAGTCACCTTATTTGTTAGAGAGGAACAAGACCTATACAGTGACTACTAATGTTGTAAAAAAGTGCGCGCATACAAAATTGTATTACGTATCATGTACATAACATAAATTGCGTAACGTTATTAATAAACTTGGTAATTGCAAAACCAGTGCAGATCTAGCAAAATAGCTACCAAGATTACAACACTAATATAACACTTGGAAACACTTATATTTTCCACATTGGGGTAGGTTCATTCGAGATACGGGTCGATGACTTGACACACCACTAGCACCCACACTAACGTGTGACACTGTGTTTCAATTTAAACCAATCGAAAGTTATAAACTCATTGTCAGCCTTAAAGCAGTGACTGTCATGACATAAAGTCGAATTTCCAATATAAATTCAAATTCCAAACAGTAAACGTAACGTTGCAATTCTATAATCGAATGAGACTTGTATTAGTGTACGTGCCGCCCGAAAGATAATAGTGTTGTGCAACAGTTGCGAAACTTTTTGTCGAAATGTTTAATAACAGTTATCGTACGATTCGATCGGCGTATAAAGATTTGTTTTGTGATTGTGTGTTCAAGTCGGAAAAGGCAATTGTTGATGCAATCTGTTTAATTGGTTAATTTATTTAATAAAGTAGTCGATTAATTATAAAGATTATTTTTCGAATGTTTATTTTCTAATATACTAAACTTTATTTTTTGACTAAATGGATATGTATTTTAGATTTCCTACCGTATTTATTTCCTTTCAATTATAACCTTGGTTCGTAAAAATAGAATTAATAACGTTTACACACAATTTATTTTAGCGTGATTATTAATTTAAAACACGCTTTTTCAAACTGATAAATGGTTGAAGATATATTTGCAAAAGCTTTTAAAAAAATAGTTGCGTGGAGTATTTCACTTGGCCTTATAACGTTATTGTCAATCTCGATTACACATCACTATTACCTCGGGCACTGCACCCACGCACACATGCAAAAACTCGCCTAGTAACCGAGTGAAGGTAGAGCAATCTACTACATAGCAGCTTACTAATACATAAAAACGTTGTTCAATACTTTACAATCAGTTTTTAGTTCATTGCGGGCTATTTATGTGTGTAACAGGGAGTACTTTTGTAATTGCAGTGTTGAACTTTTATGTGGTACAATTAGTCGATTAACGTTTGGTTGATGTACGAGTATGTACGTATATTATGTATGCATAATAGAGGGAAATGTATTTCCTAATTACAATCTAATTTGAAGGGTCAGCTTTTATACTAGGTTCCGTATTATTTATAAGATAGACAAACCACACAACCAACAATGTAAAATATGTGTTGACCATTTGAAAAACCAATGCAATCGTAATTTTTTTTAGAGAAATCTAAAAAGAACACAAAGGACTTCAAAAATACTGGAACTCACAAAGAAAATGCGGAGCGTGAGACTGAAACAGGTATGGGATCCCGCAGGATTGCAAATCCTAGTATTACAACTTATTTGTACCGTTGTACATCCCAAGTTTTATAGTCTTAACACAACAGTATCTACGTTGGTAGCCAAACTATGATGTGACTGCGTAACTTGGAATAAAAAAACAGCAACAAAGTGTTATTACCTCGGCACAGTCTTCTCGTGAGGAGCAAGCTGACAATCCAGTCAACTCTGTAGTCTTTTGAACATTATTCATTGACATATAATTGTAAACTGGAAAAAAAGGTAAAGCATTAATCCCTGTTTTGTTATTTCGCTTAAAAACAGACTAATTTCTTTTGTTCTTTACATAATACATGGGTACGTATCATTTTAGAGCTAATTTTTAATTTTTTTTTCCGTTAGTTTGCCAGGAGATACGGAACTGTTTCTCGACGACTCTTTTAGTTAAATTTAGTTCTCTAAGAGCAGTAATGGATAACGTGATAGCATCAAAAATTGTAATTCGTTAGTAGACGCCATCTTGATAGATGTTCGTAGAATTGCATCTATTTTCTGGGTTGCTTAGCAGTACTTAGAGCCTACCATAAAAAGCAGCTGGGAACATGGATTTATATTTCAAGAAGGTGATGCCATGTAGGGTGGGAGTTCGTTTTAATTATCGATGGCTCTAGATCGTTCTGAGAATACTGAATTTCTTTGGAAACCCGCGCGCTTGTTACTTAGCTCGCTGTCAGCATGCGACAGCCAAATTTCGCGCGATATGTACTGTCAAAACCAGAATTTGTATAATGTAATTTGGTTAGTGGCGCTATATCTACCGCGAAAAGCGCATTTTACGGTCATGGCTCAATAGACACGCAATCGTCATACGCAACTGGCTCAAAAATGTGCAGCTTTTCGTGGTACTCTAAAAAATACACTTGATACTTTCTTTTTATTTCAATAGTGATTTTGAATTCACATTGTAATTATTTGGAATTGCGCAATATATAATATATGTATGTATATCTCAGCACATTTTGGTGTATCCTCTTTTACTGATAGACGTTTGATGCCTCATGATAATTCTGACTGTGAGCATGATATTACACTCACGGCACTTGGGTATTCTATATGCAGGATATCAATTTTTTATTACAATTAATCACCGGTCGCGCGATGATCGCGCGGCTGTCGCTGTCTGCAACTTTTTAGGCAATAAGCCCGGCGGTCTGTGTCAGCTTTTAATATATATACGTAACGTATAAAGATCAAATGGTAATCTGGGTATCACATTACACACTGACTCGAAGATCACGTGATCGAATGAGTTTAAAATATATTATTTTTTTATTACAGCAAATTACAAAGCATTACAGCAAAGGTTTAAGTAGTATTTATAGCAATATTCAACTTAAAAAATAGTCACTGCGAAGGATCGCAGAGTTCACCCTGTGTAAAATAAAAAAATAACCAACGCCTAAATAACTTTTCTTATAATAAGCCTAAAATAAGACTTCTACGACTTTAGCGGGAAGACAAGCAGCGGACACGTATATTTTCATTTCAGACCAGAGCTATGTAAATTTTTAGGGTTCCGTATGTCGAAAGGAAAAACCAGAATCCTAACAGGGGTCCCTTCGTTGTTCGTCTGTTTGTTTGTCCGCCCAGTCAATCTCAAGAACGAGTTGGGGTATCAAGTTGAAATTTATAACAGACACCGAGGTCTATGGTCCTTTGGAGGCGTCATAAATTCAAGCTCCTAAGTCAACGCAATCAAAAGATAGGATGACCATTTATGTACTCCAACTAAAACCTGTAGTGTATTTTCCGTTGACCTCTAGGACTCACAGCACAATAAAACGAAAAATTCAAAAATGGAGAATTTTTTAAATGAATTACAAACATGTAGTTGCAATTGAGAAATAACTATGAGAGAACGTGTTTTATTTATGGTCGAATTTCGACCACCGGACGACCTATAGTATATTGTGCAACAAGTGCGGTAGTAAGTAAGTTGAGCACACGAGCGAAGCGAGTGCACTCATTCGCTCGAGTGAGCAATCAATAACACCGCACGAGTTGCAGATACTATTTTTTATTACTAATGCGGAGATAATTTCGGTACAAAGAAAAATTATAGAAAGTAATAATTTTATTATTATTTATTATTATATTAATCTAAAACTTCGAAATCAAGATTTTCTTTATCTTTCACACTGATGTCAATGGATACTAAAATCGATTGTGTTTTTTTAGATATTCACTTTTACATTCTTTTTTAAATCATGAATTTGCGTGTGCCAAGTAAACTTGTCGCATTCAAATTGTAAAATGAGAAAATAGTTACTTATCAACCGCAAAAAGTGCGTTTAGATACTGTTTATCCCGCACGATTAACAAAAATTAATTTCCGAATCGGATTTTTGCAAAGTAACATTTAAATCTATAATATATAGCCTAATGTAGCCAACGGGCTATAGTTTTATTTCGAAAGTTGAATTTTCACTGTGAGGTCAAATTGTGCTCACATTTTTTCCATATCAGTACAAGTAAAAAGCAATTCATTTATCAAAGACATTCTTTAAGTGGCGGCTAACTCAAATAACTGTTAAACAACTGGTGTATGTTACATTTTTCAATTTAAAATTTGACGCATTTATACAACAAAGATCCAGCCACAAAATTTGTCGAATAGAGCCAAGCTTAAAAGCGGAATTTCAATTTAACAGCACATGGGGGCAGTTATAATTAAATTTTATTTCCGACTGCCTCCATTCGACTAAACTGTACACGATCGCTTGCTGCTACTTAACAACTACTTCATAAAGACTAAAGTCAGACTTTTATATAAAGCCCTATTAATACGTAGGTAATCTGTCACAACAGTTCTGTAGCCCGGGCAAAAGAGTATGGCTATGGTATAACAGATAATGTCACACTGTAAGAGTCAGAATAATTGTTATATATTAATAGTGAGACAAGGTAAACGTTATAATTTTAAAAATTTATTTGTAATTGAAGACCAAACAGTAAGAGTAGAATTATTGTAAAAGTAAGAGCTATTATATTGTAGAATAAGACTAAAGATTGAAAAAGTTCCCTGATCTCCACATTAGAGAAAGATATAATAAAAAAAATTAAAAAAAACAGAATAATGGCCGCCTGTTATACAAGGCGACTTCGGGGTTGCAAAACATGTTCAAGCGTTTTGATACCTTATTCTAACAAAACTTTTGGTGATCAATTTATGAATGATTGACTGTCATTCGATGCTGAGCAGCTGGCCGAGTCTGATCTCTGATATCATATGAATATCATAATTATGATTATCAAATCGTCCAAGTATCCCTCAAAAAGTAGTAATAAGAAAGATATAGGAGTAAGAAATATATAAAATGTAAAAAAAAAAATAGGATACCCTCTTCTGAGTTCAGGTGATTAGAGGAATTGTATGCTAGATATAAGTAGTGAATTGTATGAAATAGATTAATAAGATTGTAATGGAGGAATAGGAAGAAAATTAGATGTAATCAAGACATGAGAATAAGTGTACAATGTAATAGAATAACATAGAAAATAAGTAAACAAAGATTAGTTAAGTAAAATAAAATGAAAATTGGCGAGTTAACGAAGAATTTTGTAAATAAAGATGGATAAATCCCTTTAATAAATTACAATCAGAGGAAGTAGAATAATAATAAATGAAGAAAAGAAAAAGAAAATGAAGAAAGATATCTGAAATTTCCTGAGGATTCTTCGATGAGAAGCGGAACACGTCGATGAATGGGTTTAAAACTATGGTCGGTAGACTTGAAATGGTATTCACAAAATAACACTGAAATCTATACAAAACCTTTGGTGTTTCGAAGATACCAAACATTTATTAGCGCAATGAATACTATGTATATTAGAATCACTAAAATCTCATTAAAACAGTATGTATATGGCTCACTAGCACACCATGTACGAGCCGCGCGGTTAAAGAATGGGATTGAAAATGGCGGCTGACTTATCGCTGTCTATACTCGCACCTGCGCGTACTGTTAACAAAAAAAAATCACATGAAGCCAGCCGCTAGCAATTAGCCGATATCATATCTGGGATCGAAGAATTAGCAGAATCGGACGATCCTGGAGAAGGTGCACACTATAACCTGTCCTGTGTATCATGCCCAGATTGAATAAATGATTTTTGTATTATTTATTGATTTTTATTTATTTATTTCTAGGAAGATTTACAGAAAAATAACTTCAATAGATAAAGACTTAAACAATGTTGTTAACAAATAACTTCAAACGAGCATGAACTCATTATTAAGCATCTTTATTCAATAAAAAATTTAAACTTTATTGTTGACGGTGCAGTCTTAGCCGCCATTTTCAATACCACTCATTGTTACAATAACAAAAACACACAATTTATTTCTAAATTACAGGAATAATCATGTAAATCCAAACTTCGGTGTTAATTTCTGAAAATTTCATAAGTATCATTTAATAAATAATAAAATTGTGTTAATGCGATATTTGCGTTTGCGTGTTTTGAACCAGTTGGTTGATTTCAAGTTCAGTTTTTCCAGAACTACCGTCAAGCCAAAGACTTAAAATGATTTTATTAGAATTTCTGAACATATCGGCCTTCATTATGATTTCTTTACGCCTCCCTAGGGAGGTCCGCCACACTGGTTGGGGAGATCAAATTTAAGCTTTAACAATTCAAAACGGCGTCTAAACATTATATTGGTGTTTAAGGTTCCGCGAACAAAATGGCAAACTCGGAACCCTTATAATATATTTGTTATATCTGGCTGTCTGTCCGTATGTCACACCTATATATATTCCGTCTTCTATACACCTACAAAAGTGAAATGTGTAGAGACGTAAATTCGTAGCCTGTAACCGGAAATGACAAAAAATTAGATAATCAGTATTTGGTCCCATTATTAGAGTTCTGTGCCTGAAACGGAAAAAAGAAACCCTTATGGGATCACTACGTTGTTCGTCT
This sequence comes from Zeuzera pyrina, assembly GCA_907165235.1. NCBI lineage: Eukaryota > Metazoa > Arthropoda > Insecta > Lepidoptera > Cossidae > Zeuzera > Zeuzera pyrina. The sequence continues at coordinate 22,473,348 of OU015632.1, forward strand.
GTCTGTACGTTTGCCTATCTTTCTGTCTGTCTGTGAAGACCCTTTTTTGTAGGAACGCGTGGAAGAATCAAGTTGAAATTAATATCAAATACTTATGTTGCTGTCCCTTAGAGCTGAAAAAAAAAATAAAGCTTTTAAGCTAACGCGATCAAAAATACAGCCATTTACGCATTATATTTTGACACTCGCAAGTAAATCAAAACTTATAGGGCACTTCCCATTGACCTAGAATCGTGAAATTTGGCGAAAAGCAAGGTATCAAAGTGATAAATTCCTAAAATCTCTAGCTGTTTTCCGCTCTAACTCTCAAAACTACCAATCGACACGTGTTTCGCCTCTCAACGAAGCATCCTCAGGATATACCAGAGATAGAATTCGGTCAGCTAAGATAAAAGATAGATTCAATGCTGGTTAGCTGACCGAATCCTATCTCTGGTATATCCGTGTTTCGCCTCTCAACGAAGCATCCTCAGGATATACCAGAGATAGAATTCGGTCAGCTAAGATAAAAGATAGATTCAGTGCTGGTTAGCTGACCGAATCCTATCTCTGGTATATCCTGAGGATGCTTCGTTGAGAGGCGAAACACGTGTCGATTGATGGTTTTTGGAGTTTGAGCTGAAATTAGCTAAAGTTTTAGGAATTTATCACATGAAATGGATTTCCGCAAAGTAACACCTGAGTCTATACAATATCTTAAAGAAGTTGTTATGCGTATGTCCGCGAAGGTTATACCAGTTATACCACGTGATAAAATATTTTTTTGTATTTATTAACTTATACTTGCAGTTGGAGAAATGACTGAGACGTATGTCGATGTATGGGTGAACATTTATTCAACTACAAAGTTAAGTCAGAGAATATGGTATAGTTAAGTTTGTTTTTCAATCCGACATCTCTTTGTTATAGCAATGTTTTGTACTTTTATAGTTTATGAACTTAAGTAATGTTTATTATTTACCTGAATGTATTTGTTTAATACAAGCCTCTACGGAACCCTCAGTGAGCGAGTCAGATTAGCACTAGTCCGGTTTTTATTTCTCAATTTACTAAGGAACTTTAAGTCAATGCTTATCACACGCCCCTGACCAGTTTTTATAATGGCATTTAATAAAAATTTTAAAGTTTAGATTTTGTAAGTTGGATCTAGTTTTGCATAACCACGTCCAGTTGTAATAAAAATTGTTTTATCTTATCAAAGACTTAACGCATATTTGTCGTTTTGTCTGCTCGAAACTGCCATGCAATTATAACTTCTGTTGACATAGAAATAGATTTATTTTCTTTTACCGGTAGCCGTTTCAAATAAACGTGATCTGAAGCCATGACCAGCGCAATGCTATTGTATTAGGTAAGTACATTAAAGGTATTTGCTTATAATCTTCGATCGACTAAAAAGCAAGATACATAATCGGTAAGTGAATATGTTTTGTCAGCGATTAATGACTGCTTAGTTCGTATGTCAGTTGGTTAGTTGAAATAATTTTAAGTATTTGGTTTTAATAACGTTTCTTAAATTTATACACAATTATATCAGAATGGTCATCACTTATCGCTGTACAGGTATTATAAATAAAAAAAAACTAAAAATTATAAAATAAACTATACTTTACTAATGAAAACTCAAGTACAAAAATAACTTCATACATATAATCACGATACAAATACTTATAGTATAATTAATTTGACAGTTACTGAAGTCGGTGCCAAGTCTACCAAACTAGTAGACTTTTTGTTGTTGCACATTGAGTTGGCACCAAAATTTGATTAAATTGGTATTTGCATTGTATACATAGTCTTGTTTTTATACTTCGGTTTTGATTAGTAAAGTATAGTTTTGTAATTTTCAGTATTTTTTGAAGTTGGTTAAAAAAAAGAACTATAAAATTGTATTATTTTCGATAATTAACATTTATTGTGAGTTAATACCAAGTATCAAGAGTTGGTCCTTCGAGCCAGATTTTAACCAGCGACGTATGGATATACGTTTTAAAAAAACGCAAGGGATTACTACTAGAACAGGGGGCCTAGACAAATGGATCAATTGTTGTAAACGCTAGTAGAATAGAATGACAAATACCACGTGATCTAGTATAACGAATTTAAATTGGTAGGCAAATGTTATTAACTTTCTTATATTATATCAAACGAAATGTAAAGTAGTGTGGAATCCGTATAGAACGTAGTCAAGTGATATTTTTGACGCCATTTTTTTTAATAACGCCAAAGTCAAAGTGAAAGTCAAAGTCAAAAAATTTTCAGTCAAAAAATTTTTTATTTCGTTAGTATTTTTAAAATACACTTGAAATCGTCGAGAATTATATAATTATTATCGTGATATATAATAATTTATAAATCTACCACACTTAATGTTAAACGCCAGCAAGCGTTTCAATTGTACTAAGCGTTAGCCGCTTATCTAGTCGCTCAGTGCCGCTTCGATAGTCTCGGTACGAGTCGCGAGTTTTTACTACCAGTTGAAGAATGACTGATCACTAAAATAGCAATTACGATCTGGTCCATAAAATCGGTTACCGAGAACGGGTGAGTTGGATTAGTGAACAAACAAATTCAATCCTAATACGAACTCAGAATTTTCAAGGTTTCAGAACATGCCTACCGACACTGGTGTTGACATCATTTCATATTTTAACATTTCATTCTAATATTTTATCTAGTGATGATACAATTATCATTTTGCGATAACGATTATGATTACGATTATTGCGCTTAATAATCAACGATTACGATTGCAATTATTTCTGTTGTTTAATTAAATGTTATTATCGATAAAGTAGCATAATATTTATTACCATAAACCAATTTTAATTATGTTTGCTGAGGAATTCATATTCAAAGTTAAGGAATTCTTAATTTTTATTAAAAGATCATAGCATTTCTACTTTACTTGTTTCTAGCTTCTTGCTAGTTTAATCGCTAGATAATCGCTTTGATAATGATTGATGACTATGATTACTCGTGAAATATCGATAAGAGTCGATTACGATTAATCGTACTTTTAATCGATTCGTCACTGACTTTATCTAGGTACATACTAAAATGTATTAAAATGAATTGCTCATTTAACGCTGAATATTAAATAACAATCCGTCAGATATTATTTTGTTGTAAACAGACAGACACTACGTTTTATAGAAGCAAGACTGCATAATGTATGCTGACAGAAATGTTATACCGATTTTCGTGAACCAATTTATTCCCATACGTGTTTCACGAATATACCTGTCACGGAAAAATCCGTGTTTTATGCAAAAGGATTTCAAAAGGAATTCTTATTCAATGTCGTTTACATACATCGGCGTGAACATAACAAGATTTTAAAATCAAATGACGGTATTATAGATGAGTACTTAAGGAGGCTAACAGTAGAAGAATTTTGTTTTTTTTTAGTTTTCTTTGTGAGTAATCTCGAGAGGAAGAATGCTCGTTTTTTTATTCTCAGGCTCTAAAGTAAACAATCTAAAATTGTAGGTACATACATAGGTCAGACCTGTAGCCTGTGCAAGAGTAAGAGCCAACTAAATAGGTCTTCGGTGTTGCGAACGATCGGAGTTGGCGCTCCACTCATTTATGGGGCCCCGAGGAGTACGACAGCGTGTGATCCGCGCTGTCCCAACATAACCCAGTCTCTCCCCCAGGGTGCTGGGTATCTGTGAGGAAGAAGGGCACGTGTAGGTACTTATAATAATTTTCAATTGTGGTTAGCGATTAAATGTATTTTAAACTAGGTTTTATGGCTAAGCTTTGGAAAAACTACTGTTTCCCATTTTGAAACTAGACAACAGATATTGTTAACTAGTTCTTGGGAGCCAAAACTATGCCTGTATAGATGGTGTTTTCGGTATTAATAAAATTTGAAAAACAATGTTTACCCAAAAACGACTTCTGGCGGTTAGATTACGGTCTACGGCGATAGTAAAGCGAAGCAAAAAAATAATTTTTTTTTAACTATTCGCAAGTCTTTTATCAAAAAACAAATTCTATCACTGACTCCTCAATAAATATGTCTCATTAAGTATAAAATCACGTAAGCAGTAGAGAAAGTAAAGTACTTCCGATTTTATTTTAACGCAATTAATTCATAGCAGTTGTAAACAATTCTTTCCTTTCCTTTTTACCCACAATACACTTTGATAAATGTAATTGAGTTAAGAATAAGAATGTCAAAGTCAAATCAATTTATTTAAGTAAACCCAATTCAAGGTATTTTTGAACGTGAAATCTACTTTAGTTCGGTGCGAAAAGAAAACCTGAACACGAAAAAGACCCGACAAAAAAACTCTGTCAGGTATCATTTTTTCAACATCGTTCTACAATAGTTATTTAAAATACAATATTCATAAAGCCAGTAAATGTGTGTGCACAGAGGATTATTTCCAGACTATTGTTTTTTCTTCAATGAAATCGCTAATTTTATAGTATGTTTTACCAATCAGTGTGAGTTTAATAACAAGTTTAAATCTCTTTTCCGTTATTTGAATAATTTCTTGAGGAATTTTATTATAAAAACGAACACAGTTGCCCAAAAATGACCTACTAGACTTTTGTAATTTAAATTTAGAATGAATAGAATAATCGGTTAAAATATGATTGCTATAACTGGATTTTATTTAAATAATAAAAATAAAACTTACGCTCCTGACGGGCTTATTTTTATACCTAAGAAAAATCTTTAAAAGTAAAATCAACTATAACTCATTTATGTCTTATCTTTATGTCCATGGTGGGCCTAAAATGTGAAATTCCATTTGTTTAATACGTGATTTGAAGAGCTTCAATAAGATAGGTATCGAAAAACAGCCACAGGAATAAAAGTCACTCTTCAATGAAGTTATTTATTTACACTAGTAGGTATTAAATTCGAGAGTAACAGTGCAGAAGGAGTAGAAAGAATAAACACGCGAGATACAGTTGTCACAGTACAAGTAAGCATACAGTATTCTATCTTCATACAAATGCTCCCAAGGGACGCGCTCGAAATCTCGCCATCTCTCGGCATACGACAGTCGCGAGTGCGCGGCGGTTGTCATCGGACAGTGTGAGACGCTCCCGCGCATTTACTGACTAAATATTATGTCAATCAAGTTTACGAGCATATTGTTCAGTGTATGGATGTTTGAATACATATATATCGAAACCGGAAATATTTCTCTACTGCTAATTTGTAGGAAATATATTATCATAATGATCTAGTTAATTTATTGCTGATTTTTAATTATACTGCACACAAAATGCATTTTTTTTGTCCATTTCCACCATACTTACTCACAAACTTTTGAAACAAGATATAAAATACTAGTAAAATTATGTAAATAAAAACGTATTAAATTTTCAATAATATAAAATGAAACGATAATATGACAATTTAATATAGTACCTATTATCAAATACGTAACCCAAGAAAAACATTCAGTCCAAGTCAGTAGCCCTATTGCGTGTTTACGTACCAAACGACTGTAGGTAATTATCTCTAGGACACTGCCGAGATAGAATACTGTATGCTTACCTGTACTGTGCAGTTGTAGATAAACTGATACACAAACAGAAATACTCAAAGATAAATTACATAAATTATTTGCGAGCGCAATCAACAAACGCGTCTTACGTCAAGTTTTCTGACAGGTGTGTCATACGCGCAATCTGTGTCTACCCACACTTGGGGGTAGTTAATCGCAGAAACGAAAAATTAAAATATTTACGCATTTCCATTGCGCGTATTTGCATATAATAATATCGTGATATTTTATGTTCAAGTTATTTAATGTTTATGTATTCAATATTATGTATGTGTATATAAATTTCTAGTGTATTTATTATATTACTTTTAGCATATAGTATTTTTGTATTCAAAAAATATATAAATACTAGTTTAATATTGTGAATAAGTTCAAAGCCTCTAAAATCTAATCTCTAAAATGTACAAGAGTATTTTTAGAGATCTCCTCGAAGAAGACAAACCAGCCAAGTCTTTTCGTTTACAAGATCAAGGCTACGAAAGAACAACTGCATTGGGAACCGAGATATTGAGCCTCTTGTACCAGAAACTTCGCGAGTACAAGACTCAATATTGGATACATACAAATTTAATAAAATACTCGTATTAAGTAATCTTCTAATTTTATCCTTTCATTCGAGAGATATTGCAATACATAATAAATACTACATACGAGTATAGAAGTATCATGCTATCTATATTTTACCTGCCATACGTGATATTTCCGAATAAGAGCCTTTTATAATATTTACATACTTGTAACTATCTTATGAAAAGGAGGTCGCCTAGCAACAAGGGATTAGGCAACAATAGAAGAAGGCGTGGTCTAAGTGCTTAAGATATAGCGTGTTCATTTATGTCTATGTAACTGTTCGTGTAACTGCATCCATGGGTGGCTGGTAAGTCTGTTTATAAGTACTTAGAATACGACGATAATATAAAAATATGAATTCGCCATATATAATAATCGTATAATAAGTAAATCTATAGCCAAATCTAATGTAAGGTAGATGAAAATTATATATTAATAAAGAAAAACAGATTAAATAGATAAATTAAACAGATGAATTAGTCCTCTCCGACTACCCCGTTAGGGATACAGCGTGAGGATATGTATGTATGTAAAAACAGATTAAAAAGTAATAAGTGGGCCCCACGGGTCTTTGTTGCCGTTGCAACACTAACTCAAGTTTATCGAACGTACTAGTTCGAACGCGAAGTATTGAACGCTTCGGTGACGATCGATACAATGGGCAGGCACTTTCTTCCATATAAGGTTACCAGATTCAATAATGAGAGAGAAAAAATTCTTGATTTTCAGTTAAATTATTGAAGTTTTTTTTAATACGGATAAACATAAAATATTCATCTAATAATTCACTTGTTAAGATTTGATCCTTTTTTCTTTTTTTATTAACAAAATGAGTAATGAATGTGTTAATATTTTTTATTTACGTTATCCTGTGTGTTTTTTTAGTTTTTCTTCTATAAGTTTATAATCTTTTCAAAAATTCCTGACAATTAAAAATTTATCCCTTTTTTCTGACAGAGAGTAAAATACACGTCAGGAAAATTCCTATCGTCTGATAATCCAAAGCCTCTACAGTAGAAAGTTTTTTGCCGAGCAGCAAAACTGATAATTTATCATACTAGTGCTTCAATAAATAGAAACATAATTGCAAATGGATAAAATTAACAGAAATTTGAAAACTGTTCAAAGGAATTACCTTAAAAGGATGTTTCTCTTTAGGTTCTAAAAACCAGTTTCGTTTGGATACTAGTTATTCTTTCTGTCGTTTTCACTATAAAAATGACGAATGTGTATGTTTGTAATAATCTTGACGTTTATATGATAAACGGTTATATGGGACATCTCAAATTATTATTGAACAACAATAATATTTTATTACTATTACTGTAATGACAACACGTTATTGTTTCATTTGTTAATTTTAATTTGTACTTAAATATATTTGAAATTATTTCGTTATGAAGTATAAAAATAATTATGCGAATGCTCTTACAGTAATCTAAATATGAAAAGTAAGTAAGCGAAAGGCATTAATGACCAATCGGAAAAATATTGATTCTATTTATTAAGCGCTGAAACGTTTCACTTGCGCCGCACGGAGCTAAGCATCAAAAACTATTGTGGAGTATTAGCCAACTGTTGTCTCTCCGCTACTCGTTACGTCCTCGACACTATCGCGTTCATTACTATTAGCATTCACCTCGAAATCGCCTGAAATAATTATATTGTAATTACATTATAACTACTTTTGAATGGATCTATTACGTTAGCCATGCAATAATATAGTAATATCGCAGTCTGTGTTACGAGTTCACGGCTAAACTGTTGAACCGATTTTAATGAAAGTTGATATGGAGATAGCTTGAACCTTGGTGAAGGACATAGATCATTTTTGTAAATTCCATGTGGAAGAAGTCGCGGAAGACAGATAATATAATATAACCTATATCAATTATTCGAGTTCGTAAAGCATATTAAATAAATAATGTTAGCGATGTTGCACGAAGACCTACAGAATATGGAATCATATCATGGGGAATGTTCTTACGAATTGTTCGGAGTACTGCCGCTGCCGATTTCCATTACCGTACTTCACGCAATCGACTGTCCTTCGATCCCCACCACACGATGGATGGCAGTCTACAGTTGTGCGTTTTTTACGACATTTCTTACCACATACGACAATTTTATGGAACCAGCTTACAGCGGCGGTATTCCCGGACCGTTATGACTTAGGGACCTTCAAGAAACGAGCCTACTCTTTCCTTAAAGGCCGGCAACGCACTTGTGATTCCTCGGATATTGTGGGTGTCCATGGGCGGTGGTGGGCACTTTCCATTAGGTGACTCGCTTGCTCGTTTGCCCCCTCCACCATAAAAAAAAATCCATGCCGACTGTATATGTATATGTATTTTTTCGTGGAGAAGTTTTCATGCTATTCCCTTAGTTGTAAGTTGTCACCATGCGGAAGAAATCACGGGTAAAAGCTAGTATTCATATAACGATTTGAATAAAAGTTATGAAACCCGACTACATATTTAAGGAAATCTTGCGAATAAGATGAAATTGCTAAAGTCCGAAGCCATATGCAAGGTAACGTATAGATGGATCTCTGACGTCAGGTTTTGTCTATACTTTTTATTTTTTTAAAGATTGAAATCCGTGTGCTGAGAAATAATCTGGACTGAGAAGGAATGGAAGGAAACATAAACCTCTTATTACCTAACTTGCAGTCAGCATGCGAACGAAATGAGTCAAGACGAGAATTTGCATAATATAATTTGTACAATGGCTCTAAATCTAACGCGAAAAGTGCATTTTACGGTCATGGCGCAATAGACACGCGATCCTCCATACATGTGGGATAAATTATGGAAAATGTATGAAATGAAATGTATAAGTGTCAGACGGAGAGAGATGTAACTAATTAGTATGTGTGTGAGAGGGATGGTTGAAAAAATGGCAGAAAACGATTTAAGACCTAACGCGAGATGATTGTGAAAAGTAAAAAATTAAAAAAGAAAGTGTATCCTACTCTGAAAATGCGTTATCGATTCCATATACATGATACCAATTTTTTTATTACAATTAGTTACCGATAGTGCAGTTATTGCGTGGTTGCTTCTCTCTCCAAATTTTTAGGTAACCCCGCGGGTGCCATTTTGAATGGCCCATTGCTGACGCGGTGGCAGAGCATCTGCTTTCCAAGCTGGGGTCTTAGTCACCGTTCAGGTCAATTTAGAAAGCGAACTTTTCTAAATTGGCTTAGAGTCTGGATGTTACTGGTAGCTCACCCATTTCGCTGTATGGTATAAGTCACCTCATAGCACAAGTTTAGGTCCTAGTTTGGAGTAATAAAATTTGTGTGATTGTTAGAAAAAAAAATCTTTATTATTTTACCTTAAAAGATGGCTACGAAATTCTATTGTATATGTGACGTGACATGCACTTTACCGGTTTCTTAATTGTGTTCTTTTCATAAGAAATATTGAGAATTGAAACCTCGAAGCAAAACACAAAAGAACTTTACAGTTCTTCATAAAATCATTCTATTCACATTCACAATCATATTCACCTTTATTTCTTACAACTGAATAATAAAATAAATTTTAATAGAAAATGTAATCTATTTCACATAATTATATTTATATGATTATGAAACAAATAATGGAACTGAATGAAAGTACATTGAAAATAATGGGTAAGGTATCATTGCGATCTCTTCATAAGTACTATTGACGTCACTGTCTCACTTTCTTTATCTATCTCTATAGTGAAAGAAAGTGAGGCAGTGATGGCAATAATACGTTACGTACTTGTATACATACATACATACATTATACAGAGAGGACGGAGCGCCAAACTTCGCGGCCCTTACATACTTCTTTCGCTTCCTCAAATTTCATCATTCTTCTCACACATTTTCTACTTTTTTTTGTCTATTTTTTTCACAGTGTTATTGTAAGAATAAAGAAAGTAATTCTTAGATGATTCAGGCACATACCATACCAAGTTATGAAAGACTGACGAAGAAAATTTACTGAGCGAAAGTGAGTGGTAGCAGAAACCAAAAAAAAACCAAGGTTGACTTATGAAAATCAAATACTCCTATAAACAGTATAAAACAAATTTCCAAGTCATGTTGTCTTTGTATTCGCTTAGAACTTCGAAAGTAAGTGAATTTAATTGTGCTCTATATACAACGACGTATAGGTTTATGTGAAAGATTTTTTTTTATAAAAGGAGGGGGCAAACGAGCAAGTAAGATACCTGATGGAAAGTGAACACCGCTGGCCATGAGCACCCACAACTTCTGGGCAATCTTTTTTTTTGTATAGTGAGAGGCCAAAAAAATCCCCACGGATACTCAGCCGGACTCTACGCCGACTGAGTGTCGGACTCGAACCCACTAAAAACCCCTCTTTGCTGTAAGCCCTAGTGGCTTTTACAACTTCACCAGTCGCGTTGGGGCGAGCGCTAAAGGTGCCTTGCCAGATGGTCGACCTCCTGAGGGTTCCTTCAGCCGAGGGATACCTCGTATGGAGGGCGGACTTTGGGCTCACGGCGTCGCCAGAGGAGCTTTCCGCACCTGCGTGCATCGTAACAAGCTTCCTTCTCGGGTGAAGGCCGGGCCTCTAGCGGACCCGGCCGGTGAGGCGGCTGAAGGCCGGTTAGTGTACCTAGTGTTCCGCGTGGCAGTTTACAATGTGGCTTAAGGCCCGCGTATATGCATGTGGAGCTACGTGTTCAAACTGGGGAATCACGGGTACGTTGCCGGCCTTGATGAAAAGTCCCCTCCTTTCCTTAAAGGTCTCTGGAGGGGGAGATAGACCACCGGCACCCACGGTGAGGGAGTCACTGAACTAAAAACAACAGTAATAGATACTGTTATTTCACGCCGATATTCTGTGAGAGGGCGGTATTTCACTGGGCGAGCTGGCCGGCCCAATTAGTGTTGCAATGCAGTATGTCCCTACCACGCAAAATTTAAAGAAAACTGATGTTATTCGTATTTAGTATATTATACGAGTAGAAGTAAATAAATAATGTCATAATTAAGTTCTCGCGTGAAGCCAAGTCAGGTCGCTAGTAACAAACACACTAACCAAAGGAATTATATTCGAATACTACCAACTGTTATTTTATCTTATATTGATTCAATTTTAGTTCGGTGTCCCATTCGCGGATAAATTGGACGATAGTGTTGTTTTGAAAATGTACAGAACAAAAGTATGAACTTTTAAACTTTCACGTTGCATTATAAAATATCTACAAATACAGGAAATTACCTTTTATTTGGCTTGACATTTCGCTCGAGTTGCTAGTGGCGAAAGTAGTTTACATTAAATATTAACAGTAACATAAGTAATGATAATATATAGAACACGTTATGTATATATATTATATTATGTATGTTTGTGAAACAAGAATCAGCATTACTAGCACTAACATAAAAAAAGATACAGAAGAAGTGTATGCGTATGTGAATGTATATGTATGCATGTGTATATGTATGTTATGTGTACATGGATTCAAGTACATATAAGTAATAGCTAACATCTGAAATATATTATAGTATAACTAAATATATAATTATTAATCTGTTTTTATATGGGGAGAGAGGGAGGGGAGGGGAAGGAAGGATAGATAGGTATCTTAATTGATAATAATGCGGACTGCTTTGTATTGTGACTTGGCATACTCAATGCTGAGTCGCAGGATAAAGTAGCATGCTGTATATTGTAAACATATCGGCAGCGCATGCGGCGGTGGTAACACAGTTCAAGTAAGCATACAGTATGCTATCTCGGCAGTGTCCTAGAGATAATTACCTACGGTCGTTTGGTACGTAAACGCGCAATAGGGCTACCGACTTGGACTGAATGTTTTTCTTGGGTTACTTATTTGATAATAGGTACTATATTAAATTGTCATATTATCTTTTCATTTTATATTATTGGAAATTTAATACGTTTTTATTTATATAATTTTACTAGTATTTTATATCTAGTTTCAAAAGTTTGTGAGTTAGTATGGTGGAAATGGACAAAAAAATGCTTTTTTATGTGCAGTATAATTAAAAATCAGCAATAAATTAACTAGATCATTATGATAATATATTTCCTACAAATTAGCAACAGAGAGACAAATATTTCTGGTTTCGATATAGATGTATTCAAACATCCATACACTGAACATTGTGCTCGTAAACTTGATTGACATAATATTTAATCAATAAATGCGCAGGAGCGTCTCATACCGTCCGACGACAACCGCGGCGCGCTCGCGACTGTCGTATGTTGAGATATGTCGAGATATCGAGCGCGTTGTTTGGGAGCGTTTGTATGAAGATAGAATACTGTATGCTCACTTGTACTGTGTGGTAAGTAACTGCCTTCCCGTTGTTAAGACGCGCGAAAGAGCGCACGATATTTTATTTCATTCACGCTCGGTATCATTAATAGGCAGATACCTACTTGAGTAATGTAGATACACTAACTAGATGCCAGATTGTACCAACCATTACCAAACGATGTAATAAATAAGTGAGTGTGTAGTGTCACAACAAACAACCTTATGTTTAGTGACACCAAGTAGTATATAAGAAACGTGAAATTGTATGTAATATTACTTTGTTAAAAATAAAAAAAAATAAAAAAATAAGTTTGTAAGGACGCTACACTTTTCTCTGTTTAACCCGATAGGGATACAGCGCGAGGTATTCCTTTTGTTTCCATTTTTTTCATAGCCCATAAGTACTTTATGCGTAATTTTTTTTTCATCTTACTTGATTTTTAACCGATTTCAAAAAGGTTCTGTTTTCAGTTGTGTTTTTTTTTCATGTTTGTGACTGATTTGGATTTTTTTTTATTTGAAATACAGGATACACTTCCAGATTGGTTCCATTTAAATTTCACTGGTATTGGAGCTTGGGTTACGAAGTTACACCAAATAACACAAAATAATGCGAATTGCTTGTAACCTTTATTAGATATTTATTTAGGCCAAGGCCACTCAAAAGGGAGAAATAAAAAAGTCAATAAAAAAATTAAACTGACTTCAAAAAGATATACTAAAAAGTACAAAATACTATCCTTTACTAATAAAAACTTAAGTACAAAAATTACTGCATAAATAAGAAACAAATACCCCTATAATTTAATTTGACAGTAATTGAAGTCGGTGCCAAATCAATGTGCAACAACAGTGAGTCTATTAGTTTGGTAGGTTTGGCACTGACTTCAATATCTGTCAACTTTAATTATATAGGCAATTGTGTTGTATTGTACTTATAAAATTATTTTTGTATTTAAGTTTTGATTAGTAAAGGATGGTTATTTCTCACTTTTCAGTGTTTTTTTAATGAAACGCTATATTTTATTTCATGTCATTACATTTTTGTAGCGATAAATAGCATTATTTTTGTTGTTATTACCAATTTAGAAGTTGTTTTCAACCGACTTCCAAAAAAGGAGGAGGTTCTCAATTCGGTTGTTTTTTTTTTATGGTTGTTACCTCATAACTCCGTCATTTATGATCCGATTTGGAAAATTCTTTTTTGTTCGAAAGAATACACTTCCAGATTAGTCCCATTGAAATTTCATTGATTTTGAAGCTTTGGTTTCGAAGATACACCAAATAACTGACCTGGTTATAACCTTTATTCGTTTATATTGATGATTCTCTTGCATGTCGTTTGTTAACTATCGTTATCCTCACATGGTATAATGGTAGTAGGGAGAAGATATAAATTGCCTGTGATATAATAAATTCAGTCAGTAGAGTCAGTCTTGTGACGGACAGAGAATATGGCTGGTGGCTGTGGTCTTCGGATTGTAAAAATACTGCTAGGGTGTAATTATGATGCAACCTTTACACTGTGCTTTTATAACTGATTGATATTGATATGATATGATATTGATGATATTGATGATATTGATTATGCCCATAATGGGCAATAATATCCCATGTTCGATCTGTTCGCATCTTTTATTGTGAAAGCCCATGGTTTATACTCTTCAATAGAATGGAAGTTAACATATTGTTAACATATCGCATATCGCTCCAGAATTAGAAATGAAACTAATTGTAGACCTGCATATATATTTAGGCCAAAGTCACTCAAAAGGGCAAAATAAAAAAAAAATTAAAAAAATTAAACCGACTTCATAAAAGAACACTGAAAAGTATGAAATAAATATCCTTTACTAATCAAAAGTTAAGTACAAAAATAACTTTATAAATACGATACAAATACCCATATCATTGAATTTGACAGTTATTGAAGTCGGTGCCAAATCAATGTTCGACAACAGAAAGTCTGTCAGTTTAGTAGGCTTGGCACCGACTTCAGTAACCGTCAAATTTAGTGATAGGGGTATTTGTATCGTATTTATAAAGTTATTTTTGTACTTAAGTTTTGATTAGTAAAGGATAGTTATTTCATACTTTACAGTGTTATTTTTTGAAGTCTGTTTATGAACGTATCCATTATGTTTTCGATGGGTCATTTAGACGTACATGTTATGTAGCTATGATGACGGGACAAATGGTAAGGGCTTCAGAGATGAGTGCGTTTTACGATCTAGTGAGTTTTATGGCTGCCCCGCCCTTGTTTAGTCTGTTTTGTGTACTATCTGCGGAGCTGGTTGCGTAACTAATGGTATCGGACGTGTATGGGTTACATAGCTACGCCATCCGATTAGATATCGCTGTTGCTATATGCCATAAAATTAGGATTTTTTTATGAAACCGATAATAAGTTATTAAAATCAGTGAATTATGAGTTGTACGTACTTGTGCAGTTAGTATTTAGTATTGTCTGTTGGTAACAACCGTAAAAAAGAGCTTGGTTTATACACTGAAAAATACTTCAGTTGAATTCCGAGGGTTGATCTGTTGTTGCGTTAAACCAGCCAAAGTTCACTAAAGTATTATTTATATTGTAAAAAGGATTGAAGTTACAAATTTTGATTGTACATAAAAATTGCCAAGTGTGTATTGTAAGCGGCTCAGTGAAGAGTTCCGTAGTTATGTAAACTTTTTTGGCATAGAGTAGAATGAAACGTTAATTTCATAAACATAAGTTTGTATTTCATAGTATTTCTCAGACACCGTGAAAAACAAAGTTATTTCTGCGGTCGCTAAACTAAAATTAGTGTAACCGAAAAAATATCTTAAAAACAATATAACACATCTTTTTCAAACCCATTGTTGCTGAAAGTGTTTTAAGTTCATTTACATATAATAGTTTTCCACCTTCTTAGAACTTCAAAATTTTTTAAATGCTATGGTTCCTTACACAATGGGCACCTGCTTATTACTAAGCATACATCATCTGTCCGTCCGTTCGTCGGGCTGACCTATCTTTGCATTGCATCTTTTGAACAATAATAAATAGCCGGCTGTTCACAGAATATGTGTTATTAAGATGGATGGTCGAACAAATAAATAAAAAGTAAAAAATTAAGTGGGACCACATACAAGAGGAAATGTGTTTTTTCAAATGTTTTTGTAGTGAAAACGATAATATAATGTACAAACGTCTTTAGTGTGGTTATAGTGCAAACTATGAAGTAAAACAAAAAAAACCGGCCAAGTGTGAGAATGACTCGCGCTGAGGACACGGATCTGGATGGACGAAAAAAATTATTCGATAATACGTAACACATTATATATCGTGTAGAGGTACAGAACCCTCGGTGCAGGTATCTGACTGACACTTAGTCACGTTTGTCTGTCTGCTCGAGCAGTGAAGATTCATTCTCGATCTCAAGAAGGGGTAGAGAGTATCGAGTTGAAATTATATCAAACATTGAGGTCTAGTTCCTTGGAGGTCTCAGAAACTCAAAAGAAATCCAAAAATTGCGTATTTGTAACTGTATCAACATTCGCCATTACAAATTTAATTTGCAGTTGGAGAGTTTAGGAGAATGTGTCTTTCAACTGCAAAGTTAAGTTTGTTTTTAAATCCGACATTTTTTTTTGTAAATACGTAACATAAGTACCATATATTGTACAGAATCCTTGGTATACAAGTACTACTCGTACTTGGTCGAAATTTTCTTTTCTTTTTCAGGCAAGCATTAAGCTGACATCATCAAAGAAGTCTCAAAATAGATCTCTGATGGAATAAAATATTTACTTATTCAGTTACAACCCGTATTTGTCTTCAATCTTTTATTATTAAAATGTATACATCGCGAACAAAACATTTTTAGCTGTGCATATATCGAATACTATTGTACCATCTACGTCCTTTGAACCGGATTATATTCGGTACCAAACGTAAAGAATAGACCAGCTAACGAAAACACCTTGCTAACGATCTAATATCACTCGAAATCTCCTTGTCTCTCGAGGGAGAGAAGAGAGGGAGAGATCAATGCACACTGGTCACTAAACACCGTATAAAATTAACTAATTGCGAGCGAATTGTATCAATTATTGTTACTTCATTTTGTTTGCAATATGCTGTGAATTAATAATAAGAAACACCCGATACATTTGCATAATATACCTACTTCTTGCAAAATATTATTCACAATATTTTATCCATTTTATATTCATATCTTCGGCATGAATCCATCTGATTCTTAAATTACGAAAGTCAATTCGATCTTTTTGGTTTTAGTGCAGTGTAAGTCACTGGTATAAAATATGCGAATTAAAAAAAAGGCCAGTAAAATAAATAGTCGTTGACTATTATTAGGGAAATACATGGAATATTATCGCACTTTTAGTACAAAACTGACCTAATTTTATATTTCAGGACTTAGAGTTACAATAATATTAAAGTTAAAAGCATTGGAACGTACTAAATAACTATCCTCTCCTAATCAAAATTCAAGTCAAAATAACTTCATAAATAATGTATTTCTGAACTTTTTTTTTTTAAAAAGAGTACATACATGTTTGATCGTCCTCTCTGACTACCCCGTTGGGGATACAGCGTGAAGTTATGTTATGTTATGTTATGTTATATACATGTTAATATTTACAAACTTAAAACTACACATTATCTTAAATAATAAACTTTCTCAAAGTTGCCGCTTAGAAAGCTGTCATTGCTCAATAACGCATTATTTAGGTATTATTTACGTATTATTTACGTATTATTTACGTATTATTTATGTATTATTTACGTATTATTTACGTATTATTTACGTATTATTTACATATTATTTACATATTATTTACATATTATTTACATATTATTTACGAATATAAATAACAACAGAAAATCTACTAGTTTGGTGGGGTTGGTACCGAATTCAATAACTGTCAAATTTTATTACTTAGTTTTTTGTATTATGATTCACAAAATTTGACAGTTACTGAATTCCGTACCAACCCCACCAAACTAGTAGATTTTCTGTAGTTGCAAATTGAATTTATTGATGTAACCAAATTATTTAAGGATTCACTTCTTGCTATTTTGGGTAAGGAAGCTTCAAGAATGACCCTGATAATTCTTAATCAGGAACCAAAGGCAACAATAAACGATAACAAAAAATCGATCTACGAAAACCAATATTATTTTTAATAACTTGTTACCTAATAATTAAACAATACATAACTTCTGCTTTGCATTTATAACACATTTAATAATACCGTAATAGGTATGACAGTAAAAAATTTATAATACACCATCGGTGTTAACGTGAACAAATATATAATTCATTAAAAAATCACAATACCATTCCTCAAGGTCGGTATACTCGTAAAATAAAATTTGTGTGCGCACGCATGGACACCGTGGCCGGAGCTTTGTGTTTAGTTAGGTGTAATGTGCAAAAATACGCAAAATCGAAATTGCCTGATAACATATTATGGTTACGTTGCAATTTTTTAAATAATGTAAATAATAAGTTAACTTTTACCGTTAGGTATAAACTTTAATTTATATCATTTTTGGAGTTGACAAAATTTATGGTTTACGGCGAAAAAAATATAAAAAAAAACTGCCTAGGAGCGTGACAGATACGCGTTAACTTAGGGTTCGTTACTGATTTCAGACAATGTAGAAGAAGTAAATGTAAAAAATAAATAATCCAAAAAATTATCCAAAATATCCATAATTTAATTTTTGTCTCGAGTTTCCAATTTTCGTATCAGCATAAATTTCAATTCGGGTCTTCTAAAATGACAGAATATATCGTCTGCGACATATGAGAAGAGGCTGACATACAGACGGACAGACAGATATGACGAAACTATAAATTCTATTTTAGCCAATTTATCTACGGAATTTTAAAGAGTATTAAAATATAATTTGATTGTACTTCTTCTTACCTATGATTTATGTAAGACTTAGCTTTTGGCTATATAAGTCTTATATAAATCATAAGTTTGTTCAGTATAACTTGAAGGTTTTCGCTATTGCAAGAATATTTTTCAAAGAATGTTTAAACGTACTTTAATTGCCTAGAGACTGCACTTAGTTTTGAAGTTAAACTAGCTTAAACGTTTGCCCTCTCAGTGTTCTTTATCTGTTTATTTACTAGCTATGTATAACTTCCTAATGTTGCTTCCTATTTCTAAGTGAATTCAACTCTACAGACATAAAAAACATTTTATCCTTGCATCCATTCAACTTAATATTGCTTGAGCTAAAGCAAAACCCTGACAAGATCATTCCATTCAATAAATACCTGTCTGACTATGAAACCGTTTGATGCAATCGATTTTGTTAGAAAATATGTAACCATATTAACGCACATGAGCTAGCATTTTAAATCGTTTATAGAAAACTAAAATCGGTCTAGCGGTAAAAACCTAACTGACAAACAGACACTTTATATTTTACAGAATTTATAATATTAGTGGCTATTTCCCCTCTCCAAACGTACAAAACCTAGAATTCGAAAAATTTCTGGTAATTAAAAATCTTCCTTAAAATTTACATGTCACATACTCAAGTCATTATAAATGATCAGAAATCAAGTTTAGAAACCATTATAAGTATCACACGGAACCCTTTGTTCGCTAGTCTAACACACTTCTTGGATTCTCTTTATTTAACTACATCTAATTTGAAGGATTAATACCCCAAAAATGAATATACGAGTAGGTAATTTCGAAAAAGATTGCACATCTAGGAATTATGCACTGT
Organism: Zeuzera pyrina; assembly: GCA_907165235.1. NCBI lineage: Eukaryota > Metazoa > Arthropoda > Insecta > Lepidoptera > Cossidae > Zeuzera > Zeuzera pyrina. The sequence goes on from OU015632.1 coordinate 22,492,509, forward strand.
AGCTGATTTATCCATAGTACCAGTAACGGTATACACAAGCACACCGCTTATTCAATTTATGTGTTTACACTGGGAACATACACTCCTATTGGTAATGTTTCATCATACATTTTTTGTAATTTTCCAACACATCGATAAAGAACATTTTTAGTTGTTAATGGAAAACCTTGACCTTGAAAAGCGTTGAAAGATTATTCCGACCTAATTTCTTGGATACGAGAGGATTTTTGTAGGAAACTGGCAAGAAACATTCCGTTTACATTCCTTGTTTATTTACTTATGGGAAATTTATTCATACATCAGCACAACAGTACGCGAATCGGTAGGATCCTATAACACACGCTGAGGTCAACCACAGCGGCAGTCTTAATGGTTAATACCTATATATACAAACATACATACATCCATATATACATACATAATATTCTCCCGCTGTATAACGCGGTAATCAGAGAGGGTGGAGTGCAAAGCATCGCAGATTTTAGTGGATAATACATACATACCTTCACACTGTGTCCCTAACGGGGTAGTCAGGAAGGGCGGGTTGCCAAGTTTCACGGTTCTTGCACACTTCTTTCGCGTCTTCGACACTCAACATTCTCCTTACGCATTTTCGCCTAGATATGCGGGTGCTCCTAACATTTCCATCAGCTATTATAGTGGGTAATAGTCCCACATATTCAGTATTTACATATCGGTAGTAGTGTTACGGAATTCTTAGTGTGCGAAACTCACTCGCACTTGGACGGTTTTCATTGAATAAATTGGAAGACAGCGATTACGACACGTATTTTCCAAAATACTGGTTAAAAAAATAGTATACATATATGGTAAAGTGTTAAATTTTCGAATGCGTGGCTTAGAGAGGTTTGATTGGTACTCTACAAGAAAACCACGAAAAAAATTGTTTTTTAACTACGTATTAACCCCCAAATCTAACCTCAAAAGTAAAAATTCAATTTCATTAACATCTGCCTTTTTTTATTGAAAGGGGGCAAACGAGCAATCGAGTCACATGATGGAGAGTAATCACCGCCGCCCGTGGACACCTGCAACACCCGGGGAACCGCGCGTGCGTCGCCGGCCTTTACGGAAAGAAAGAGCAGGGCGAGATGGGTTAGCGGCATCACAGTACAAGTAAGCATACAGTATTCTATCTTCATACAAACGCTCCCAAACGACGCGCTCGAAATCTCGACATATCTCGACATACGACAGTCGCGAGCGCGCCGCGGTTGTCGTCGGAAGGTATGAGACGCTCCTGCGCATTTATTGACTAAATATTATGTCAATCAAGTTTACGAGCACAATGTTCTGTGTATGGATGTTTGAATACATCTATATCGAAACCAGAAATATTTCTCTGTTGCTAATTTGTAGGAAATATATTATCATAATGATCTAGTTAATTTATTGCTGATTTTTAATTATACTGCACATAAAAAAGCATTTTTTTTGTCCATTTCCACCATACTAACTCACAAACTTTTGAAACTAGATATAAAATACTAGTAAAATTATATAAATAAAAACGTATTAAATTTGCAATAATATAAAATGAAAAGATAATATGACAATTTAATATAGTACCTATTATGAAATAAGTAACCCAAGAAAAACATTCAGTCCAAGTCGGTAGCCCTATTGCGCGTTTACGTACCAAACGACCGTAGGTAATTATCTCTAGGATACTGCCGAGATAGAATACTGTATGCTTACTTGTACTGTGGCGGCATTGTTATAATAGCGAGTCCATTGCAATTGCATACAAACTATTTCGATGACGTTGCATTCAAGTTCCAACTGCAATTTACGTAACGCTTTAGCATTTCCTCATAATTCTGATTTTATATTTACGACAGTTTGGTTTTGAACTTGCGACGGACACATACTTAAAATTCTGGTGCTTTTATAAAATTGAAATAAATTACGTCTTTCCCAAGAGACAATTTTCTTTTTTAAAAAGTTCTTCAGGACCCGCCCGATAACAGAACTCTCACACACCGAACGAAACGCAACAGCCTCAGATGCTATTTCACGCCGATATTCTGTTAAAGAGTGATGTTTGATATTTCACCGGGCAAGCCGGCCCAATTCGTGCTGCGAGGCAGCATGGCATACCACACACATACTGCCTTCGTACCATGTTACACACTACACTGTTACTAATCCATACTAATATCTAATTAATCTGTCCTAATATTATTATGACTGTCTGTCTGTCTTTCTGTCTGGTCGGCTTTCATGGCTAAACAGCTTGACCGATATTGATGAAATTTAGAATGGTGATAGATTAGTCCTAGGGGAAGGACGTAGGTCACTTTTTTTTCACAAATCTATGCTTAAGTGGACGAAAAGAAGGATAAAACTTTGTTTGACAAATCTAAACCACTGAACCCATAATGTGTTTTTTTAGGTACGAAGTTGTGGAAGTCTTTCGACAGTCGCTGTTGTGTAGATTGGTATTTCATCAAGGCTTTAACTTACTATTTACGTATTAGGGTCGCTAATTTACTACAATTTTTGCAAGTAGCATCTGAGAAAAACGCTCGCCATGTCGCTCACTAACAGACGGACAGACAGACACCGAGGTGATTTCTTAAGGCGAGGCATTGGAAATTTTGACGGCAGGGATGTCAATTTTTCTAAGTGACTACAAAACGTATGAAAGTGATATTTGGTAACCTGATTTGCCATTTATTTTGCCAATTGCGATACACGATTAGTTAATTTTTGTAACATAAAAAAAAATATTAAAGAAATCTCTTTTAAAACAGATTAACATTTTTCAGATTAACGGGACCGATTTATGTTCCTGAATTTTCTGTATAGTTTAATCTAAACATATTCTTCAAAATGCCAGTTTGATTTTTAAAAATTAATTATAGTTTTTAAAATAAACGATAATAACTGCTTTTTCGTATTTTTCGTAAGCTAGCGCGCGCACGTTTGAATAGAGCAGGAGATCTATTTTAGATTAAATTATTGTTTATCAATGCGTCGCCTTTGGAAATGAACACTAAAAATTCCTCCTCCTCCTCAAAACCTCATTTTTTGAAGTTGGTTAGAAGTCGTAGTTTTATGGATGACTTGAAAACTAGTAGTATACTAGTCTTCATTTATTCTCTGTGATACTATCCACTAACCAATTTCATGAACACATACATCATATACCAGGGGTGGTCAAGCTCCTTGATAGTCCGAGCCATTTTTCAAAATTTGAAATTTTTCGCGAGCCGCAATTAAATACATATTTAAAAGGTATGCAAAAAAGGTATTAAAAAATTTTTTTTTACAGAAATTATATTTATTGAAAACATATATATAAAAGTACAAAATATGGGTATTAAATTTATATATTAAAAATTAAACACATTTATTTTACTTCTCTTGATAATTATTTAAAATTTGGTGAATAATTGGTGACAGCACTTCTCAGTAATTCTTTGAGATGATGGTTAGTTAATACTGATCGGTGTTAGAATTTCACGAATTTTAAAGTGGAATAAAATGATTCACATAAGTACGTTGTTCCGAATATTGAAATAATTCGACAAGCAGCCTTTTTTAATTCAGGATACTTCGATTCTATATTTTAAAATAATATGATAATTATTAAAATATAATAGCACAAAAATGAAAAGGGAACTCGGGTACATTTATCGAATAATCCTTCAAAGAGCCGCATGTGGCTCGCGAGCCGCAGGTTGGCCCCCCCTGTCATATACATAAGTTTGGTGGGGCATTGCCGTCATTGCCAGAGAATTTCTTATTAATATGACATGTGAAATATATTACTTTAAACTATTCTCATGATTCGTTTTAAATATCGTTCATAAATTTTTAAAGCTTGGATATAAATACAGACAGATTTAAGCAAAAAAAACTGTACAATTTACTTCACTTTCCGCATCAAAGGTTAGGTCAGGACTGACATAAATACTGCCACCGAACTCATAAACAGTCTGTTTGACACGTAAACTAATTTTGACACACGTCAGAACACGTGTCATGTTAGTATGAACTCCTTGGCATCGAACGTGTACCAAACACATGGATGGCGTTGGGCCAAATTAAATAATTTATACAGAATAAGCCAGTGGCATCACGGATCTCCCGACTGAGATATGCTTGCTTTACATTATCGCTTCGACTTTATTCATTTAATTTTAATGTTAAATTTAAAAAAAATGATAAATAATGAGAAACATGTCTGGTATTCTAACATTTTGCTGCACCATGACGATATTTTGAGTTAACTCAATGCGCCAAAGAGTTAACTCCATTTTGATAAATAACCCATGCCTACATTTTACTGCTCTCATTTTGGACAATTAGAATATTAGCGTCATCCTTTGACTTAGTGGAGGAGATGGAGAATTTTATGACTTTTCTGCATCATTGAAATTAGTAAGAATTGTATCACGTGTGTATTTAACCAGAACGAGATGAGATTAAAATGAACTATAGCCATTCGTACGTAACGTCAACGTCAAACGTCATTTCCTGTTCGGTATGGATGCAATGAAATGACATTTGAAGCCTAACTCCTGGAAATAATTTGTAAATACACTATAATACGATACAAAAGATGAAAAGAGACGGAGCCGTACATTTTTCGACTTCAACTACCTCCTCAGGTGCGGTCTCCTGTTTATACTGCTCCATAATTTCTTTAAATGTTCAAGTAAAAAGCGTTCAGTATTTCATCGGTTATTAAAGTTTCTTGTAAATAAAGAAATAAAATATTTATTTCATGACACATACATACACAAAATTCATAATTGAAATGTACAAAAAAGTCGACTAAGTGTTATTTTTAAACGTACATACTTAGATACCCAAGACAAAATTAAACTTGTGTTATGGGTATCTCGGTTCTGTCGCACATAGATAACACAAACTAAAATTTATTACAAATAAGAAAAAAGCGAACGTTATATCAAAAAACTATAGCATGTGTGTAAGCAGGTATTCGTGTGCGCGAATGCACACGTGTGTGTCTGAATGAGTGAATGAGTAGATGTGAGAGAGAAGATAGAAGATAGAAGAAGAAGAGAGAATATTATGTTTATTAGTATTATAGTTATTTTATACATGTTCACATACTTTATTTCAAGTAAAATTTTTTTTTCCGTTCTTATAATCATAAAATAAAAATAGGCACAGACATCTTCTAATATATCCTTCTCACTTACTCTTTACTACACCGTACATGGCATTCTCGCTGCTCTATAACTAATATTATTTTTCCCCTCTCAGACCAGCGTTAAAATACATGTAGAACCAAACAATAGTGTGAATCAAGTCTTAATAACGTCTAATAATGCATTTGAGACGTCTTGGCCGCGGTGAACCACAACTTATTTGTAAGACAGCGTGTAAAATAATTGGCTCTTAGCATCGATTTTAAGATTTTAAGAAACCATACTATCCATACCAATATTATATTATACGTGCAATAGTCTGTCTGTCCCTTATATACAGTTGCACGGATACATCACTGATCAGGTTTTGATGAAATTTGGTATGAAGACAGCTTGAAACTTGGTAAGGACATGCTATATTTTAAAAAATCAATCCAGAGGATGTCGCGGGCCACAGCTGGTTTTATTATAAAATTGAGACGATGCTATTGATTGTGCTTCGCAGTTTGATACGACCACTGAGACCACTGACCACTGAAATAATGTAAGTAGTTGTCTCTTAAACAAAAACGTGTGCGGTCGGGGACCCCCGTTAGGAACGAAGTTCCTTAGTTTCAGTTTCCATTTCTCAAAAGTTAAGACCAATAAAACTCATGTATAATTTAAAACAAAGACAAAAAATAAAAATTTCGAAACTCATGCGCACACAAATATACTCCTATATAATAGAAATAATTCTCAGTATCATAACTTAGTTAAATAAATACAGTATTTTTTAAATTTTTGTCTTTCTGTCTGTCTGTATGTACACGCTAATCTCCGGAATTACTGAAGGGACTTTTTTGTGGTTTTCACAAAAGATTAAGCTCATCTTGGAGCAACATTTAGACTTTGTTTTATTGAAATCAGATGACAATGAAAAAAGTTATCGTCATTTAAAGATAATTTCAAATTCGCCGCACGCCTGTTACAAGTTTCACAACAGGGGTGCGTAATAAAACCGACTTTCACGTAGACGAAGTCGCCGGGAGCAGTTAGTAATAATATAAGTGGCATCAACTAGTGACAATTTGCTTCCCTACTCCGTGCAGATAAGGGCAGTGAGATCCTGGGATTAACAGCTTTGGACAGTACCATAGACTGTAGTGCCCTACAAATATAATAAATACTGTGCCATATGCCAACATGCATATACCTATAAATAAATATATAATTTTACGTAATTGACACTTCAAATTCCTATTACATTTCATGCCTCCTGTTTCACATCCATACAAGGGTCTTGACGTGTCTTATCATTTCGATCAGAACCCACTCGATATTATATGCTCAAAAAAGTTGACTCCTTAATTTCGCCCACGAGTTTTTAAGTAAACTCAAGTAGGTAGAGGTCGGAGAGAGATCGAAATGGGTGCTTTGGTCATCCATCCATGCGAGTCCGAGGAGAGCTACAGCGCGTGTGGTTCGAGCTGTTATAGCATTGCAAGGGTGCTAGAAGGGTGGTTTATCGCCTCCTCCAGACGTTATTTGAAAGTGTCTCAAAGGCGTTCCCACATCTCGGAATTTTTCGAATTCGCGCCGAATTTTGAACTTCAATGGGTAAAACCCCCACATAATTTTGTCTCACCCATTGAGACAGGATTTTTTTGTGAAGGCTTTTCCTGTGTATGCAAAAACTGCACATACATATTTCTGCGAGATCGCGTTTTCACCTCATTCATTTTATAAGGTTGTTTGGAAAGTAATTTCATTTTTTTACAACAGATGACTTTATTTTTTTTTCAGAGCTTATTTTACACAAAAACTGCATTGTTATAATAGGTATATTTTGACTGCTGATATTGTAAGGCTTGTTGGTTAAAACTTCTGTTTGATTCTGTGCAATAGTTTATGTTTGGTGCCCTATCAAAGATGGAAAATCGAAAGCAGCATTTTCGGCATATTTAATTTTTTTACTATCGAAAAGGTAAAAATGCAGTTCAAGCAAGGCGAAAATTATGTGATGTGTATGGAGAAGATGTATTGACCGAACGACAATGGCAAAAATGCAAAATTTTGTTCCGGCAATTTCGATGTTGAAAATGCATCACGTTATGGAAGGCCCGTTGAAGCCGATCAAGACAAAATAAAGGCATTAATAGATGCAAACCGCCGAATAAAAACTCATGAGATTACTGAGAGGTTAAATTGCTGAGAGGTTACATTTAAAATGTTTATACGCTAAAAAAATCGTGTTTCATTTTCACCAAAAAAACGAAATGACTTTCCAAACAACCAATATTTCGCTCCGCTTCTGGCATCTATATCTAATATAATAAGCAATAATCAAATTCAAAATGTTAAACTTGAACATAACAAGTGGCCACCGCCTGGTTGGCACGGCGCCAATCCTCTGCTTTGCTTCCATCGCCGGGAACTTTAGTTATTTTTAACTGCATAAAATAACCGGAGAGCTCCTGAAACCAGTTACGAGCTGCTAATAGTTAATTAATTCGCGGTTAACATGTGTTTAACTGAAGTTACTGGAAAAGCACGTTAAAGTGAGGAAAAACATGAATGTATTACGTTAGTGTAAGATGCGTAGAAATTAATCCATAATAGAAAAGATTTGGTAATTTGTATACGTATAAAGAGAAATGTTTTAGTCAACAAATTCGTCAACACGATTGAGGTTAGAAGCGTGGAAGGATAATATTTCTATTATATTTTTACAATAGCCAGCGTACTGCCAATTTACACCCACATATAGGATTCGCATAGTCCACTGAAGTTCATTACTCTCTAATACGCTTCATTATGGTCGGATATTTTTTCTAAAAATACAATTAAAAATTATTGTGACGGACATGATTTTAATGTTAGTACTAGCTCTTGTATGAGACTTTGTTCGTGTTTATTTATTTACAAGGAATACTTGCGACTCGAAATTAAAGATGGCTTTCTTACATATATTAGAAATAACAAAAGAATTAATAAAAAGTTTCCACAAATAGAAAAGCAATGCACTAGAAAAACTCAGAAGTACATAAATAGAAAATAATTTTGTAGACATATTAATGAATTCCAACAATACCATTAAATGTTAGAAATTACTAAAAAAATATAGATCTCGGTTTTCTCCTGTCATTGGTAGGCTATCATGAAAAATGTCAAAGTTAGCGACAACCAATAATTTAGGGATTGATTTTTTAGAATACTTAGCGTATGTTCTTCCCCAGGATAAAGGGTTATGGATAAGGGAGATTTGAAAAATGTGCCTAGCAAAGGATTTCCTGACTATTTGGCGGGAACGGGAGAAGTGAGGTTATCTTTTTATTTAGATTTTCTATTATTTACATTTTTGGGAGTTTTATAGTATAAAAGTATAGTATAGTGTAGTGCAGTGGAGTACAGTACAATATAGTATATTGTGTTGTAAAGTTCTGTATAAGTGAAAATAATGGAGGAGGTCTAATAAACATGTGTAGCTGAAGCTTCGAGTTCTTTCAAGAAGTCCTTTTTAACTTCAGTAAAGCCCACTATTTTTGCATTACTGGAGAAGTTTTACGGACGTAGTTATAAGAAGAAAGAACGAATTTACATTGAACGTACTTCATGTGTACGCCATGAACTACAAACAATAATGTGACGTATGCATAACTGTTCAACTCATCAGTAGTTCGACTAATTATTACGTGACATGCCGCATATTTTGACACTCAGGGAGGTCAAAAAAGAATCAAAAATTATTGGGTATTTCCCGTTGACCTAGAATCATGAAATTTGGCAAATTTCGCAATCGCAACGTCATTTAAATAAAAAAAGTATAAGTCGAATTAAAAACAAACTTAACTTTACAGTTTTAAGACATATTCTCCCATACTCCCATACACGTGCAAAAATATTTTATAATCGCGAAAAAATATTTTTTCACGTGATTTAACTACAAATTAACGGTTTTCGAATTTTTTCCTTTACTTGTGTTATAAGATATTGCTTCTTGACAAATTTCATGATTATAGGTGAACGGGAGGTACCTTATAGGTTTTAAAGCCCTTGCGAGTGTCAGAATATGTGGCATGAACGGCCGTACCTTTTGATCGCGTTGACTTAAAAGTTTGATTTTTTCACACCTCTAAGGGATTGCTGTCTGAGTATTTGATATTAATTTCAACTTGATATCTCCACGTGTTCCTGAGAAAAAGGGTCTTGATAGACAGATAGACAGACGGACTACGAACTGATCCTATAAGGGTTCCTTCCATAGGCTGTTACAGTTAGACATTTTGAACCTGTTTTAATAAAGGACAAGTACGTATTAGTTACGAGCTCGTAATATTTAAATGAGTACATATGTTACGTTAAACACAACAAACTAATACTCTAATAAGACGGCGAGCACGTGTCGGAAATTCTTAAACATTACAAGTATTAGGTAACGTAATTAAATCGGATCGCGACTGACGCGCCTGTCAAATGCATCGCGAACGCATCTAAGATGGCAGACAACATGGCCGTCGCACACGTGGCGGGAAAATAAATAGCCACACGTGGATTTAATTTTGTTACCTTATTTTTAGCTGGGTGTAATTATTTTGAATGTCAAATTTGCTTTTCATTGTTTATACATAAAAAGGTTGCCTATAATTCATTTGTCGAGAACATTATTCTATGTTGACGTATTTATATAGGTATTTGTTTGCTGTTTTCAATCACCATAAACGTTATTTTTGTTTTCACGACGTATTTATTGCTGTCTTAAGTATTTAACAAACAATTAAAGTGATAAGTATATTAGTATTAAGCAATATTTTAGTATTTAAGTAATATTCAATAGTAGTAGGTCTTCTCGGCTCATGCTAATGGGTCCAGGATCACTTTCCGGGAACCAAAATTTGCCGAGCTTGCAGCGCGGAGCACACGCGTTTCCGACCACGCATTTATTACATCCGGGTTAGAAAAGGCTTGTCTTATTGATTATCGGCATACAGCTATCGGAGCTAACAGTTTACTGTGTTTTCTGAAGCACATTGCGTTCAATATGGATGCCACTGAATTATCTATCCGGTAAAAGACCACGCCCACCCGTAATGCTGTTCAACCCTAGCGATCGCATCAAATAAACACTATTACTTAGTATCGAATTTGATTGAGTTAATTCGTATAAGTACATCAGAGTCAACCAAATGCCACTATATAAATACATGAATAAACCTAGCGCCGAGATTTCAGGGTAGAAATTGAAAGTCAATGAGATATTTCTAATTTTAATGTCGAGGATTCCCAATTTCCCAAAGCCATTTACTGTATATTAAAATCGATATGGGCTAAAACAACTGGGTTATTCCCGCTGTGTCAAATGTCATTTAATACTACATTTGCGTTCATTGTTATTTCGGCAAAAACTACAAATATATTAGTCAAACTAATTTTCATTGAAAGCAATTTTTATGTTCTATTTTGTTCTATTTGTTTAACTCTGTACTTGAAAAATGGGAGAGGATTACTTTTTGCGACTTAGAAGCAAATATTTCCACAACTACTGACTTAAATCATTTTTAGAACTCTATAATGTGATAAATCTTTAGCTATTTTCTGCTCAAACTCTAAAAACCACCAATCTACACGTGTTTCGCTTCTCAACGAAGCATCCTCAGAATATACCAGAGATAGGATTGGTCAGCTAACCAGCACCGAATCCAATCGATCGTTTTTTGCCATGCGAAATTCAAAATATGTCATTTATTTTAGCTTCCGCTTTGTTGGTATTTCATTTATTGACCCACAATAGAAAAGGTTTATGTTATAAGTTTGATGCTTGTTTGTACGTGTTTTTGTCTGTAATACTAATATCATATCTATTGAAGTAATAAATAGGTTTACATGTGGTTTACTATTTGCAAGATTTAGATTTTGAGAATGGGCTTTGTCTGTGTTTGGTGGAAATCGGTCCAAAGTATTGAAGTCATACTTTTTAAGCGCGTTGGGTGAAAAACATTAGGGTGTAATTTCGTTTGGCAACGGGGTCGCTCGCGTAGATATAACATCATGAAGTTAGCAACGGAAATTGCGCTCGTCTATGTAACACACCATGAAGTTAGCTCTTAACAACAATTTTTTTTTATATGTGGCCGGTTTTAATTTTTTTTCACATCAAAAAATATAACTTTATACGTGCGTATACACACAAATACTCTCACGATCTTATTTTCTTTATGTGGATATGAAAGTACAAACACAGTTTCATTACAATTTTATGGGTATTGAACAGATGTAGTAATCCAATGTTCCATTATCGCCATGTATAATGTATCGCGAACTAGAAACGATTGAAAGTCAATTTACTTTACAAAGTAGGCCTCGTTAACTTGCGATGCGACACCGGCGCTATTTGCAAATAAAAATGGTGGGAGCAAGGAACTTCGCACGTGATCCTTTTAACCTTAAGAAATCAATTGAAAGGGAAAATATTCGAAACATGAAGCGCAATAATAGAATACCTTGGCGCAATTTTTAGAAATGAGTATTAAAGGAACGGAACAATGCAGCGATAATTTGCTAATCCTTTGCCTGAATCAGTTTTTTTATAGAAAACCGGTACATAAGTCCACCCAAATGTACTTGGATTGAGGCTGATCGACATTTACAATGTCAAGACTAAGAAAATAGTTTAGATTGCAAATCGCTTGCCAAACGTTGACTAAGATGGTGCGGCGGAACACAACGGCGCAAAACACTGCTGTTTAGGGGCTGGGTGGAAGCAATCCATACGCAAAGTCAGCTGTTTAACGTGCTTTCACTCTTGGCGATTTTTACAATCTGTGCGGGAATATAAGTTTCTAAGACCAGGATTGAAGCGAACAAATTTATCAATCGATACTTCGTTAGCTTCTCATTTAAGCATTCTCAGGAAATTCCAGAGCTCAGATTCAGTCATCTACCCAGTGCTGCTATCGTGTCAATCAAAAAGTTTCAAACTTTAGTGGAACATACTTATAATTTATAAATTAAGTAGAAGTACCCGCGACTTCGTCTGCGCGGAAAATTTTTTCATGGCTTTCCCGAATTAGATTAGAGATTACATGTACGTGTATATGTGACATGTACATTATTTAATGACTGGCCCGTTGGCGCAGTGGCATATGCATCTGCTTTCCAAGCTAGGGTCCCGGGTTCGATCCCCGGTCAGGTCAATTTAGGAAACGAACTTTTCTAAATTGGCTTGGAGTCTGGGTGTTACTGGATATTCCCCCAGAGTTCGTTGTGTTGTACTCATAGTACAAGCTTACGGCTTAGTTTGGGGTCACACAATCTGTGTAATTGTCTGGAGTATTATTTAATACATTTAAAACAAAAAACTAAGCCTACATCTGTCTCCAGGTACATACTATCTTTGTACCAATTTTCATCATAATTAGTTCAGCGGTTTAGCATTTTCCCTTCGAAGTTTCATCCCCCTTTTCACTCCTTAGGGGTAGGTTTTTCATATTATAAAAAAGTAGCCTAAATTTACACGTTATATCCCTAACGGGGTAGACATTATAAATAGAGAGTGCCAAGCATCGCGGTTCTTATATTTCTCTTTTGTTTCTCACGTCACCATTCTTATCACAAGTTTTTGTCGAGGTGTGCGAATGTTACTTACAATTCCGTCAGCTAACATTTCAATAAGCCAGCCTTGGTCTTCTTTGGACTCTGCTACCACTTATTCTCACTGTTATTTATTTCGTCAATCGTTCATCACTCATTCTATTTATATGCACGCAGAATAGAGAGTGTATTTTCTCGTCGTCCCTATCATCAGTTATCACACCTGTATGAAGTACACCGCACACAGAGAAGATCACTTCAGTGATGCCACCGACTCTGATAAATTGGACACAAACACAACGTAGGGTTGCTACTTTTTTAAATTATCCTAAAGTAAACAGACCAAAGTGTCAAAAGCACTCGCATACCTAGGCGAAAATGTGTGAGGAGAATGATGAGATTCGAGGAAGCGAAAGAGGTGTGTAATGACCGCGACTCCTGGCGCTCCGTCCTCTCTGACTACCCCGTTGGGGATACAGCGTGAAGATATGTTAAACAGACCATCTAATGGTAACTGAGATTCAAGGATATTGGCAATATCAAAGCTGAGGAAGCAGGCTTTTGATCGCAGTTGCGTTGCGTTGCGTTGGGAACAAAACGTTGTACCTCTTGTGCCAGAAAATTCATTGGCTGTATTTACCCTTCATACCGGAACTCTAACGGGCAAGCGCTACTGTTTGGCAACAGGATTAACAAAAAACGGTGGTAACGATCTAGACCACTGGTTCCCAAACTTATTTTGTCTACTGAGTCGAGAGCTCATGCAGTCGTTGTCTAAGATGCCTCCTAGCTAAATGAAATTACAAATCACCCCCAGGCCTCTACACAACGCCCCCATTTTTTTTCTGGGTCTCTTACCGCCCCCCTTTAGGCCTGCAGCGCCCACAAGGGGGCGTTATCGCCCACTTTGGGAATGGCTGATCTAGACGGACTGTACGCGTGTTTCCATGATCAGCACTTGCGAGTAAAATAAAATAAATAAATTGCTGTTCTTTTTAAGCTGATTAAGGAGATGACAAAATATAATGTGTACGAGCGGCTTATTTTTCCACGTAGGTCACATTACAAAATTTACCACACATGTAGCAATGTAAAAGTATCTGAGAAATAAAAGTAATGAAATTGAAACAGGCAAAGCATTACAGGCGCTGCCTCCAATCGGAGTCCTCCAAAATTAAATAAAACATTAATTGTTTACTCTCATACTACCAATGTCAAACACATGATGGATTGATTTACTATCAACGTCAAACACGTACCTAATAAAAAATAAGCTTGTGGTTAAGCAGTCGCACAGAATAGAGCTTGTAGCCAAAGATTTTTAAAATGTTGCCGACAAATAATTACTGACAGATTGATTCAATGAGTTTTGAGCTTCGAGTCTGTGCAGTGTATGTCGAGGGTCGAATTTTGACCACTGACTGGTATTAATATCTAATTAATCGATCGAGTTACTCGAAATCAGTGTTGGGAAAAAGTAATTGTAAAATCAATTACAATTTTGTAATCGTAATTGTATAGACTCAGGTGTTACTTTGCGAAAATCCATTTCATGAGATGAATTCCTAAAATCTTTAGCTATTTTCCGCGCAAACTCCAAAAACCACCAATCGACACGTGTTTCGAATCGAAGGATCCTCAGGATGGATTCGGTGCTGGTAAGCTGACCGAGTCCGACCTCTGGTATATTCTGAGGATGCTTCGTTAAGAGGCGAAAAACGTGTCAATTGGTGGTTTTTATAGTAATTGTAATTGTTTGCCTAACAAAACGTGTTCACATTTACATTTTAAAATTAGAATATTTAATTGTAATTGTTTTACAATTACCTTATGCCCAACACTGCCTAAAGTAAGCTCTAGACGTGTACTATAGTTGCCACACAACGAACTGGGGGTGAACCCAGTAACATCTAGATTCCAAGGCAATTTACAAAACTTGCGTTTCCTTGAACTGATAAGGAATCGTAGAAAAAAGATTTTCTGCCACAATTTTATATATCGAAGAGATATAAGTGATCGCCTAGCAAACCATACCCATGCATTTCATGAAGTGATATCAAGGTCAAAGTCAAGGTCAAACCAATTTATTCAAGTAAACTCAATTGCAATGTGTTTTGAACGTCAAATCTATCATGGTATGACCACGTATTTGAACAAAATTGTACTGAATAGAACTGGCAAAAATGTTTAAGATGTTAGAAAAATATGACCAGAATTATTATGTTTGGGCATATTTTCAAAAATAAATAGATATTAATTTTTTTAATGGAACTTTGATGTGACATCCCTGAGCTCCAGATGTGAATATTGTGAGAAACCATTCACGTATTTTCCCTACGGTCACAAATTTATCCTGCCTTCAGTGAATACCGCCTCCACGTAATGCAATACCGAAACAGAAAAACTTGAAGATTTCTATTTGCTTCTTCCCATCTATCTCTAGATACACTATATATATAAAATTGTTTAGCACAATACAAAGAACTCAAACAATACATAAAGAAAAAAACAGCAAAATGTCGTTGAACAAACTGTGATTCATAATATTTGTGCAAAAAAGTTCTAAAAAACTTAATAGTCGCACGTGATGATTCAGAACATATAGATAAAAAAAAAAATATTAAAAAACAAAGGAAAAAATAAAAAAGAAAACAATGATATCCTACTGTGATGAATTCCTAAAATCTTTAGCTATTTTCCGCTCAAACACCAAAAACCACCAATCGCGTGTTTCGCCTCTCAACGAAGCATCCTCAGGATATTCCAGAGATCGGACTCGGCCAGCTAACCAGCACCGAATCCAAGCTAACCGAGTCCGATCTCTGGTATATCCTGAGGATGCTTCGTTGAGAGGCGAAACACGTGTCAATTCGTGGTTTTTGTAGTTTGAACGGAAAAAAGCTAAAGATTTTAGGAATTTATCACATGAAATGGATTTCCGCAAAGTAACACCTAAGTCTATACAATGATATCCTAAGACGTCTTATACATACATACATACATATCCTCACGCTGTATCCCCAAAGGGGTTGTCAGAGAGGACGGAGCGCCAAGCGTCGCGATTCTTACATACTTCATTCGCTTCCTCAAATCTCATCATTCTCCTCACACATTCTCGCCTAGGTATGCGAGAGCTTTTGACATTTCCATCCGCTAACACTCTGGCTATTTGATCTTCATAAGTCAGCCTTGGTCTTCCTTGGCTTCTTTTACCACTCATTTTCGCTCTGTATATTTTCTTCGTCAGTCTTTCATCACTCATTCTTTCTATGTGCCCGAACCATCTAAGCATTCCTTTCTTCATTTTTTTACAATAACACTGTTGTGCGACCCTGTCATACTGCGTATCTCTTCATTGCTTATTCTGTCCGCAAGGGTGACACCGCACATCTTTCTAAGAGATCGCATTTCTACTGCATTTATCATACTTTCACTCGATTTCGGGCATATCTAGGCCTCACTGCTGTACAATTAAGTTGGCACCAACACCGCATTGTGGATGGCCATTTTAGCAGTGTTGGATATATTCACACTATCTACTAATGCAGACAGAGCACCATTCACTTTATTGCCAGCTGCTACCCGTCTCTCCACATCCAACTCACATCATCCATCCCTTGAAAATACACTCCCCAGATACACAATTTCATTCACTTGTTCTAGACATTTTCCATTTACCCAAACCTCACATTTCGTTTGTACCTCTTCTCTTTCAAACACCAGAACCTTAGTTTTGTTCACATTCATATTCAATCCTTTCACTTGACATTCTTCTTTCATGCACGTGACTAGTGTCTGCAATTCTGCTTCTGATGTTGCTATAAGCTCAGCATCGTCAGCGTACAATAGGAAATTTACCACTGTGTCAACACATATTATCATACCACTATATATTATCATACTACTTTTCATTCTCTGGAAAGAACTGTCCAAATACAGCACGAACAGCCAAATACAGCAGGCAGACATCGCGCAGCCCTGTCTGATGCCTAAACAGACATCGAACCAAGGCGACGTGTCACCCTCTATCCTTACACAGGCTCTGTGGCCGCTATACAATGACCTCACAGCCTACAGTAAGGAGCCCCCCACGCCATACTCAGCCAGAAGACTCTACAATTTCTTTCGCACTACTCTGTGGAATGCTTTTTCTAGATCCACGAAAGCGCAGAAAACCTTCTGACCTATAGCCAGAAACTTCCCCACGATAACGCGAAGCGAGAAAATCTGATCCATACTACCCCTACCGTTCCTAAAACCACCTTGCGCCTCCCACAAATATCTTTCTGAAACGCCTTTCATACGTTCAGTCAATACCTTAGTATAGACTTTACTCGCTAAGCTGATCAAGGTGATGGCCCTATAGCACGCACAGTCTAGATAGGAACCTTTCCCTTTATATAGAGGTACTATGACTGCAGTGCGTCAGTCCTCTGAAACCTCCCTCTTTTGCCAACAAAGGTTGCACAGTGCGCAGAAGGCATCCCAGACCCTAGGACCACCATACTTGATCATCTCAGCAGTCACCTCATCAATTCCCGCAGCCTGTCCTCATTTCAAACTTCTTATCACTTTCTCAATCTCTTTCATACTAATGGCATCCTCCAGTCCCTGGCCCGAGTGTAGCAATTCATTAGAATCGCTCTCAGTATCAGAGACGGAGTCGCCGCTCTCATACAGTTCTCCATAGTATTCACTTCATCGCTGCAGAACATCTTTTTTATTTGAAAGCAGGTTGTTTTCTTTCGAAGGCACTTTATTCATTCTGCAAGGTGCCGGACCACTTCGGTACTTACGTACTTCTTTCCAAAATAATTTGGAATTTTCCTCGAAGTTGTCCGACATCTTGTTTTCGTCTAACACCCTACACCTTTCACGCTTCTCTTTCACTAGTGCTTTCGTTTCTGCTTTCTGCAGCTTATATCTGTCTTTCATCAAATTCTTCATCGTCTTATAAACCTTAATAAAGTTAAATGATATTTTAAATCAATTTTGAAATAATTGAGTTAATGAGAAAATAACTAATATATGAAGTATATTAAAATAATAAAATAAATTAAATAAAAACAATAATAATAATAACAATTTTTATCAATTTTGTTGTGCCAAATACTTTTGTCATATAAACTTTTAAACTTTCGCGTTGCATTGTAAATATCTAAAATTATCGCGATTACCTTTTATTTTTAACCGACTTCAAAAAAGAAGGAGGTTCTCAATTCGTCTGTATGTTGTTTATTTTTTTGTTTTTTTTTGTATGTTTGTTACCTCATAACTCCGTCATTTATGAACCGATTTCGAAAATTCTTCTTTCCTTTGGTAGGTAATACTTCAGAGGTGGTCCCATTTCAATTTCACCGATATTGAAGCTTGGACTTCGAAGATACACTAGATAACAAGAACTGGTTATAAACTTTATTTATATTGACGATTCTCTTGTATATCGTTGCGCTCCGGAATTAGAATGAAGTTAATTGTAGACCTGCCCTAGATATTTATTTAGGTCAAGACCACTCAAAAGGGAGAAATAAAAAATTTTTATTAAAAAAAATTAAACCGCCTTCAAAAAAAAACACTGAAAAATATAAAATAACTATCCTTTACTAATCAAAACTCAAGTACAATTAAAGTAACTTTATAAATACGATACACATACCTATATAATTAAATTTGACAGTTATTGAAGTCGGTGCCAAATCAATGTGCAACAACATAATCTGTTAGTTTGGTGGGCTTGGCATCGACTTCAGTAACTGTCGGGACACGACTGTGTCCCGGATACGTGCGTGTGCGCATGAGTGTGGAGCTATGTTGACAGGAGCTTATTAACTAAATCTCTCGATATTTCTTTCATACTGTATTCGTTAGAACTCTTTCTGGATGAGAAAAAATAGAGAATATAGCAGTTGTTTATGTGACTGCGCTTACCATAAAAAAACAGTCAAAAATAAGCAATCAACCTCTAACGGCCGGGTTCATTTTTGCTATCTGTAAGTTTAAATACGGGACTATCAAAATCATAGTTCAAACTACATTATTATGTTGTTATCGTTCGCTCTTGTTTAGGAGAAACACTCTTATAAACTCTTATGTACTAAATGTAAGTAAAAGACTTATGATTGCATAATTTTATTTTAAATATAACCTTTTTAGTTAGGAACTTGGGTTCTTGTAGCTAATATAAAGAACTGGTTTGGTTGTATCGTGAAAGTTGGCTAAAAGTTAGCTATGGTACTGGTATAA
Source organism: Zeuzera pyrina (assembly GCA_907165235.1). Lineage (NCBI taxonomy): Eukaryota > Metazoa > Arthropoda > Insecta > Lepidoptera > Cossidae > Zeuzera > Zeuzera pyrina. The sequence continues at coordinate 22,511,468 of OU015632.1, forward strand.
GCGATGAACTAGTCACCTGTTACTATAAACTTTTTTAGTCATCCATTAGTCGAAATTTTGCTAAAGTTTTATTCTAAATGTAAGTCGCTCTGATGTGTACCTGATAGTGTACAGTAGACAAGTTTTAGCAGCGTGAGAAACTTCTTGCTACTCAGAGTCAAGCATTTCTTGCGCTAAAGCGAGCGTTACCAGTCGTTACTTAATTTCACGGCAAAATCGCGGTTGCTAGTGCGGCGTATGCTATTTTGTTCAATCAGAGTTGTAAATACGTAGTGAATAATATTCTGCTACATACTCTTGCAAATAAAGTTCAATATAAATTCTTTACGCATTCAGCTGCAGTCGGAAATTGGTTACCATTTTTGTTCAAATGAAAACTGTTGAATGAAATTGTATTTTGGGTAATACTGTACTAGAAATAAAATCAAAACGTTATTAGGCCATTATTATGTTAAATGTAATTTTGAATATCTAATGCAGATCGACAGAAATATTTCGAGTGTTTTGAAAATAAGAAGTAGCGTTTTCTTGTAACGAATAAATGGAAAGAAATGATGTTATGCGTGGATCACGGAAGAAAATCTTGTTATCGAGAATTAAGTAGTGTATGTGGTATTAGCCGGTGCGAGATCCGTTTGCATCGATATATCTTGCTTGCCAATAGTGCCAGCGGAAAATTATCACAGATGTCTATGGAAAGTCTAAATTTCTAAGTCTCATATATTTTAGGAAATCAATCCATTATTCAATTTATTCAATTTAAAATATTCTTACTATTATAATTTTTTTATCTAGTTACAACAAAACATAAGAAATTTGTGAAAAACAACTTGATTCTCGGAAACATCTTGTTTTCTGTAAAATTCCTGGACATTGTCTAAGAAAAATATATTGTTCACTTTCGTTGAAAATAAATTGTCGCAAATGTTGAAGAATACTTGATGTCGTCAAAGGAAATCTGATGTTATGATGTCTATTTTTAGAGTTGTTTGTGTAAAATCGTTATATTAATATGACAATTTCAAATAGTGTGTATTGTGTATACCTGAATCACAAAAATATATGGAAATCATCGTCAGAAACTGAAAGTAGTCTTAACACTTGCTTGGCTTAATTTAATTTATTACTTACTGTAAAAGTATTACACAAGTGTAAATCATTCAATTGTTTTTTGATTAATCATTGTAAGTACAAAGTTAAATATGCTACATTGTTTACTGCATAAGATCAAATTACATGTGAGCTAGGTGTGGTTCCCAAACCTCAGTTGAGTATAACATAGCGATCCTTTTAAGCATTCATCAGAATTTAATTAAGCAGACTGGCCCGTTGGCGCAGTGGCATATGCATCTGCTTTCCAAGCTAGGGTCCCGGGTTCGATCCCCGGTCAGGTCAATTTAGGAAACGAACTTTTCTAAATTGGCTTGGAGTCTGGGTGTTACTGGGTACTCCCCCAGAGTTCGTTGTGTGGTACACAACGAACGACAGTACAAACTTACTGCTTAGTTTGGAGTCACACAATCTGTGTAATTGTCTGGAGTATTATTATTATTATTCAAAGTACTACATAGATATTGTTGGAACACTTGGAATATATGAAGCAAAATAGTTATGTAGGTGAACGTAAGCAGAGTATCGACAGAGAATACCTATCTATAAAAGAAGATAGACTCCCGCCTCGCGCGTAACGGAATTGTATACTCTCGGCCAGATACGTAGGGTTGTCATACGTAGGGTGAGAGCGTTTCATTTAGTTATATATGTATGTACTCGTAGTATAAAATAATATAAATAAAACAGTTCATTTTTAATTTCTTGTACTTATATGTTGAAGAACGATATCTATTTGAATGACTAAAATTATTTAGTCATCCAAAAACATTACAATATGTTCGGTTATGCGATTTGAATATTTTTGTGTTTGTAATGATGTGAAGAAAGAATAAAAGACAAATGAAGAAGTGTGACAGTGAAGAAAACGGTCACGCGTTGCTTCGCGTGTGACTCATTATTCACCCATAATTACCCTAAGTATTGCCGTCGTTGTGTACGCGTCACGGCGTGTACGAGTACATATTAACTCGCACACAAACTGTGGTATCTATTAAAATACCTGCTTTGGAACGCATTCTAAGAAACTTTTTATATTATTTAATGTACTGACAACATGTTATAATATAACAGACCTCGCATCACAAAGTCCTACCACCACATATTTCATGGCTCTAATCAAATTACTTCAATTTAATATATTTATTACTAATCGGTTATTAAGGGTTATTACTCTAAGCTTTCCATCTTTTTCGGTACAAATAAATCAATATTTAAAAAAAGCCAGATGTCTAATTTTACTCCAAGTAGTTAAGTAGTTAGTCTGTAGTTGAGAACTACGTGTGGCTCTGTTGTCTGCACCCATGTATGATTTCACGCTGTAATTTTGTGTGACACGACAAAGAACAGGCTATGTGTAAGTGAGATCTGCACATTGAGGATTCCTTACTGCTGCAAAATGTGTTTGTATTATGTACATAGGTATATCATTTATGTAAAAAAATGAGCCGTCGTGGGACGCCTGGCAGATGTGAAACACCGAAACTATTTTGTATAGAAAATATGCATAAAAGATGGTTTATTAGAGGAAATAAATATGGCAAAACTAAAAAATATAGCATAATCAAAAACAAAATATTAATATGTTTTTTAAAGAAAAAAATATTCTGTATTTAAAAACACAGGCACTGTGTTCCGAGGCGAATGACAACACTGCATACGCTAAAGGTATACGAGCTCAGTACAAACGTGTCCGCGTCGCAGGTCACACCAACAGCAGATCTGACAAACCATTCATTCAATTGCGATGAAACTGGTAAGTTGTTTTGCGTGATAAATTCCTAAAATCCAGCACCGAATCTATCTTTTATCTTAGCTGACCGAATCCTATCTCTGGTATATTTTGAGGACGCTTCGTTGAGAGGCGAAACACGTGTCGATTGGTGGTTTTTGGAATTTGAGCGGAAACTAGCTAAAGATTTTAGGAATTTATCACATGAAATGGATTTCCGCAAAGTAACATCTAAGTCTATACAATGTCTATAACAGTACGAAATAAAAAAAAGTTAAAAAAATATTTTATATATTGTAATAATAATAGGATTATTGCTTTTTATTTTTTCTGTTATTTTTTGGATGTCTGCCATACTAATACATATCTGTGAAAATTTAACAGACACTTTATTAAGGTTCAAAGGATATAATCCTTTAAAAATAGGACTAACAAAGAGGCGGACGGATGCAGTGTTGGGTAAGCAGCCCGCGAGTAAGCACAATTGTGCCAGCACAGTTTTGAAAAAGAAGGAGTGCCTCGTAGAATAAAAGTGTGGTGGCACACTAGCACAGTTACGCAATTCAACTGGCCACTAACTTTCTTTCGTACTTATTGCGTGCGAGCGAGGGAGCGAATAAAATTTATTTTCCTCTTTTGACTGTCCTCGCCTCTCGTGAGTCTTCGCCTCATATACACATCCTCGCCACCAGCGAGTCGTCGTCTCAAGCACACTTGTACAGTGCGTGCAACGTGCATCGTGTATTCAACACTCAACAGGCACCTCCCCACCCCTCCAGTCTCCACAAACGTGCTAACACACTGTGCTAGCACGCTTGCAAGAAGAGACCCTCGCGAGATACTCACTTTGAAAGTGTGTGCTGCCCAACTCTAAACGGATGGCGTATACTTAATAATAGAGTCCAGTTGGCATCATTTAGGTACGAAACTCAAAAACAGCAGAAAATCGCCAGAACAATTATTTGAGTTGCTGTCGTGATGGAAAATATTGGAGAATAGCGTCAGCCGATATCTTCTTATATGCAAGTCAAGGTACTACTTGCGTGAAGTTACGGTTTTACCAACTGCTACACTTTTCTTTGAGCCTCCATTTGTTAATATTATAGGTCAGATTTATCTATATTTTAACACTTTTATGGTTCCGTAAAAAAATTATTGAAATGACATCCTCATAGTCTTTTTTTTATGGCAGACGGAGCAAATGAGCAAGCGAGTCACCTGATAGAAAATGACAGCCACCTGTCACGTCATTTTTTATACCACGGGTAAGCCGAACATGTAGTCTAACTGTTAGTAGACTGAGGCGCATGGACTTTTACGATATGAAAGCTAAGAAAACATTTTAGCCTGTAAATGTTTCAGCAATCTTATTTTACTTGCTTAGTTTTATGCCAAAACTTCCGGGTTTCGGCATCCAGCATGACAGGTTTGGATAGGACTGTTATTGTGAAAATTAATGAGTAAACTGCTTTCTTTAGGACAAAGGTGACAAACAATGCCATAGGGTAAGTGGTTACCGTTGCTTATGGACGCATGCAAGAACAGAACCATTATTTGCTCGTTGTCAATTCTGTAAAAACCTCTTCACGCCATTTTTCAAGAATGCTTAATTCGGGCACATAGACCGAGTGATGAACAATCGATAAAGACAATCTACAGAGCAAAGGTAAGTGGTAGTTAAAGTCAAGATATATAGGGCTATCTCGAATTGTCAGAGTATTAGCTGATGCAAATGTGAAAAACATTCGCAAACCTCTCCAAAACTGTGCGAGAAGAATAATAAGATACGAGCATGCGATAGAAGTTAGTGGTTAATGTTTCGTCCTCTCTGTCTACTCCGATAGCGCGAGGCTGTGGTAGTGATGTGCCATTGCTGGCGATATTGCAAAGTGGTAATATTACTGTCAAAATTGCCGGCACTATTGCCATTTTCTGACATAATTGCCGGCAATTTCGCCAGCAATATTCCCAATTTGCGCAAAATTGCCGGCAATGTTACATCACTAGCTATATGTATTTACAATATTTTCATATCTATATTTTTCCCGTAACTACCTGATTACTGACTAGCAGTTTTCAAGGAAAATATAGCAAAATATTGGAGTCAGAGAATCGAACTTCGTTACAGTTTACTCAGTAATTGATCGCAAAGAGGTGCTGAGTGTGGAGCCATAGGTGAGTTCGGAAAGGTTCCGTAAAATGGCGGCTGTGCAACTAGATCATAGCGTTCTGGATGTGGCATTACTTAATTTATCTTTAATTATAAAATATTTAAAACTAGGTAACCAAACAGATGTTGTCCTGTCCAAAATTAACTAAAGTTTGATCATTTCTCAATTTTCCGGGACACTTGAAATTTTGAAGTGAAAATTTCTTAGGCGCATTAAGCGATCTTTCTGAACAGTGAACAAAACTGAACCGTCATGCTCGTGTAGGTGACGCTGAATCGAGTGTACTCGCTCCAGTCGACATCAAGCGCTCTCTTATATATTTTAAAATTAGAATATCCTATAAGTTTTCACTGCTATCGTGCGGTCATAAGCACACACCCAATTTTTTTCTTTCCCTAAAAACCTTATTCGGCATATTATGAAAGAATTAGCCAAAGATTTTTATTTGATAATAAAATAAATGATCTTATCTTTTGATTGCCTAAACTGAAAGACTTGAATTTATTAAACCTTTAAGGGACCATAGATTATAGATCAGTGTGTAAATCTACCCGTTCTTGAGATAAAAGGTCTTGACTGGTTGGACACACGGAGTTACCAACAACGAAGTGATCCTGTAAGGTTTCCGTTTTAAGCTTTTGAGGTACAAAATCATAACAAAAGTAAAAAATCTATTGTTGCATTCATTGTTGCATTAAATTGTAACGGTCAAATTGTAATGCTGTTTACAAAATCTATGCATATGAAAATATGCATAGATTTTTACTTCATTTGTTCCGTGTCACTTATTAGTAAACACCCCTAAGCGAAATTATTCAGTGCGTTTTCATTTAGTGCTGTGTCAGCTCTTTAATACATGTGTAATGTAATTAATAGAATGTTTTAAACGGTATGTTAAAATTGGTATCTTTTTGAGATCTGCTTTGTCATTGGTACGAACATAGGTTATGTATGTTTGTCAAACTTTTTAGTATTGCGACCTCTTAACAAGCTATAAAAAAATTAAAAATCTTTACGAACCCCTTATCGTGTAATATTTTAAAGTTAACTGAAGTTTTGTACTAATAACGTGACCTATAAAGGTCCTATAGTGATCCTATAAGGGTTCTATATTTTCCTTTTGAGGTTTGCCCTATAAAGCGGCGTGTGATAGGACATTGTGAGGGGTCCGTCAGAATCAATGTCTTCATCCGGATCCGGATTGAGAATTTTAAAGAACTTGAAGGATTAGATGTGGAGAATCGAACTAAAAAAGTGTGAAAGATATATCTTCGTAAATTTTAGGTTTTACGAATTAATTATTTTAATAATTAATTGAAATATGATTTATCTTAATTAATTAGATATTTATCCCGTTTGCAGTCAAGTCAAACTTACGCCGCTTCAAGTTCTCGGCAGTGTTGGCCGCAGCACCTGCTGACTTGGAAGTCGCTGGTAATTGGCAACAGTAAGTATATCGACACAAGTGGCTGTGTTTATATTGTACAGATCCAAGAATTACTTCGTGAAATTCCATTTCATCAAGCTTAATTGAATTTTGTTTTGGACAAAAAGCTAAAAATTATAAGAATTCATCACGTCAATGTGTTTTTCACGCTCCTTGTGAGTCGAAATGATATACAATGAACATCCAGCGCCTATACATCCATGTGAATATATGTAACTAAGTTTGCACGTGGCGAGTTCGAAGGTACCCCACTCTGACTACTTCCAAGGAGTTTCTTTCAACACGAAGTTGCATATTCACTTGAAAAGTAAAAAGTACTCTATATTTAATACGTTTTCAGTTATTGCATCCGTTTGTACAATAATATTTGTTATTCACGAAAAAGACCAAATAGGCAATGAAAAGGTATGCAACAAGATTGGATGACGGTGTTATTGTATAATAAATGAGTGACGATTAGTGAATGATCGATGAAGAAAATCTACCACAGAGCGAAAGTAAGCGGTGACAGAGAAAAGAAAAGAATCATATAAAAATGTACATATCTATAACCTACATTATAGAAGGGGATTTCCAAATCTGTCGTCATGCCTATTGCAACTACGAGGAAGCTTCAAATATATTTTCACTTCAGTATTTCACCAACCCCTTACACGTGCGCTCCAAAACGAAGTTTTCTGACACGACATCGCCACGAAACACCGTTAGAGTACAATATTGAATTTAAGAAGGCAAGACTTTAGTTTTACCAATTTATACAGGGAAAAGTGATTTTGCTCTAAATCCTATAACGTTACCAACTAAACTGACAACAACTTGTAGAGATACATTCATACATACATATCTTCACTCTGTATCCCTAACGGGGTAGTCAGGGAGGACGGAGCGCCAAGCGTCGCGGTCCTTACATACTTCTTTCGCTTCCTCATATCTCATCATTCTCCTCACACATTTTCGCTTAGGTATGCGAGAGCTTTTGATATTTCCATCCGCTAACACTCTGTCTATTTGATCTTCATAAGTCAGCCTTGGTCTTCCTTGGCTTCTTTTACCACTCACTTTCGCTCTGTATATTTTCTTTATCAGTCTTTCATCACTCATTCTTTCTATGTGCCCGAACCATTTAAGCATTCCTTTCTTCATTTTTACAATAACACGGTCGTGTGACCCTGTGTACGCAGTATGCGTATCTCTTCATTGCTTATCCTGTCCGCAAGGGTGACAGAGAGGGTTGCTCCGACTCTAACTTATTTGGTCTTGTTTTAAATCATACGTGAGTTTATGTGTCATTATTGCCATTAAGTTTTGAGAAATGGAAGCTGCAGCTAAGGAACTTCGTGTCTGACGGGGCTTCCCCGACCGCACGCGTTTACTTTTATTTTGTCATATTTTTTCTTGTGATGTGATTTCTGGTTAGATCAATTCTGAAAATGAATTTCTTAATTAAAAATTGATTTGGAAGTCTGATGTAACGGTGTACTCGGCCAGTTCGTTTATATAAGCTTAAAAATTTGGAACTTCAAAGTTGGAGTAATATCTATAAAGTATATAACTATCTATTTGAACCTTTCCTTAGTAACGCAGAAGAGACCATCAAAATGTAGGTAACCCCTCGGGGCGGAATAAATAATCAGAAGATCATTGTCCACTGCACTTTCCCTACTTTCATATCCATTTAATCTATGAATAAACTAGTGGCATTATTATAGCGTAATAAATACAGAAACTTGTTTTTATTTAACTATAAAGTCAACTATGACACATGTTCATTGATCACGCAATGTTTTTGTGAAAGGTCGGTATAGCGACTACACGTACGCGACTGTATATTGTTTCTACACAAATTTCTATTAATATACACGATTATGAACAGGTAATGATAATAAACATATTTAATTAAAAGCATATTCAAATAAAAGTTTTTCGCCAAGCATTATTTTAAATGAAATTATAAACAAACCTTGATAACATTCCTTGAATAAATATCTCATTCGCAATATTAATAGTTTTTGTCAAATCCATTTTATGTACTGGCCAGTTAGTTTGGTAAAATATTTTTTGATGTGAAACATCTTTTGCAGCAGGTGAGACCGGTTGTTAGCGTCACCACGCGCTTGTAACTCTGCGACTCTCTTCCTACTCGGCTCGGCGATCTCCCCTCTCTCTCCGCCGCATCCGTCTCAAATTTTTATTGAGATGCATTTAACAGCATTTCAAAATTGGTGAAAATATAACCAAAATGCTATGAATTGCTAAACAAATGCAATGTCATACATTAAAATGTTACTCCTTTATTATCGACATTAGCTTTAAAAAATTTTAAGATGCTATAAAATAATTATTGTTAATAAGAAAAAGTAAGCAATCATTTAAAATAATAGATAGTGCCTTTGATTAATACTTGTCTAGATACCACCTTGGTTGTTTGGAAACGCTCAAAAAGATGTCTACTAAAACTTGTAGATATATGTCTCACCTCAATTCGGTGTTATTGGAAACATTACGCGTCATTGAGGCTGTCAATATTAAATTATTATGTCGGTTAGTGCTGTGAAATTGTGTCGCAACTATGCAAATAAATCTTATAAGAACCTAAAGATATATTTCCATGGGTAAGTCATAAAATCTATTAAAATTTTTTCGAGAAAAACGATTCCATATTTTCATATTTTTTATGTCAGTTGATTTTATTTTTTTATTTATTTTAATTTATTCTTGACCGTAGACAATGTAGTCCTTCAGTTGAAATATTAAAGACTTCTAGAGAAACATTAACTGTCCCTAACACTCCTCCAGTAAAGTGATAGTAGGCTTTACTAAGTAATAATAATAATAATAATAATAATAATAATACTCAGACATTTCACACAGTTAAAAAAGGACTTCTTGGAAGAGCGCGAAAACTTCAGCTACACATGTTTATTTGGATCTCGTCCATTCTTTTCACTTACACAGAACTTTAAAACACAATACACTATCACTGTTGTACTTTCTAAAAATGTAAAAAATAGAAAATCTAAATAAAAATGACGACCTCACTTCTCCCGTTCACGCCAAAGGGTCTTATGTCAGTTGAATTAACCTGGTGATACCACTTTTTTGAATGGGAAAATCGCCGCAACTGTGGGTAATTTCGTATTAATTTACTTTGAAATTAATTTTTTAGGTGTGAAACAAATATTACTCGTATTACTGTAACTTTAGTACATAATGCTCTGATTAGGTTTTTTCGAACACTGTCTTTAGTTTGACTAATAGACAGAATAATTTTTTTTTTTTTTATTAATTAGACTGTTGTAATAATTCAAGTCGCCGTTTGCCGAATCAATATCAGAGTAACTACAATTTGCTAAAAAATAAAAAATTGCCAAGTACTAATTCCACAAATTATTTGATGTTTTAGATTCCCTGTGTTAGCTATTATCAATATTCTCGATTAATCGTTCTTATCATAATCGTTAACAAATGGCAACACTGTTTTTTTGAAAGTGTTGCTACTTTCATAATAACATGGTATTTTTGAATGTCAGAAAATAAGAACGAATAGTTTTCATCGATGAAAACTATTCGTTCTTCTAGGATGTTGACTTGGATGGAAACGTAGGATACGGAGATATAATTAAAAGACGCGCTTTCGCTAACTCGTGAATTTCTCAACTGACTTATTTTCTGACATTCAAAAATACCACGTTACTATGAAAGTAGCAACACTTTCAAAAAAACAGTGTTGCCATTTGTTAACGATTATGATTAGAACGATTAATCGAGAATATTGATAATAGCTAACACCTGTACTAACTAAGAGCTGGATAAGAGTCATATGGCAAATGAGAGTTGACGATTTATGGATATCTCACAAAACTTCTGTTGTGTGATCTGTACATTTTAATGGTAGTGACGTTAATGTTATAAATAAGAGGTTACGAATGTTAAAAAAAGGACTGTACCATGCAAGGTATTAATAACATAAAAGGAAAAAAATTTACTATATTAGTCGTGTACCTAAAAAATTATGAAAATTGTGAAATTAGCCCTAGGTTACCTAATTGACCATATTTTTCACAAGTAATAATTAATTTTTATTTCATTAAGCACTAATATTAATTTATATTCTTACAGTGGTTGTTTTTATCAGTGACGAATATAGATCACCAAACAAGAGATAGAAAAATATTTACAAATAGGATGCCACCATATTTATAAATCAGACAATATAACCCACGAAATAAAATCCAAAAGAAGGAAGAGTAGCTACTTCCCAAAGAAGAGATTTAAATTTATATTTTCATATGAGATAAATTGTATAGGTATTGTTTAACTTAATTAATTATTTATATAAAAAGTACGTAACCTAACCAAAAAAAATGTAAATATATCGTCGTTTTGTATAAAGTTACAAAAAAAATATGCAAAATTTTACTCAATGTGGAACAATCTAAACCTTATCCTGCATTTGTCCTCACGATTTCCTCCGAAGAATTCATTGTCATCATTAAAGTTTCAGTAATTGAAGTTGTAACCAAAATTTAATTGTGAAAACTGTTAATTTTAATATTTACCATTTTCTTAAAGCAAGAACTATTAATTTTCAAAAAGATGTGATTTATATCAAAAGTAGCAATTTTCTAGAAAAAATTGACAATTTTAACATGGAGATTTATCGATAAAATTACTAATTCAATAACTCCATTATATATATCTTATCTATTTTCTCTAATAAACCATCCCTTCATGCATATTTTCCATACAAAATAGTTTTGATGTTTCACATCTTTTTCACATCACTGTCATTTACATATTTATAAATCTAAGCAACGTACGTTTATGAATCATGAAATCGAAAAATACTTCTAAGAAAAATAAAATTGTCCCTTAGACAACTGTGAAACAGTGAAACTTTTGGACAATCACTAAAGTAGAGACAATATTGAAAAATTGTTAAAAGTTAATTCAATGTAAAGATTTTTTCAGGTTAATCCATTGTATAGTATTTGATCGAGTTCTTACCGTGAAAAATCTTTGAAGACTCCCCAATATTTGTCGGTGTCGCAAGCCCCATGACCACAAACAATCTGGCCGGATATGGGTGGCTATTTATCATTATCATATATCATGTTGCTTGCAACTAACTATACCGAATTAAGGGGAAGTTTCCAGAAAATCTTATCGTAGTAAGAACTCAATCATATATCTACACTTACATGTATTATGAATCTTACAGAAAAGATTTAGAATTATTTTGAAACTTATACCGATAACATTTTTAGGATTATACATTGAACCCAACAACACGAAAACAACATGAAATGGAGCACCATGGATGAAACATACAAAAACATACACAAATTTTCATATGCACTTTATAAATTTTAAGTGGAGTAGTAAATCATTCGGCAGTATTGACAGCTTACCAGGGATATGTCGCTTCCATATTGCGATACAGTATTATATTTTGTGGTAATGCAAAAGCAAAAGAATTAGTATTCCGAGAACAAAAAAGATGCGTAAGGTCGATTTGTCATTTAAAGCAAAGAAACAGCTGTCAAAAGCATTTCAAAGAATTGAAAATAATGACGCTTTCGTGTATGTATATCTATGAAATACTTATTTTTGTTAAATCCAATAAAAACTTATTTGATAGCTTAAAAGGATCAAGGCGTTGTGGAAATCTCTGTCTCGTTACGTGTAAGACTACATTATTCCACAATACTATATTTGCTCTGGCTCCTAAATTACAAAATAAACTACCAAACTTTATAAAATATAGCTCTAATGTTAATACTAACAAAAACATTTCTATTAGAAAACACGTATTACTCCATTGACGAATTCTTTAATGATAATATCAAGAAAAAATTTTTTTTTCTAATTATACTAATAATAATTAATAACATATTAATTCCAATGTGATGATATAAATTTAATTCCCATTTAATGACTATAATAATAATATTAAACATATTCGTCTACGTTATTATTTTGTTATTAATGTTGATAACGCCATGCATGCGGCGCAGCACAGAGGCTCTTATAGTATATTGTAACACTTACACCATATCTGTACCTGTGATTAAATTATTAATGAATAAAAAGCAGCCAAGGGTTTCTGTAGCCATCAATGAATCTTGTTATGTCGTGATAGAAGCTATTTCAACTTGCAAAGTTCCTAATAGATTATTTTTGATATTCAACAGCTGTCCAAATTTCAGTTTTCTCTTGCAGAATGATTGCATCAATAATTTAAAAATAGAAGGGGAAGAAAACTGATAACAAACTCAAAAAGAAATCACGTAACTGAAAGATTGAAATAAATAGGTCCAAGAAGTTTTTAATACATACATACAAACGTTTTCAGTTTCACTAAAAACATTAAAAAAAGCGTATTATAGTGTCAACTTTGGACTGATCCGTTGCCGTTGGCGTAGTGACAAAGCATCTGCCTTCCTAGCCGAAGCCTGGGTTCGAACGTAGCGCCGATCAAGTTAGGAAACCAACTTTTATTCTCTTCGTAATACGGGTCCCTGTCTGGAGTTATAGTCTATGAGATGAATAGTAATGTTTACTTAACTAGAAGTAACAATTACACTTATTATAATTACTTAACTACAAGTAGGAGTAACAATGATCTGTTTCATCTTTTCGCCAATTTCCCACGAAATCTGTTATCTCCACAATATTAATAATTACATGGGTTTATTTATAAGTATTGCGAAGTTAACAGACTTCATAATAGACTCAAACATATCTTCACTATAAACGCAAGTAACTAATCAACCAATAAGAACATTGTATTCTTTAGCTCAAAATAATCCCGGCAGATGTCGCTGCTTAATCTTTTACTAACTTTTTGAAAATCTCAAGATTGTTTTAAATAAAATGTCGCCTGACAATTATTAGCGTATTTTATAATTAAAAGATAGCGAAGGATTGAAATATGTGTGTGAAATGAAAATTGCGAACTATAATATTATAACTAACAATTAACTGGCATTCCAAAAACGTAACAGAACTAAGTTGTAAAATATTTATAACATGACTAGCCATGCGTCTGAAGAGCAATCCCGTTGATAACGTCGCACTTCTTCAGAAACTCGTTCCTTATTTTATCTCCTATTTTCAAAAACACTAATATAACTATTTTTATGTACAGTTTGTAAAGTAATATTTATATTTCTAACTATAAAAATAATAAGCGTCCACACAAACATTCATCCTCTTATGTAACCCCTTCATGTAATTAATGAATTTTCAATATTCCTTTCTTAATACTCACTAACTTTAAATAAGGGGTTTAAAAATTGTGTATAACTTATGCTTCTGGAAGCAGCGGTTCTCTTCGAATCTCAATCAGTCAGAGTTTTAAAAGTTTTAGCACTCTTGCTGGCATTTTTTAGTAGTTTTTTCGAACCAGTAGTTTCACTTTCAAGCATACATTGTAATTAATTGTAATTTAATAAATTACTTTGAATTAATTAGTTATATAAATTTAGTCATGTATGAAGAACACTTCCACAGCAATTTACATTAAAAATGCCTGTTCATTTATCATTGCTGTAATTATAGCATCATCACTGGCATAGTAACACGCAGACTAATGCAATTGTATGCAACAATACGTAGATTTCAACACTTGCATGACACGCCGCAGTTAACAGTAACAAAGTGGTTAATATGATATGCAAGACACAGGTGTCAGCGATTTTTGTGATCGCGCGTTACTGATTATGTAATTTCTTAAAGTAAATTATATTACCGTGCACTGTATTTCACATATAAGAGTGGTAGAGCCATGCTGCATTGCAACACGAATTAGACCGGCTCGCCCGGTGAAATACCACCCTCTCACAGAATATCAGCATGAAATAACAGCATCTAGTGAGAGTGCCGGTGGCCCATCACCTCTTCCCTCTTCTTTCCCTATTACCCTGAAGGCCGGCAACGTACCCGTAATTCTCCGAACGTTGCGGGTGTCGATGGGTGGCGGTGATCACTCTCCATCAGGTGACCCGCTTGCTCGTTTGGCCTCTCTTTTATAAAAAAAAACATCTGTCGCCGAATCGACAATCACGAGAATTAACGAGTTCCACCCTTTTAGAGAAAATCACTATCTGTTGTCGCTTTCCTTAGTAGAAAATGTACAAAATGAAGGTGGAAATCGCACTTGCGCATTCGATCCTTCGTTTTTTTTGTAAAACTTTATTTTCAAATAAAAAATACTATTTAAATACAATTTTCCTTCGTAATTTTTTTTTATTTTTTTTTTGCGATCATTTAGGAGATAATAATGGGGATAACAATTTTAAGAGCTGTTTCGGAAAGGTATTAAAAAAAGTACCACAGATTAATTATATAATTTATTAACTACTTATATAATTTATTATTATTAATTGATCACAACAGTCACTTTAGATACAGGTCGGTTTATTTCTACGCTTAATTGGAAATAAGTCAGTTGAAAATAGTACATGATTTAACAAAGAAATAAACCCGTAAGGTTTTAGACATATTTTTTGATATACTGAAATTTTATTATCGATGAGTTGCTTTATTTTATTTGGATACAATCAAAGTGATTTGATTCATTTCGTCGTGAAGCAATTATCGTTAGTTACATTCTGTTGATTCTGTTGTTGTTCTTATAACTTAAACCAAAGAAGCGGTATTCCACTTCAGGTTGATTACAATTTATTACATGTTTACGTGAACCCGCTAACAATTGGCGTAATTCTGAATTAATTAAACGCAGTTGAGAAACAGTCGTTATATTGTTTTATCGGCTGCCGATTGATTTTTTGCGTTCATTAAAAGTTGTTGATACTATGTTTTGCACAATTTCCATTTGTATTGATTTTAACGAGGACGGAGATATAGTTTCTGAATGATCCTTTATGTACTGTGTACTTACTGCCCATTCTGAAAAGAATGACTATTCCCGCATTCTTTTTTTTTAATAATAAGGGGAAAAACAAGCAAGCGAGTCACCTGATGGAAAGTAATCCCCGCCGTCCATGTACACCCGCAACATCCGATAAATCACGGGTGCGTTGCCGGCCTTTAGAGAAAGGAGGGGGAGGGGGAAGATGGGCCACCGGCACTCTCACTCACCGAACAAAACACAACAGCTGTAAATGCTGTTATTTCACGCCGATATTCTGTGAAATGGTGGTATTTCACCAGGTGAGCTGGCCCCGTTCGTGCTGCGATGCAACATTGGCTCTACCACTACTAATTCTATAAAGAAACTTCGCAAAGCTACCAAGAACATTAACTAAATTACTCGTTAATTGCTGTCTAATAATTTGACATACCTCATTTATTTTTCGACAACCAGTAATTTAGTTTCTGAGTGGAAGAACCACGCATTGCAGCATGAATTGGGCCAGCTCGCCCGGTGAAATACCACCCTCTCACAGAATATCGGCGTGAAATAACAGCATCTATAGCTGTTGTGTTTCATCCGGTGAGTGAAAGTGCCAGTAGCCCATCACTCCCTTCCCGTCCTTTCCCTCCTTTCCCTATTTTCCTAAAGGCCGGCAGCGCGCCCGTGACTCTCCCGACGTTGCGAGTGTCCAGGGGCGGCGGTGGTCACTCTCTATCGAGTAACTCGCTTGCTCGTTTACCTTCACTTTTATAAAAAAAAAAAATAAAAAAAAAATCGCAGATCTACTACCAATGCATATTGCGTTGATGTGGCCAGTACGAGTATAGTCTTTTTCACTTTGAAGACCCATGTTCGTCAAACTGGCCTTTGCAGTCTAAAATACTCTATTCTACCATCACACCCATAAGAGTCTCTATCTCACACATGTTTACAACATTTTTTAAATTAATTTTTCATTTAAAAAGTTCAAAAATAATTAAAAAAGTTAAAAGTACTACAAAGATTTGAAAGATTTGAACAAACAAAGATTTGTTTTGTTCATTGGTCTATCAAACAGCTTAACGGTCTTAGAACATTGAGGATACCATTAGAGACAAAGTATGCGCATTCCCATCCCTTTCTATTCTAGACTTACGCCGTATATTTCTTTCAGTCTAACAATTTGTGACGTGTGAAAGGCTAGGCTAGTATTTAAATAAATAAATATTCAAATATATTTATATTTATTTTACATTTATTTAAATTTTACTGTTAATGTCACGATGGGATTGTAATATATACGTCAAAATAAGATCTGCTTTCCAAACTATGTATAGCATCTGCTTTCCAAGCTAGGGTCCTTTAATTAATATTATAATTAAATGGAACACAGTGATTCTTTTAAGCATTCATCAGACTTTAATTAAGCAGACTGGCCCGTTGGCGCATTGGCATATGCATCTGCTTTCCTAGGGTCCTGGGTTCAATCCCCGGTCAGGTCAATTTAGAAAACGGACTTTTCTAAATTGGCTTGAAGTGGAGTCTGGGTGTTACTGGGAACTCGCCCAGAGCTCGTCGTGTGGTACCCATAGTACAAGCTTACTGCTTAGTTTGGTTTCACACAATCTGTGTAATTGTCTGGAGTATTAAAAAAAAAAAATAAAAAAAAGAACCTCAACAATAAACAACAAATTTATAGGAGTAATTGTTTTAATGATTTTGGAATGTTCAAGTGTATTTGACGTAGCCTGTAACTAGTTTTGACTTCTGAGAATAAAATAAGGTCTAAACTGAACGTAAACTAAGGTTTACGACAAATCGGACCAAAAACAAAATATCTAAGTAAAGGATAAGCTTAATTGAAGCTGTTCCCGCAAAAAACTCTTTGAATACTTTAAGTAACAAATTTACAAGCGACTACACTGCATACCATAAAAATAAATTAAAACAACACTATTTACGTTATGAGAACCGCGGCGTAGTTTCCCTTTGTTTGTCGTGTGGCGGAATTCCGCTCGTAAGCTATTTACTAGATGTTATAATACACTTAATGTCAACAAAAGCGTATATTTTGTTGTCACGTTTCTAAAATAATACAAGTACTGAAAACGAGATTATAATCTAGCCTTAGAATTTACTAAAATTAATCTGACTTAAACTGATAATTAAATTATAACTTAAAAATGCTCGATTAGATTGTTCATAATTATAGTCAAAGTAAAATCTTTAGAGTTCCATAAATAAAAACTGAATTGTTGTAGGATAACTTTTTTGTCTATCTATTCATACATGAAGAGCCTTTTTGTCAAAAATAAGTGGAGATATAAAATCGAAATAAATAAAAAATACAAAGCTCTACATCCCTCGAAAGTGAATAAATTCAAGTTTCTAAATTAACACTATCAAAAGATACGGCCATTTCGTTGCCATTGCATAATTTCATACTTGCAAACTCTATTCTTAGTTATATCATTTAAAACTATAGTTGACGATCTGTCGTCCTTAACTACCCCGTTAGGGATACAGCGTGATGTGTATGTATATGTGTATAAAATGAAGAAATATTTATTTTTGTTTTTGCACAATCATGACAAGGGAAATATATAAACAACCAATATAATACAAACTCTGAAGTAAATAAACAAATAATAAAAACCGGTCAAGTGTGAGTCGGTCTCGCGCTAAAGATCCAGAACGAAATCAAAGAAAATACAATTTTTTTGTAGTTGTCTTCATGGCACAAATATAATGTGCGGTGGTAAAGAAATATCAGTACGGGAGTCCGCCCCGCACTTAGTCGGATATTTTTAAATTAACCATATTATGAGGAGATATTTTCGGACGTCAAATCTGTCGATATAACCTTCGATGTGGAAAAAAGACCTGCGCTAGAAAGAGCCGACAAGTATAATTTTTTCAACACTACATCATTTAATAGTAATACAATGACAATTGTGTGAATATTCCTCAATTATTCCTGCATATATGCATGAAACTGCTCAAGACTTTGTCGGGCACGTATATAATAACGTCTGAGTTAAAATGAATTCTGTAATTTCGATAGAAAATTAGAATAAGTCCAAAATATCCATTATAAATTGTTATATTGATTTCTCATTTCGGTTTTAAATATCTATTATATTATCTTTGATTTGGTTGATTTACAAAACAGCTCTGTGTTAAACAGTTTAATAGACGTAAAGATAACGTAATGAATTAGACAGACAAACATACTAACAGTCAGTGAAGAAGGTATGAAGGACCTGTACGGGTTCAATTTTGTCATTTGGCTACCGACCCCAAGAACAAAAACATGTAATTTGCTTGTCCTTCTACACAGACCTTAAAAATCGATCAATACTTATTGCCTGATCTAACTGGTATTAAAACCCGAACTTCTGTTAAAGTTTGCCAATCTTTGTGCTAACAGGCCGAATCATTTTCGAATATTCTCCGGAAGTCGCAATCTGAGTGTGTCTATTTATTCACGTATAGTATATTTATTCACAGTTTTCACCATCATTTAGGACATTTAACGAGGAAGGTTTTAATGTATAATACGATTTATAGTTAGTCAACAAAAAAAGAGAAATATTGACATTTGATAATCAAGTTCTATTGCGAAGCCGGGGCGAATTACTGATGTTCAATTATTACAACTCTGATTTGATTTATACTCAAACTGGCAGATAATTAGTGCAGATTAATAAAGAATTAATAATAAGGCTTTCAACTACCGGGTCAGGGTAAAATGGGTGTAGGCCGGAAGCTTATATATAACCATTAACCCTTAGTAAACCACCTGGAAGAAAAGTCAACCCGGAAGACAGTTTGGGTGCGTATGACTCTATAGCTTTTTTATCTGAAATGGATGTATAACGATTTAGAAGTTCTTGTATCACAAAGAGTGTTTCTACAATACTTTCTTAAAACCACCAAAATGGTAGAGATTTAAGATCAGCTAAGACCTTGTCGAATAGCTATTATACACATTTGTCTATAATAGCCATTAATCGCTTTTGTTATTTACTATTAGATTTCAAAATTTCAGCTCGGTAGATGTAAAGTTATGTGAGATATAAACAGACAAACAGATAAACAGATGGACATATGGACATAACAAAACTATAAATTTTCGTTTTGGCATTTTATATATATTTATTTATTTAAAAAATGATAACGATTTTGTTTCACAGTGGTCTATTAGACCGAATTGCTTTTCTGAAGGGTTAACTGCGTACATTTTTCGCGGCCGGCAGTGTACACGAGTTCTTTATGGTTACGGTGTGGTTGCACGCGAGTTTGTACAGAATTGTAATTATTTTTGGGTTCTCTTTCCGTATTTTTCAGTTATTAAATACCATTATGTCTAAAATGAGCTCCCATGTTGTGCTTCGTGTTAAATATTTGTTATAAAGCTCACTTCTTCATATTTCAAGCTTGTTTGTACATTAGGTTTTATATCGTCGTACATAAAGCTCGCATTGTAGGTTCTGATAAGATTTGACGTAACGTTTTTTTAGATCTTTACCTAAAATATGCAGGAAAAATAATATTACCAGGTTTAATAGGTTCCAGGTTTACAAACTTTTAGAAATCATGTTTAGAAGTATACCATTATATAAATGTTTTGGCACATTATAGTTTTAGTGGTCAGAATTCGCATTACATTGGACACATTTGTACGTAATATTGACTGGCCTGTTGGCGCAGTGGCATAGCATCTGCTTTCCAAGTTAGGGTCCCGGGTTCGATCCCCGGTCAGGCCATTTAGGAAACGAACTTTTCTAAATTGGCTTGGAGTCTGGGTGTTACTGGGAACTCCCGCAGAGTTCGTTGTGTGGTACCCATAGTACAAGCTTATTGCTTAGTTTGGGGTCACGCAATCTGTGTAATTGTCTGGAGTATTCATCAATGTTCTGTCACTTAATAACCAACTAGAAAAGTAGTGTTTGAGAGCGTCGTATATCACTCATATAAATGTCCATATTGATTACAACAACTCGGTTACATAATGGTCATATTATTGTACATATTTCAGTTGCATTGTAGTCGCGTTATGTATTGTATAGGAAAAAGTCATACATACATACATATATGAATACATGATCTTAAGCTCTAAGAGGGTTGTCAGACAGGATGAAGTGTCAAGCATTGCAGTTTTGCATACTTCTATCGCCTCCCCAAATCTCATCAATCTTCTCACACACTTTCACCAAGGTATGCAAAGTGTTTTCGAAATTTTCGACAGCTAACACTCTAGCTATTTTTCTTCATCGGCTTTGTCGGCATCGTCGGCTTTGATTTCTATTGGCTTCTATTACCACTTACTTTTGCTTTGTAGATTTTTATTGACAATGGTTCATCGCTCATTACTTCTATGGTAAAGACTATTTTCAGTAAGAAATTATTGAAAACTTACACAATCTTTTAAATTCTTTAACTTTTAACTGTTATGTAAAATTTTTAACCGCAACTATAACGTGACTACAATGCAACTGAAATATGTATATAACCGCGACAATAATATGACCATTATGTAACCGAATAGTTGTAATCAATATGGACATTTATATGACTGATATAACACTACTTTTCTAGTTGGTTATTAAGTGACAGAACATCGATGAATTGTTATTAAAGAAAAAGCATTTTTTATTTTAGTTTCCGTAATTCAACCAGAAAATTATATAAATTACATGAATTTCATTCCCATCAGCTAAAATGGGTAAGCTAACTTCAAGTCTAAAGACCCAAGCATTTTTTAATTTAAAATCTTTATTGTGAAATGTATTTTAAGCTTGTAGCAATAAGATCAAAAACTCTTTATCAACCTACCCAAATGATACGAAGTCACGCATAATAGTATAAGGGCTTCACTCACGCATAGGGAAGCTTTTGACTAAGTGTAAGAGGCCTATTCTTGTTCAATAAACCGAACTTTCTTTTAATTCAACGAATTTCAAGAATCGTTTCGGGATTTCAATAGAGATTTATATAAAATAAATGACCAAGAATTTTAATACTTCAAGCTGTAACTCATTATACACTTCTTTAGAGATTAACGATTTGTATCCATTATAACAATATATACGAGTATAAGCCTAACAAACTAATAGACTTTCTGTTGTTGCACATTGATTTGGCACCGACTTCAATAACTGTCAACTTTAATTATATAGGCATGTGTATCGTATTCATAAAGTTATTTTAATTGTACTTGAGTTTTGATTAGTAAGGGATAGTTATTTTGTACTTTTCAGTGTTTTTTTTTTTTGAAGGTGGTTTAATTTTTTTTCATAAAATTTTTTTATTACTCCCTTTTGAGTGATCTTCACCTTACTAAATATTTAGGGCAGGTCAACAATTACCGTCTTTCTAATTCCGGAACGTAACGATATACAAGAGAATTATCAATATAAATAAAGGTTATAACCGGGTCGCGTTATTTGGTGTATCTTCGAAGTCCAAACTCCAATACCGGTGAAATTTAAATGGGACTACCTCTGAAGTATTACTTACCAAACAAAAAAAGAATTTTCAAAATCGGTTTATAAATAACGGAGTTATGAGATAACAAACATACAAAAAAAAAAAGAACGACATACAGTCGAATTGAGAACCTCCTCGTTTTATTGAAGTCGGTTAATTAAAGGGTTCTTACCGCAATATTAATATATTTTCGAGTTTCCCGATATTTCGATGCTGTTGGAAGCGCCAGGATCACGGGTTAACTGGCGAACCTGCGGGTGAATATTTGAGAGCAGAGCTCGGGCCAATAAACATTGGACGGAGCCACAATAACTTGCCACTCTTACCACCGTGTGTCAAACGAATATTCGTGTCTGTTTCTATCTTATTAAGCGTAACCACGAGTAAAACAGTTAGCTATAGTAAGTAAGGCAACCTCGCACTGTCAGTGTAATTCGTGTCAGCTCATGACAGACTTCACTTACATTACCGAAATAGTTATTTGTAAAATACTCATAAATCTTAAGTGTTTTTGCTACTAGTATTAAAAACAATAAAAGTATGTCATGTTCAGCTGTGTATTGTTGTACTGTGACTCTTCCCGATTCACGCACATTAGTAAAAGTCCAAGAAATTGGTCAACAAAAGCGGACATACTTTTAGAGCAAATGTTCCGTCCATTTATTATTGGTCCGAGGAGCAGAGAGTTCGTAATTATGAACTAGCAAGAGGGTAGAGTGAAATATCTACACTCAGATTTCCACCTGCAGTTTCTTCAACATCGAGAACTCAAAAATATACTAATATCGCGGTAAGAACCCGTTCATTTTATTGTTACAACTAGCAAACCCGGGCCGTTTCACTGGGTGTTAGTTGTAGTTAAAATAAATTAAACAATTTTTATAATTATTTTGATACTGTAAAAAAAAAAAACATTAAAAAAAAACTACTGATCCTACCTATTAAAAAAAAACTACTGAGCTACCAAACTTTAGAGGAACACCCGCTAGGCCAATCTGAAGATTCCCTGAAAACTTCATAGAAATCGGTCCAGCCGTTTCGGAGTCCATAAGGAACATACATACATCGCCTTTTATATATATAGAAGATGTAACTTATTCAATTTAAAATTAATAGTTTCCACTACCAATTTTTAATTTAATTTTATTATTTAAATTATGGTACATACAATTTAAATTAATACAAACATACATACATCTACATACTGTATCCCCAACGGGGTAGTCAGAGAGGACGGAGCGCCAAGCGTTAAATTAATACTTTCCGCAATAAATTTACTTCTAACAATTAGATCTTAAATGTCAGACTGTCATTGCCACGATGACAGCAGAAATTATTTTGGAAATAATTATACGTGTTAATCATCATATATATGTGGAATTGTATTTCTATAGTACAAACTACTTATTATTTAAAATCGTTTAAATTTTTCATAGCCTTGAATTAATTATTTTATAGCGCTAATAATGTATTTATTTACAATTTAAAGTTCTTGTAATTAATTGGTAACTTTTTATTGTAAGGCATATTTTTTCTAGCGATAAATAGCATTTTCATCTTTATTTTCAACAATTTTAAAATTATTTTCAATTGCGTACCGCTTCAATATAGTTAATATCTGAAAGTAATGTTAATTACAACGATTAACAACATAACAAGTATATCTTATTTGTATATGAAATTTTATGTAATCTATATATTTTTTTAGCTAAACTCTGTCGAAAGCTTCAAACCTTTTGATCAAAATCACGCGATTGCTAATACTCAGTACTGGGCAGTCGACTCAGTTTGAACTCTGACCTGAGAATACTTCTTAGAAATTCGAAACACGTAATGATCAATAATAAACTTAATATGTAATAGACTATATTTACTTATAACAAAAAAGTACATACATATCTTAACGTTAATATTTACAAACTTGAAACTGAACGTTATCTTAAACTAGCGACTCGCTCCGGCTCCGCACGGTTGTACAGTGTGTGTGACGTAGGTCGTATAACTATAATGTCTTTATGTACAATGTTTAGAGTTGTTGTGTCATTAGACAACACAAACAGATTCAGTTTCGCTGCGAGCGATTAATAATTTTAAATCTGTGATATCTTCTAAGATGTTCATTTTAATGATATGCTGTTCAAAGCAATTATGATCTACATTAAATGCACAACGTATCTAACGTACTTAATTGGATAAGGATTAATACTTATTGATTAAAATAGATTTGTAAATAACCCATTATTTTTTAATAATATGTAAAAGATAAAAAAATGGTTACTGTGGGTTATCCTTAGGAGATAGTCATATACCACTGCGGACTTTTCTGTAGATCTTTTTAAGATATACAATTGCGTAGAACATTATTTTGATCTATCTCGTAAGCTTTACCCAGCATTAGCAATGTAGGCCCCAAAAAATGATTTTTACGACATCATTACAAATCTTCGAAATTCTTGACTTTTCTCTACTATAATATATATGTATTATACATATAAACTTTCCGGAAAAAAATCTCTAAATCATAATAAAAACCGTATCAAAATCCGTTGCATGCTTTAGAAGAAGTTAGCGGAGAAACAGGCAGACAAAACAGCGACTTTGCTTTATACTATTTAGAGAAGAGACTACAGACGAGAAGAAGAGATAATTGATGTCCTCAAAGTTGCCGCTTAGTAAGTTGTCATTGCTTAGGGTACCCAGCAGTCTGGCAGCATTACTTCTTTGAATAGTCAATACGTAAATGTATAAATGAAACATTGAGATGTAATTCTACGTGGTAACACATGAGTCTATACCATGTCCAGTATATTTCGTTTGACACGTTCGTGAAGACAGTGGGACCAGAATATTAAATAAAAAAAAATATTGGTCTAGAACGAGCTTAGTTTGTGCACACGGTTTTCCATACCATATTTATGGTTAATAATAGGATAACAGGATAATTGATCACTATGAACTGACTATCAATTCTCATTAACATTAGTTATGAACTGTACATTTGGAAAATTAATTTCAGCAGATATTAATCTCAGGACTTCTGTTTTAATTTTTCTTTATTCTAAAAATACGGCACTGTATCCGCAAATATTTTAAGGTTACTAGTTTCGGACGTTAAGGTGTCGAGTTAAAGTAATTTGCACTGAAACCTTCTCGAAACCAAACTACATTAGCGATTATCTTCGCACCGAACAATCAGTGTGATGGTTTAAAGAATAGTGCTATTAATTTTCTCGACGTTTCTAACGATATTTCTGAACAAGGGTAGACCCCAGTACAAGGTTCTATAATTCATGGAAATTATTAACCATTAAACATTGATTTTACTGTAATGTAACACAAGAATCCACCTTACTTTCGATAACAATCTATAAGACCAAATGAAAGAGTGGTTAATTGCTCTTTTATACATCCGAATTCCAAATCGATGAGGAGGATAGGCATGATTACTTGAGCAAAATTCCTTGCGCCGAGTCAGTAACTCAGGTGCATTTCACTGCGCCGGTGGTTTGAGTTTACTCAAAATTGCGCCATGACGTAACAAAATATTACGCGCCCAGTGAGTCGCAAAGCACGCGCTACCCACATCCCGCGCCAGCTGGCTTTTAGTGCAGGAAGCGTATTATGCACTGAAGTGTGTTATGTGCCAATACATTTAGAATAAGTGAGCTTACACATCCGTTACACACAGTGTTTACACACACATTGAACGGAGTCGGCGCAAATGCGCATTGTCGTACAGTGTTGGCCATGTCACATCCTGGAGTCGATTTAGGTTATGTCTACTTAAAACATCAAAACCTACATTATCTTGGAGACTGCATGCTACTGAGTGTTCCCACGGTTTGTTGTGTGTTATTCATACTAGTGAACCACGATGGCGAGATGTTAAAATATCGCGATGGTTCTCAATTGTTTCATACTGAACAGAAGTAACGGAGTCAACCTGAATCGAGAGAAAGAGTAAGTCACTTGATTAGAGTCGATCGAGTGAGTCCAAAAGTACAAACGAGATAAGAAAGTGATTTGTCAGAATACTGCCTTGAAATTTTTTTTTTGGTTATCAGAAGTAGACACTAACCTACTCAAACGATCCAAAGTTATCTCAACGGAAGAATGATTCAATTCATAATTCAATTGAAAATGTTGATGAATTTGTTTTTTTTTGATTGCTCAAATGTCAGCGATATTTTGCATAATTACAATGACTGCGTACAGTCACCTACCAGTAAGCTGATCTAATGGCATCGACAGCGAAGGTTTCCGTGCTTGTGACTATTCATCATCATCAGCTTATAGTAGTATACCACAAGACATAAGCCTCTTCCAATGCAGTGCACGATACTGAGCCTGATCTTTGGCTTTTGTCATCCAATGATTACCAGCAACTTTGTCCAAGTCAATGTTCCATGTCATTGGAGGACGTCCTACACTACATTTGTCAAACGCGGTTTACAGTTTAGAACTCCTCTGCCTAAGCCATTAGCAGTTCTTGGACAAGTGCGATCAACACGGTGCCTATTCAGACTTCTTATTTACTGAAATATGTCCATTGCTTTAGTCGTCTGCCGAATCACCTCACTTGGGACCATTGATCTTGGATATTTCTGAATTGTCTGATATTAGTCACTTGAAAGCTGTCAGTAGATTGATCACTACATGTCAGGCTTTGTGTAGGTAACACAATCATGTTATTACACGAGGTCTGAAACGTAGAGATCGAATGAGGTTGTGGAAGATAGATTTTCTACGACCTCATTCAAGAAACGTGTGCAGGCATTGAAACGTGTACAAAATAAAATTACATATTCTTTGTCACCATAACTGAAGACAAAGAACTGCACAGCTGCTTTGTTTGATAACATAATCAGATAAAATATCTGTCATAAACACAAATAAATGGCACTTGTAGTCATGCTGTATTTATTTTTTCTTGAAAATAAATCTCTTCTAATGATAATTCTGAATGCAAAACTTGATTCACGATGAAGGACAATCATTCCTAAGAAGACCAAAATCATTATTGAATGTGAAAACATAGAGGGTTCTATGTTTCGATCAAGCTTCGTAAATTTGAACAGACAGAATTATTCCTGATTATCATGAAGTAGTCAAAATACCCATTTCTGATTTTGTTTACCTACTATTTAAAACCTTAAACTTAAAAAAGCTTTGTAAAAATGAAGCAACCTTCAAGTTCGACTTTTGCGCAGGGCATTGATTTCTTACATCGTGCCATTTTCTTACGACCTCGAGGCACTTCCTATGCCACTACCTCCGACATCATCATCACCATTATCACCGTCATCATTATCATCATAATCCTCAGCATATTGAAGTTCATTTTATTTTTCTCTTTAGTGCTTCTCATCAGAAAGTCATTTTTAAAATTAGCCTAATCGCGAATTAACACAATTGTTTACCATTGCTCATATACTCGTACATATAAACGACTGTAAATGTCGAGAAAAAAGTTTGAGTCGTTTAAATGACACAAAATAACGTTACAATGTGCAATAACTTTTTTAAAGAATAATCAACTTCAAGTATCTTGGCTGAGTCATTCGTCAATGTCGAGCAGAAACTGCTTAAGATAGGAACATGAAATTTGAACAGTAGCTTCCTTCACAACGTAAAGACTCACTAAAAATACGTAGGTCAAGTACAAGTCGGACTCATGCCGCGAGAGTTCCGTACCATCACAAAATATATTTGTGTAACGAAAAAAATTGTATTTTTTCGTCGCTCAATTCAGATTCCTTTGTGTGTTTATTATCTCTTGTTCATTTTACTGTTTGCGTTATAATCACAGCAACTCATGTATATATTACCGTTTCTACTGTAGAGTAGTACAAAATAACTAAAAAAACATGTTTCTTCTGTGAAGACGACTTCCCTTACATATTTTTTTACTTCTTGGTTTCTTTATTACTTATTAGGCCATATCTACCAAATATCTAGGAATATTATGATATGCCCAATTCTGCTATTGGACTACGACATATATACATATGTCTATGTATGAAATATCAAAAGCTAACTGTCTAATGATTTATTACATAAAGAAGTAGGTAACTTAGTGAATTTAATGGCTGCCTGAGTGAGAATGAGTTAGGTGTATGTATAGGCTTACGTGCGAGAAAGAGAGAACATTAGGTATTGTTTTCGTAAACAATACTATGACAGATTTATGAGTTTCAACTTCAGCCTATTGTGTTAGGGTTCAGTGGAAGAGTAATAATGTTTAATTAAAAACCAGTTGTATGAAAAATTGAAAATTTAGGAGTTAAATTTCTTAACACAATTGATGTCCTGTACAATCATTTAGGCGCGACAGAATATCAGTGTTGCTCTCTCTGTAAATTGAGAGGCATTGGAACTGAGTCGTTGCCTTTTCACTGCCGCAGCATAGTGTTATGTTAATGCGTAACTTTGTTGCCACGGGCCGTGCGTTGTCGTTGTAAGTAGTGAATAAATGATTTCTTTCTTTCTTTCTTTCTTAAACAATTATATTTTATCTACCATAATAATTTATACTTGAATTCCGCCTACAAAGTGTATTATTGGGTCCTTACATATGAAATTAGCGTTTTGTCGTACTGACCACTTTGATCTGAAATATCTCCTCTTTGGTTAAGAATTCCGAATTCAAATTTATAAATTAATTTAGCTGGTACATTTGAGTTTTGAAAACAGTCATTTATTTGCTTTTTCCTCATTATTTTCTTCTTTGGCGTCGCTTATTACCGCACAATGGAACACATGAAATATCGGTATATTTACGAGTACGAGTTCTACCGTGGCACCCGTGCTGCAGAAACAGCTCGAAGGATTAATGATGTGTACGGCGCTTGTGTCACAAAAGAAAGCACGGTACATTTTTGGTTTCAACGTTTTCGTTCTGGAAATTTCGACCTTCAGAACCAACCCCGTGGACGGCCGGAGACCAAAGTGGAAAATGAAGAATTAAAGGCTATTGTGGAAGCAGATCCATCACAAAGCACTTCAGAGATAGCTGCAGGCTTCGGGGTAAGTGACAAAACTGTATTAATCCACTTGAAGCAAATCGAGAAAGTAAAAAAACTTGAACGATGGGTACCTCATGAATTGAGTGAATCGAAATTGCAAACACGCGTCGACTGCTTGTGTTACTTTGCTCAACCGACACAATAATGAAGGGATTTTAAATCGAATCATTACTTGTGATGAAAAGTGGATACTGTACGATAATCGGAAGCGCTCGTCGCAATGGCTGAACCCTGGAGACCCAGCCAAATCCTGCCTTAAACGAAAATTGACTCAGAAAAAGTTACTTGTGAGTATTTGGTGGACTAGCGCCGGTGTCGTTCACTACAGCTTTCGAAAATCTGGCCAAACGATTACGGCAGATATCTATTGTCAGCAACTGCAAACCATGAAGGAAGAACTAGCTGCTAAACAACCGAGATTGGTCAGTCGCTCTAGGCCACTGCGGCTTCACGACAACGCAAGACCACACACTGCACAACAAACAACCACTAAGTTAGGTGAGCTACAATTGGAATGTCTGCGATATCCACCGTACTCCTCGGACCTTGCTCCAACAGATTACCATTCTTTCCGGAATTTGGACAACTTCTTACAAGGAAAAAAATTCAACTCCGATGCGGCAGTCCAAACCGCCTTCAAAGAGTTTATTGATTCTCGCCCCCATGGTTTTTTTAGTAAAGGGATCAATGAACTACATATGAGATGGCAAAAGTGCATAGATAACAACGGTGCATACTTAGATTTATATATTTTACAAAAAAAAATTGACTTTATATTCCTCCCGTACAAAACGTCAATTTCATGTGTAAGGACTCAATATTATTTTTAAATATCGTGTATTGATGTCTTTTGAATATGCCATTAAAGAGTCATTGGTGAATTTAATCATATCGTCACAGATTATTTAATTACTATATAATGTCCAATATTTTTACGTATTTTTTTTTCGTTTTGCACAATATGACGACCTCAATGGCGCAATGGTTTAGACGTTGCACCTAAGCGTAGAAGGTTCCGGGTTCGATTCCCGGTCGTGTCAATTTAGGAAATGAACTTTTCTAGATTGTCTCGGGTCTGGGTGTTCTGGGGGACGCCCCCAGTAGTCGTCGTCTGGTTTTCATAGTACAGGGAATATGCTAGTTTGAGATCAGAGGATTGGTGTGTATCATCTGGCACATTATTAATATTATTATTATACAATATCATTGAAATCTAATACCTCTCTTGAAGATTTTAGTTTTTTAATAATTGCATCATCAACAGAATCTGCAGTCATGAATATGTTGTGGCCTATATTGTGTTTCGATCTTCGTCATATAACCTTTGTACAGCTTCGCAAAAAGCACAAGTTTATCTATGTATACAATGTGAACTGATCATTTTCCTTCAGATTGAGCACAACTCTCTTCGATCATCTTCGAATTTCTTCCAGAATTAGTTCAATTAGTCTCAGTATGAATGATAATAGCTACGTGGTCTGACATTTACGATTTCGAGGCTAAGAAAGCACTTAAGATTACACGTGTTGTCAACCCTGAGGACGAAGAAGTCGTGTCTCTTGTGTCAGTAATAACACCGTCTGTCTCACCCTCCACACGGGAACACAACAGGGCAAGTATTGCTATTTGGTGACAGGATCAGTGAGTATGATATGGCGATAGC
Source organism: Zeuzera pyrina (assembly GCA_907165235.1). Taxonomy (NCBI): domain Eukaryota; kingdom Metazoa; phylum Arthropoda; class Insecta; order Lepidoptera; family Cossidae; genus Zeuzera; species Zeuzera pyrina. Next base: position 22,541,968 of record OU015632.1, read on the forward strand.
GATCCGAATGGATCCTAAACGAGGTCCTACCATCCGTATTGTTATCATAATTTTTTTAGAAATATCTATCTAGGTTTTACATATCTTAACGTTAATATTTACAAACTTAAAACTAAACCAGAGTGAAAGTATGATAAATGCAGTAGAAATGCAATCTCTTAAAAATATGTGCGGTGTCACCCTTGCGGGCAGGATAAGCAATGAAAATATACGCAGTATGGCAAGGTTGCACAACAGTGTTATTGTAAAAATGAAGAAAGGAATGCTTAGATGGTTCAGGCACATTGAAAGACTGACAAAAAAAATCTACAGAACGAAAGCGAGTTGTAAAAAAGCCAAGAAAAACCAAGGCGGACTTATGAAGATCATATAGCCAGAGCGTTAGCCGACGGAAATGTCAAAAGCACTCGCATACCTGGCGAAAATGAGTGAGGACAATGTTGAGATTAAAGGAAGCGAAAGAAGTATGTAAGGACCGCGAAGCTTGGCGCTCCGATCTCTGACTACCCCGTTAGGGATACGGCGTGAAGATATATGTATGTATGGTAAACCTACACGTTATTTTAATTAATAAACTTGCTCAAAGTAGCTGCTTAGAAAACTGTCATTGCTTAGGGTGCCCAGTAGGCTGGCAGCTGAATAGGCTAGGTTTGAGGTTACATCTCAAACGAGCACTCGCGGTATTTCTTAATCATTGCCCCTGAAAGCGTTCACTAACATTTTCTTCACCTTTACATGGATTTATTTTGTCTTTGACAAAACTCGTTTTCTAAGCAATGATTTAAAATAAATTACAGAAAGTAATTTTGTTGGAGTGCCTGCCACATTCATTAAAAGTAGGTACTTACTATTGAAAGTCGTATTGAAAGTCGTTTGAGTAAACGAGTTATAATAGAGACCAAGTTCAGGCTAATATTGTAGGGCGACCCCTGCTACCACCAAGTGACCACTAAAGTCTTTCCCGCTTTTTTTTTTTTATTTATGGCATGTCGCAAAGTTAGCACATTTGCCAATGTCACGTATTAATAAGTAGAATCACACGTAAATTAGTTTATTTTTATAGTAAAACTCCTCCAGTAAAGTGATAGTAGGCTTTACTGAAGTTATAAAGGACTTCTTGGAAGAGCGCGAGAACTTCAGCTACACATGTTTATTTAGATCTATTCCATTCTTTTTACTTTTAGGCCACAATATACTATCACTTTTAAAACACAATTTACTATCACTTTTATACTTAAAACTCCCAAAAATGTAAAAAATAGAAAATCAAAACAAAATGTCAACTTCACGTCTCCCGTTCCCGCCAAAAAGTCCTCTTTCCCGCTTTGACGACCTATCTTTGTCAAACCGACCTTTGCCATCTAAAATATTGTATTCTACGATTACACCCAATAGAATCTGTATCTTAAATATATTCACAAAAAATTTATATTAACTTTTCACTTGTAAAGTTCAAAAATTATTAAAACATTTAAAATGACTAACAAACAAAGATTTGTTTTGTGTCGTAGGACTGTCAAATGATGTAGCATAAGCTTAAAGCATTAAGCATATTGATAGAGATGAAATACATATATGTATTGCCATCCCTTTCTATTATAGGCTTACGCCAAATATTTCTTTCGGTCTAACAATTCGTGACGTGTAAAAGGCTAGTTAGTGGTAAATCTGTGATTTGTGGAAAAAATTAAAGAACAAGGTTGCCACAACCAAAATTGAAATTACCAGATTAAATTCCAGATTTTACAGTTATTTTACGTTCTATGTATGGAACCCTCCACCGTAAATTGATTTCAAACTTAACCAAATATTAAGTTTATATTGTCAGTTAGATGATAAAAGTACTAAAGCGCTACTAAGCAAAAATTTTGTTACAATTGTAAATCACTGGATTAATATATTTTTGTCTTTATAAGATTCATGATGATCGCAATATTTTTGGCGTGCTATCTGTTCTAAAAAAATAGTTGATGGCGTTGCTAATTTTTTATATGAGTTTGTTTTGTAGGTACATAAACACTATACAATTTTTCAAGAATCGATCAAGAGTGATTTGACTCGCGCACAGAAGGTTCCGCGAGATACTTTTATATAAAGTGGTAACCTTCTAGTCCTAATTAATTCCTAAAGATTTTTATGACCTAACATTTTCGTTACATTTTTCTTGTAAACTTTAAATAAGGCTAACTTTCCTAAAATTTTCTAAATTCTATATTAATTACTATATAGCATACTCTATAGCATACGGGGATTTCAACATAGACCTACTAAAGGAAAACAAATACACATCAGAATGGAAGCAAATAATATCAAATTATAACTTACGATTTGCAACAAAAGATGTAACACGACCATGCAGTGGGTCATGTATAGACAACATTATACGTAATGTAAGAGGTACAAAAAGCGAAAATATTGAATTAAGTTTATCTGATCACAATGCACAATTAATGCAATGTCCAGTTAAAAAGAGCTGCTCTTTAAAACATTGGTTCTCTACGAAACGCGATTATTCAATTGGAAATTTAAATAAATTCGGAGAATGTCTGGATAAGCTATCTTTCAATGATGAGTACATGGCAAACACAGCCGAAGAAGCATTTGACCTATTCATTGATCAATTTAAATTGTTTTATGATCTTTGTTTCCCGATAAATAGAATAAAACATAGTACAAAGCAACGGCCAAAATGGATATCACGCGGTATCAAAAAAGGTAGCAAACGTAAACGGGAGCTGCTCTGGACATTTAGACTAACAAAAAAGCCTTCAGATAAAAAAACATTTCAAACATACAATGCTAGATATAGGAAAATTATAAATTTAACTCAAAAACCCCAAAATAGTTATTACATTAAAGAATCCAAAAATAAGTCGAAGGCTACCTGGGAAGTCATAAATGATAACAAGCAAAAAGTCCCCAGAGAAAATATTACACATGTTACTTTAAATGGTAAAATTTTTACATATCCTCAAGAAATGGCGCAAATATTTAATTCTCATTATGCAGAACTCGCCAGACAGCAGTCCAGCAGTATTAAGAGTGGAGAAAGATACAAACGTACTTGTAATAATGCCACTTTGAAATCGTTATTCATTAACCCTACAAATCCTATAAATAATCTAAAGAATACCACAAGCACAGGTTATGATCAAATAAGCACAAAAGTATCAAAATACGTACGGTTTTTAATATGTCAAGTGTTGAGTTATATAGTTAACTTATGCATGGAACAAGGAACATTCCCTAATAAACTCAAAACTACTATAATTAGGCCAATGTATAAAAAAGACGATAAAGACAATGTAGAGAACTACAGACCACTAGCACTGACCAGTGTTATTTCCAAGATATTTGAAAAAGTAATATTTAACAATCTCTATAATTACCTGGAATTTAATAACTTACTTTTGAAAGAACAATATGGATTTCGAAAGAATAAATCAATTGATATGGCTATATATAACTTTGTTAGTGTAGTAAGCTCTAGAATAGACAAAAAACAACCTATATATGCCGTGTTCATGGATATGTCGAAAGCGTTCGATTTTGTAGAGCATAATATACTCTTATATAAACTAGAGTCATACGGAGTAAGGGGTAATGCACTAAAATTATTCAAATCATATTTAAGTGATAGGACACAAATAACAACAATAAGTAGAATATGCCTTAAAATCAAAGTTGAAGTAAATTATTAATCAGATGCAAAAGCACACATGGTGTCCCTCAAGGTAGCACATTAGCCCCTCTCCTTTTTGTTGTATACATAAATGACATAGTGAAATCAATGACAAACAAAATGATATTATTTGCTGATGACTGTACAATACTCACAAATAATAGATCTGACATACAAAATAGTTTGACATCCGTAATGACATGGCTTAAATATAATAACCTTAAATTGAACGTAGATAAAACTTTGATTATGAATTTTAATAAAAATCAGAATGAAAATCAGGAAAGTATTAATATAAACTCAAAAATCTTACAAGACACAAAAACAACTAAATTCCTTGGATTGTACATTGACGCTGACATGAAATGGCAAACACACGTCGAAGCTACTGCCAATAAAGTTGCTCAATATGCGTATGCTTTATACAGGCTCTCCAAAAAAGTCAACCAACAAAAGTTTATTAACTGCATATCATGGATGTATAGCTTCAAGACTCAGATACGGGTTAATTTTCTGGGGTAACGCTGCAAACACACGTCGCGTATTTATGGCCCAAAAACGATGCATACGAGTCATATGCGGCCTAAAACGGTACGAAAGTTGTAGACCTCATTTTGAAAAGTTAAAAATTATGACCCATCATTATATATCTACGAAATAGCTATATTTATTACGAAAAACGAAGACTTATTCCCTAAAATGAAAAGTGCTCGTCGCTGCAATCAAATCATAACAAAACCCTATAAAACAACACTATATAGGAAAAGTGTAATGATCATGGCTTCAAAAATTTACAACAAACTGCCTAAACATATACTTACCTGTCAAGATCATAAGGAGTTCAAGCGAACTATTTTTGACTACCTAATACTTTTTACACGATAGACGAATTTTTTAACAAATAATGTACTTAAGTTAGGTACATTTTAATTAATGACACATCGTTGGAAAATTTAATAAAATGTGAGCAGTGTTCCCAACCTCGTTTTTTTCGTGGAAATAGGGGCTTGAAGATTCATGTCGGCAGGGTACACAAACGGTGTGACACTGCCGGCATTGCTTCAGGCCCCACTTCCTTATCAGTGCCATCTCAGTCCAACAATTTGACTAATTCCTCAAATTCCAATCACAATCGCACACCTTTTTGGAAATATATTGGTTCGCTCAAAAACAATGTATGCTTAATAAAGCGTATTCCACGTGGCGCACGCATCAGCGTTGCCAAATCTCTTAATTTAATAATACAAAGAATATTAAACCGAAATGACAAATGCGATTGGGAAGAACTGCTCATTTTCGGTTATAGAACATTATGTTTGGAACAAAACGATAAAGACAAAATTTCCTTAACACAAAAAATTAAACATAAGTGCTCTAACTCTTCAGTTCCGAGCATTCATGTTCGGCCCATTTATAAATCTTTCAATTCTGACAGTATTCCAAAAATAGAAACAAAAATTAGCGACGGCGACCTAAGAGGTGCCGCTCACTTGCTATTTTCCAGCGATGTTTTGGCACCGAATACGGCCGAGACTCTTTTTGCTCTCAGATCAAAGCATCCCTCTTCCTCTGTGGCTTGTTGTCTGCCAGATCCCCCACATCCAAATGATGTGTCGACTCGAGCTACGGAGGAAGATGTGCTTGCCGCAATAAATTCTTTTAAAAGCGGTTCCGCGGGAGGTCTCGATGGCTTAACGCCACAACATTATAAAGATCTGATTACAGGCTCTGTCGGTGATACCGGTAAGACACTCTTATCTAGTTTAACAGCACTAATAAATGTTATGCTGGCTGGTAAGGTGCCCCCGGAGATAACCGACATCCTGTATGGTGCCAATTTATGTGCCCTGAAAAAAAAAGACGGTGGCGTTAGGCCAATTGCCGTAGGTGCAACTATACGGCGCATTGCCTCCAAAATTTGTTGCCGTCACATTCTCTCTACCGTATCAAACTATTTTTGTCCTACACAAGTAGGTTTTGGCTCAAAGAGAGGATGTGAAGCGGCAGTGCATGCGGCGCGTGCTTTCTTGACACATGATGGAGGTGAGGTACTCCTCAAAGTAGACGTAAAAAATGCATTTAATTCTGTTGATAGATCCACCTTGTTGACACAGATAAAACAGCATGTTCCGGACATATATCCCTACCTCTGGCAATCTTACAGCAGTCCTTCAAAATTAATATATAAAGATAATTTATTACATTCCGAAGTTGGCTGTCAACAAGGTGATCCTCTCGGACCAGCTATTTTTAGTCTGGCTATCCATCCTGCGATTTGTAATTTAAATTCCAAATTTAATATTTGGTACCTTGACGACGGAACAATAGGAGGTAAAGCAATTACTGTTTTAGAAGACCTTAAAACCCTCATTCAAAGGTTTAAAGATATTGGCTTAGAATTAAATTTTTCTAAATGTGAACTCTTTGTTTCCGATTCTGTTCCAACTATTACAAAAAATGAAATAATTAATAAATTTAACAATCTGGCACCAGGTATTAAAGTCTTGTCAAAAGAATCGCTGTACCTCCTAGGTGCTCCCGTCTTAGATGACTCCATACCCTGCTTTATCAATGATCAAATACAAAAATTTAGCCAGTCTTCAGACAAACTTTTCAAAATTAATTCCCACATGGCTCTCCTCATTGTCCGCTTTTGCCTTTTCGTTCCAAAACTTACATATGCTCTTCGCTGTTCTCAGCTTTTTAAATTTCAAACGCTTTTAAAATCTGTGGACAATATTCTAAAAAATACATTATCTAAAATATTAAATTGCTCCTTTGTTGATGACAGGGTCTGGAATCAAGCCTCGCTTCCCATCTGTTATGGAGGCCTGGGCATACGCAAAATCTCGAGTGTGTCACTGCCAGCGTTTCTTTCGTCAGCCTACAGCACGGAAAACCTTTTCCTATCTGTTATTCGCCCTTCCTTAGGATCGGTTGAGGTGCCGTGCTTGACTGATGCTCGAAATGCTTGGTTAAGTGTTTGTCCGAGTACTAACCTGCCTACCTCGACCTTTTCTCAAAAACACTGGGATGAGCCTCTATGCAAAAATGTTCATTTACAACTTTTAGATTCTTGTAGTACCGAAAAAGATCGGTCTCGCCTCCTAGCTGTTTCTGAGAAGGAGTCAGGACACTGGTTGAAGGTAATACCTTCAAAAAACTTAGGAACCTTAATCGACAATACCACGCTTTCTCTCATAGTATCCCTTCGTCTGGGGGCCAGGACTAACCTTCTTCACCGTTGCCGCTGTGGTGATCTCGTCGATGTACTAGGTCACCACGGTTTATCCTGTTTACGTAGTGCGGGCCGCATGTCACGACATGCTGCCTTGAATGACGTCATTCGGCGGGCTCTTGTCGCCGCTGGCGTTCCTGCAGTCTTAGAGCCTGTAGGTATTGTGCGCAGCGACGGCAGGAGACCGGATGGTTTGACGCTCATTCCTTGGAAACTTGGAAGATCGCTGGTGTGGGATGCCACTTGTGTCGATACACTTGCTGTTTCCCATGTGCCGGCGACTTCCAAGTCAGCAGGTGCCGCGGCCAGCACTGCCGAGAACTTGAAGCGGCGTAAGTATGCGACTCTCTCTGAGAGTTTCATATTTACGCCCTTTGCAGTCGAAACTTTGGGTCTCTGGGGCCCCGAAGCCCATCGACTGGTTTCTGATATTTGTAAGAGACTGGTCGAGGCTTCGGGAGACCGCCGGGCTGGCAGCTTCTTCCGCCAACGAATCAGTTTGGCTATTCAAAGAGGCAATGCTGCCAGTCTGCTAGGTACCTTGAGCAATGACAGCTTTCTAAGCGGCAACTTTGAGGAAGTTTATTATTTAAGATAATGTGTAGTTTTAAGTTTGTAAATATTAACATATGTATGTACTTTTTGTTAATAAATCAGTTCCTATACCCTAAATTATAAAGTTAGGTACATAACATTAGATGTCGTTTTAGGAATTAGTTGATAGATTTAGCTAAGTCATACTAATGTACGTGAAGATTTGTATTAGTGATGTTTATTGACTAGTGCATGAATTGATTGTCTGAAATTCATAATTTATTGACATTTTGTATTTTTTATTGACTACGATTTTATTGCTCATAACTATATCAACATTGTATAACATAACAAAACAATATTTGTACGCCGCAAGGCTGAACATAGCGAACAATATTGGAAAAATGTATCACAAATAAATGGTTTGATTTGATTTGATTACTCTTGGAGATACATACATGCATATCTTCACGCTGTACCCCTAACGGGGTAGTCAGAGAGGACGGAGCGCCAAGCGTCGCGGTCCTTACGTACTTCTTTCACTAGCTAAAATCTCATCATTATCCACGCGCATTTTCCCCTAGATATGCGAGCACTTCTAACATTTCCGCCATCTAACACTTTTACTTTTGGCAATAAAGTGGGGAAAACGTTAAGTCGACTTCGAAGTGCTTAATTTGCCCCTTATTTGATTGCTCCTTAACTAATTTACCCCTTATTTGATTTGTCATTCAAAGTTAATGACAGTAGAAGCTGAGGAAGATCAAGAGTGACCTATAAAGATAAAATTTTAGCCAGCTGTTAGCCAACGTTAGTTGACAGTTCACATATCTCGACGAAAGTGTGTAAGTAGATTTGAGGAGGTGCACGTAAGGACTGCGTTGCTTGGCGACTCTTACCAATACAGCATGTCTATATGGAACGAAAAATCGGGCCATTAATAATATAGTGTAATGGAGACACGCTCTAAAGAGGAGACACAGTCGGTTGAGCACTTTCCTTCCCAGTACGAAGTCGCCAGTGCTTTGTGCTCGCCAACTAGGACGGCAAATTGAATTATCGCCCGACAGATCTCAGGATGTTAATTTTTAGGGTTCTGCAGATTCAAGGGAATACAGAACGATTATAAAATTACTCATGTTTCTGTCCATCTCTATCAGAAACTAATAAAATTTAGCACAGTGATAAATTATATAAAAATACATAACATACAAAAGAAGATGTTCTGACTTTTTCTGTTTTTTTTTTATAAAAAAGAGACGGCAAACTAGCAAGCCAGTCACTTGATGGAAAGCGATCACCGCCGCCCATGGACACCCGCAACGTCCAGGGAATCACGGGTGCGAGATGGGTCCACTGGCACTCTTACTCACCGAACGAAACACAACAGGATTTGCTTTAGATGTTATTATTCCACGCCGATATTCTGTAGAGAGGACGGAGCGCCAAGCTTCGCCGTCCTTACATACTTCTTTCGCTTCCTCGAATCTCATCATTCTACTCATGCATTTTCGCCTAGATATACTTTTGACATACATTCATAGTAATGTTTTTAAAATTTCACGACTTGTACACGTCTGACAATACTCATTGTCTATGTCGCGTTTATATTTTAAGGCTAAATGCCTTTTTCATCCCGACGTTTCGACCGAATTGCGTCAATTGTGGTCACGGGCAGATGGATGAGTATGAATTTCGTCTTCGTAGTGTGCGGTTTCTGGCAACTACCGACACCCATTCCACACATTTTTTATTTTTTATTGTTGTCACTGTCGGTACTTTAGCTGCCAGAAACCGCACACTACGAAGACGACCAGGTACAGAACTCTCTGTACGTAATTTGAACGCGCACTTTACAAATTTTAATATTACGCATTACGCACAACTGAGTTAACAGATATGTACGTGATAAAACAATGGCGGACATTTCGATACTTTACTCTACAATACAATACGTTTAAATAGAGAGCATATCCATATATGATGAATAAATGCTGTCTAAGCAAACCGTAAAGCTGTACTGTTACTTGTTATCACCAACCACCTGCAGTTCTATTAACATCAGCCAAAAGAAAAAAGGCAGTACTTCAGTATGTGACATCGGGTATAGTTCGCGTTATCGTGGTAGGTATTGCGAGGGTGCAGAAGGGCTCTGTCATTGGCCCCTTGAGATGTGCTTTGGCGTGTTTTTTTTTATAAAAAAGGGGGCAAACGAGCAAACATGTCATCTGATGGAAAGCGACCACCGCGGCCCGTGGACATCCGTAAAGTCCACGGTATCACGGGTGCGTTGCTGGCCTATAAGGAAAAGGGAGACAAGAGGAAGATGGACAACTGGCGCTCTCACTCACCGAACGAAACACAACAACAATAGATGTGGTTATTCCACACTGATATTCTGTGAGTGGGCGGTACTTCACCGAGCGAGTCGGCCCAATTCGTGCATCCAGGATGGCTCTACCACACACAAAAGTAGCAATTTCCGTTTCATTGTTTCGTAGGAGATCCTGAAACTCCTCAACAACTCGCCAGAGATGACCACCACAGGAAATTCTGAGTGTAAACGCCCCACATAACCCAATCTCACCTAAAGGAGGCTTGTATAATGATACCACTAAACATTGTGGCAGTTTCTCATCCAATTACTCTTTTTTTATGATTATCCCATTTATTTCACCTCTGGTTTATTTATTCAATAACAACACAACTCATCTTTACGTTATATACCAAATGAAGTAGTCAGAGAGCATAAAGTGTCAAGAGTCTTTCGCCTCCTCAAATCTCATCATTCTCCTCACACACTCTCTCCTAGGTGTGCGAGTACTTTTCATATTTACGTCAGCTAGCACTCAGACTATTTGATCTTTATAAGTCATACTTGGTCTTAGCTTCAGCTACCACTCGCTTTTGCTCTGTAGATAAAGAAATTTATCAGTCTTTCGTCACTCATTCTTTCTTAGTGTCCAAACCATTCCATTCCTTTTTTCACTTTTATTTAGTTTGGCACTATTTTTTAACTATTTCATGATGGTCGTCATCACTAGATCACCTATTCAATAGGTAATCGCGCGCAAAGCTAATTAAATTCGGTTAAGGTACAAACGTCTCAAGACCCGTAGTTAAGACAAATTCCAAGTCCATAAAAATGAATGTTAAGCCATACAGCCTATAATATATATTAATAAATAGATAGCGGCCCAAAATATAATCCAGTCGAAGTGAATGTTTGCTGGCACCCATTAATTTTTACGATAATTACTGCTATCTCACTCGGCACGGTTGTAATGACGTCGAGATGGATCGTAAACTCCAACAAGACGCGTCTCAAGCCAAAATTATTTAACTTTAAGCTGTTTATTAGTTGTTTATCTTTACGGTTCATCTTTTGCGGTGTGCGTACAGTAATCAATAATGATTTAGCGTTCATTTGCGGTGAGATTTTGATGATAAACACCACAGAGTTTTTAAATTTTAAATTTGTTAATTCTCGTTAAATTCGTTTAAATTTGTACTATCAATAGATTCAAATAATCATAAATATAAAGAAAAAGTGTTGATGTTATAATTGGAAGTGAATAAAGTCTACAACTGGAACTTCAAGTGGTACTGGCATCTGTCAACGGACATACGTTTGAATTATATTGAATTCTACGTAAACCCGGGGAGTATTGTTTTTTATATTGGTTAATATACATAATCGATTGCTTATTACGTTCGACTATTGCTAACATATTGCTAAAATTACTGTTAACAAGAAGCACCACTCCCCAGTACTCACTACTTGTGAGACACGTCAAATAACACGCACTTGGAGGTTGCAATCTCTTTTTACTTGACTATCAGGTGGAAGCAAAACTGAAGAATAACAACATATTACCACAGACATTATTTATGCTTTATTTATCAACGCTAAACATCACAAGCTATTTGAATAAATTATACTGTCATCGAAATTGTGAGTCTTACAAGTAATATAAGGCATGTGACGTCCAGTATGGAATCCAATATGGTGGATGGTGAACCATTACCGTTTCTTAGGAATCCTTTTGAGTACTTATTGACATGCCGAGTAGGTGCAAACAATATGTTCTAACCGGTAGTAGATAACATAACGAAAAAGTTTTAATCGATTATAAGAATAATGAATAATTTATCAGTCGATTTTAATTTTTTGTTGAGCATGCAATCTACATTTCTTTGTCATGATTATTACTTTAAATTATACAAAAATAAAATAAATTAGAATGAATTACTTATGGTAAATTCTTCCCGACAGCTCCCGTGTCGTTGTCATGACAACCCGCGGTATAACTGCTTCAACTTGCACGGTCCCGCACCCAATGTACTGGAAATAGACCAGGAGCTATACGGCTGATTTATGGCTTGGCAGGGAGCGTAATAATTTCTGCGAGGAACACGGCTTGTTTGCGCAAAGCAGAAAGTTCAATATAACCTTTAGCAAATGTCGAGGGAGTGGCCTACATACGAAAGGTTCCGATTTTGCTGCGAAATTGGTTAATGTAATTATTTTATTGCAATTTCGTATAAGTTATTATCTATATAGAATCTATTTCTGGACTGGTCTATTCTAACAACTTAGGAGATTAAAAATTGCGTCATGTCCAATGGGGATTGATGAAAGTGGGCTTGTGGCTATATTCTATCAAACAGAGTTATATGTATATATATATATATATATATCGGAAATTTTATTACCTTATAGGTCGTCGCTCAACCAATCTGGCATCCGAGCAGCACCACCTCTCTTCGAGTGGACTTTCCGAAATATACCCTCACTTATCTTCTCCGAGCGAATGAATTACTCGGGGAAAACCTGGTGTTCACTTGTTTGCAACGCGCTGGTTGTGAGTGGACCACGCGCTGGGGTGGCCTAGTCCGCGTGTTGTTTTTGTAAAGTTAAGTAACAAATTCTAGACCATTCATTGACTACACGGAGTCCACACGTTGACGGCATGGTGTCAACACGCCTGAGCCACACGCGCTGTTATCCATAAGGTTGTATGAAGAGAACTAATGAAGTTCCTGCTCGGATGAGCCACGACCCACCTACAACAGGAGAAGGATACCTTAGTCCCGTTTTTTTACTCCTGGGCTACAGGGACATAATAATGCGTCTAAGGTGTAATAAATAATAAGACGTCTCTCCTAGCTTATCCAGTACAGCCTTATGCGATAGTTGAGTCCAAAAAAGCACAGACAGACTCATCTATTCACTAGGTGATCGCATACAACATTGCTGAACATCAAATCCTATCAAACAGCGAAGCTACATAAGCCTGTCAACTAATTTGAACTACGCGCAATGAATCACAAAAGTTTTGCCTCACATGTTAACACGCAACACGGAACTGACGGAAGTGTTCAAAACCAGAAGTTTTGTGTAAGGTTTCTGTAATTTCTGTTTGCGTTTCTATTTCCTTTATTAGTTCTGATCCCTTGCTGAAAATGTTCGAATAAAATACAAATGATACACGCAATTAATCACGCAAGACTAAAGAAGTACTTCAGGTAAAAAAAAGAGCCGTCCCGTACCGCCTGGCAGATGTGAAACATTTAAACTATTTTGTATAGAAAATATGTATGAAAGAATGGTTATTAAAGGAATAAATATGGCATAATTAAAAACAAAACTCAGATTTTATTAAAAGAAAAAAGTTATTCTTTCTTCTCTAGTGTCTATTTTTCTAATTTTGAAACAGAACACTAAAAATGTTAAAGAGATGTCTGGTGAGTGAGATAAGAGCGAATGAAATGTGAATGGAAATGGGATGCAACGATTTTCAGCGACAATATGACTCCGTACTATTTTCATGAAAAGTTATAAGAAAATCTTTGTGCTGCGAAACGCATTCTTTATCTGCTCATATTTCATATTTATATATGTACATTAATCTGCGTTTTTTTCCGAAAACATTGAATGAGTCTAGATACAGATTAATGTTTAGATAACGTATTTTTAGATTATTGTTTTTCTCTTTAGAACTATGTTAAAAAAAGTTATTGTTCGTTACAATTTGAGCGGAACTGTCTAGAGGTTTGAAAAAATTGGTCAAGTGTGAGTTAGTTAGTTAGACTGGCACAGAGGGATTCGTACGAAATCCGTACGGACTTTTCTATATTTACTTTGTAAATTTTTTGTAAGAGTTTATATTCGAAATATGTATTCGTTATATTAGAAATATATGCGGTGTCACCCCTGCAGACAAAATAAACAATTAAGAGATACGCAGGTTGACAGGGTTGGACGACAGTGTTATCGTATAAACAAAGAAAGGAATGCTTAGATGGTTTAGGCACATATAAAGAATGAGTGATGACAGATTGATGAAGAAAATCTACAGAGCGAAAGTGAATGGTAGCAGAAGCCTAGGAACACTAAAGCTGATTTATGAAGATCAAGTAGCCAGTGCTAGCAGACGGAAATGTCAAAAACCCTCATAAACCTAGGCAAAAGCGTGTGAGAAGAATGATGCGGATTAAGGAGGCGAAGGGAGTATGCCATAAGGACCACGATACTTAGGGCTTCGTCCTCAATGACTAACCCGTTCGGGATACAACGTCAGGATGTGTGTAAAATAATATATTCCATGAAATTTTTAAAATATTAAGACTAATAGCTTCGGAAACAAGATGGGAGGGAATAATCGAATCGAGCTTGAAACCTAATTGGCATCATAATTATGAACATGTGTGGATTATCAAGATGTATTACTAAGTGTGCAATCCTGTAATTCAAATAGTTTCTTAGAAAATCTAGTGCTTTTCTTTCGATTTGCGGAACCCTAAAAACATACAAAAAGCATGTGTATACTCATGTACGCACGTAAGAAATTATACTTCTTTGAGGTGATGAAAAATAAAAAACAAAACTGGCCACAAATAAAAAAACGAAACTGGTAACATGTAAAAAAAAAAATCTGGCCGCTTGAAATGAATGAAATAAAAAATACTAAATTATGTGTTACATCGGCACGCGCAAATTCATTTCATGCTAAAAAATACACTCTGATCCTATGCCCGATCTGTTTCTCCAAACGCGTCAAAAGAAATATAACTTCAAAAATTAAGTTAAATTTTACACATTATTGTAAAAATAAAATTCTAAATAGATTTAAAGTATCAAATCAAATGAAATCGTTAAAAGTATTCGTTATTTAATTTGTCTCATCTGGCTAGAGGTTATGAATTTTCGTTTTTGCCAAATTTCAACTAAGTAGATGCAAAGAAGACAGAGATGTTGACTGTTACACAACCAGACAGACTAGCAGCTAGCGAGTCGAACAGACGAGACGGTCAGACAAACACGTCAAAACATTGGGGATTAAATTTTTAGCATTTTGACTGAGGAACCCAAAAAATGTGGACGGCTGGTAATTCCTTGAAACCTTTTTTGGACAGAGGTTATTTTTTTGACAGAGTATGAGTAGATCTACTCAGATGCTGTGTAGCCAAAGATTTCTGCTACATACTATATATAAAGCATACACAGTCCTTAATGTTTCTTACTTCAAAGTAAGTTGAGGCAGGTCATTAGTGCATGGGGCCGAGTGGTGTGGGTGACCCGCCACAGGGGGTGGACCAACAAGCGCTTATAGCTCCCATTAAGTGGAGCCTTAGCCTGCCATCCCAAGACCGCAGTGCGAAGACTTCATGTCTACACCCTTCTCGAGGTGACCCTGTTTCCACTGAACACTGCGGATCTAGACTGGAGAGTCGATAAACACTCCTGAGGGTGGTGCTTCGGTGGCGCCTTCAGTACCGGGTCGGGGCCGATGAGGCTGCAGTGCCGAAAGGGCCTGGCCCGGACCGGGGGGGGGATGTCCCCATTTATGGGGACAAGTTGTGTTCCCCGTCCTCTGCGTGAGGGCGGGGGTCAGGTGTCGGGGTCACTTGCCCCTCTTTCAGGAAGGGTATTGTGGCCCCGGAGGTGGAAAGAAGGAAAACTTTTAAAAACCCGTGAGGATACACGTAAAAATCTGAGGTGGAGAGAAGGAAAACTCGAAATGAAACCCGTGAGAAAACACGTTAAAACCAGAGGTGGAGAGAGGGAAAACTCGAAATGAAACCCGTGAGACAACACGTTAAAATCAGAGGCGGGAAGAAGGAAAACTTGTAAAAACCCATGAGTAAACATGTAAAAATCAAATCAGGTGGGCGTGCTGACGCCCCTGCCGTGGTGTAGGCGGGGTGCGGAAGCCGCCACTTCGGAGGCCTGGGGTGTCCTTCGGGGGAAGGCGCCTCACCAGTGGCCTCGGGATGGTGCGCGCGGTTGTTCCCGCGCGCCTCCCAGGAGAGCGGGCAGGTAAAACTGCCCGCAAACGGAGGAGGGCCCGGCTCAGGCTGGGCATAGCCGCCGGGGTTGCGGCAGAATGCTAACGCGCTCCCGTTGCCTCGGCATCAAGGCTCTCGAGGAACACCGTCAGGTTATAGTGGGTAGACTCGGCCTAGCACCCTAATGTCGAGGAGTCCCACATACCCCCCTGCCACCTGCCACCCCCCTACGGCAGGACGGGATGCATAAAGCATTTCCTGACACAAAAAAAAAAAGGTCATTAGTGCGCATCCGGTATTACACTCTTTTAAATGGGACAGTATGGGCCAATTTCGAACTATGAGACTTCGAGCACTGCTACTGCTACTTTTAAAGAAATTCCTTATTTTCAATTCTAAGTAAAACTGTGAAAAAAATGTTTTTGTCCAGTGTGAACTTTTCCCAGTAATGTTGGCAACTATTAATTTTTTTTTTATTCCATAAATCGATCCTGTTTCGTCGAGATTCGATGAGATCAAAATAGACAGAAAAATTCGTTTGACACATAGCGGTACAACTTATTATGACTCCATCCGTGTCATGGGTTTAAACTTGTATTATGTAACGAACAACGATTTCGACAAAATTTAGAATGGAGATAGATTAAGCCTTGTGGAGGGACTTGGGATACTTTTTTAAATCCGCGCGGAGGAAGTCGTGAACAACAACCAGTATAAATATACAGGTTAAATTAGGTCAAATGAGTATACGTTTCACAATAGAAATTGGATGCGTCGGTACAATATAAAATTATTATAGACATTATGCAACAGCTGACGTAGTCATTGTATCGTATGTAATTATTTCGGAACCGTATCCTCTTTAAGGTTAACTTTCCAAAGAAGTTATCGTATTTCATTAAATTTAATTATTTGTAATCAAGTGCCAATCGTTATTGTGCAATTATCGTTCTGTATTCTTCGCTGTTATTAACAATATTATACATACGTCAGCAACTCATCATAAAATTAGGCAGATTATGATGCCCGTTCGTATTTTATAATATGCTGGCATTTAATAAACTATTTCAAACGATCTTGCCGTGAGCTGAGGTTTGCCCTCCATGCGAGGTATCCATCGGATGGAGAAACATTCTGGCAGGAAGCTGTAAAAGCCCTAGCAGACCCTAGCAAAGAGTAAGGTTTTTTAGTTGGTTCGAGTCCAACACTACTTAGCGTACAGTTCGACTGAGAGATTGTAGGGATTTGTATACCTTAAAAAAAAAAGCTCTTGTCTAGGCGCCATCATATGTGTTCGGTGAAAAGAAGTGAATTTTTTGAGCCTCACATCGATCCGGTGTTAGCCTAAGAAATTAATACATTAGTCGATATTCTACGCTTCGCCATATCTTAATCTAGCCGAGTATAATGTAAAACAGCGCCCCTAGCAAAATGCCTTAGTACAGGAATAAATACCATAGCTCATAAGCGATATCTTTATGTATAGATTACAGTGTGCGTGTGTTCGTAATTCGTCTCCTAAACGGCTTGACCAATTTTGATGAAATTTAAAACGGAGATAGATTAAGATCCAAGAAAGGATATAGGCTATTTTTTTCTAATTTCAAGCGGTCAAAGTGGCGGAAAATTACATACCTAGGTACTAGTCGCGATAATATTAACTCCGAATGGTAAGTTTACGTGCTTCAAACGCTCAGAAATTTGAAATTTTGGATCAGGCATTTGGTTTGACTTACTAGTGACTTACTACTTACACATGAAATAGGAAGATAGTGGTAAGCTTTTGTGAGAAATTGTTTTGAAATCTGAAATTCTTTTTCTCTGCTGTCAAAATTCTTTGTTTCTCTTTGTTCAACTGTATAATAAAAATGAGTTACCAGACACATTATAGCCATCATGATACTTTCAACGTCTGCCATGCTTAGAAGCACAAAACATATTCGTGCCCACGCACTGGTAAGCATGTAGATGTCAATGTTTAGCGTGCTTATGGGTTACTTACACTTGCTAAGTATTTGGACAAGTCATTTTAACAAGATATGAAGAGGTAGCATAATGTTGTAGTATAAATTACAATTGCATTTGACGCCGCTAATGGCGCTGTGTTCACGATCTCTGCTTTGTTTACTTGAACGCAAGATAGCTGCGTCGAAACGCATTAAATAACTATCTTTTATTAATCAAAACTCAAGTACTGAAATAATTTTATAAATAGAATATAAAAACTTATTTAATTAAATTTGACAGTTACTGAAGTCAGTGCCAAGCCTATAAAACTAGTAGTTTCTGTTGTTGCATATTGATTTGGCACCGACTTCAATAACTGACAAATTTTATCATATAGGTATTTGTATCGTATTTATAGTTATTTTTGTGTTTGAGTTTTGTTTAGGAAAGGATAGTTATTTTGTACTTTTCAGTGTTTTTTTAGTCAGTTTAATCTTTTCCTAAAAAGTTTTTTTATTTCTTTCTTTTGAATGACCTTACATTAATATCTGGCGTAGGTCTACAACTAACTTATTTTCTAATTCTGGAACGGAACAAAATACAAAAGAATTATCAATGTAAATAAATTGTAAACTGTTAGGATTATTTGGTGTATCTTCGAAGTCCAAGCTCCATTGTCAATAAAATTTAAATGAATTCACCTCGGGAGCTGTACTAAACCCAACGGAAAAAGAAGTATCGAAATCGGTTCATAAACCAAGAAGTTATGCCCAAAAATACATAAAAAAAATACATGTATATCGGAAAAGACACAGGGGAATTCGTGCTCTTGCGACTCAGCTACGAGAAATAGGTACCTAATCTGCGCAGGAGGCGAACTACTTGATAAAAACTACGTTAAGACCAAGATAATGTGCAAACGACAGAAAGCTCTTTATAACAATTATTGGGTAGATAATTAGAAATTTAATAATGGTAAACGATCCGTCGGAGAAATACTATCGCACCAGACGCCCTAGTCTAACAGACTGCCAGCGCCGCCCTCGACGTCGACGCCGACATATATGTATACAGATGAATTGAGAATCTCCTCTTTTTGAAGTCTGTTAAAATATATTTATAATTCATAAATGAATGAGGCACAAATGAAATGGATAATCATAATTATCCAATACTTAATAACGAATACTTAATAGTAACCAAATAGTCGTGCCATTGGTCCAACTCACACTTGACCGATTTAAGGTTATCTAGATATTACATCAACGGCTATTATTCAAGTAATATGTAATATTTATTTTATAAATTACTGTATTATATTAATACAGTGTTATAACTCAAAGGTTACATACATTAAGCGCCGACAGTTGGCACTGCGTTTGTAATTTATAGATTTACGCGTCGGTGGGTCTCTCCAAGCCTTATATATATATCTCCATAAATACATATGTAGATACGTACAATGTATGTATTACAGCGACTGGATCGTTGGTGTGGTGGTTTAAGCATCTATCTTAGAATAGAAAGGTCCCGGGTTCAAGGATAAAATCAATTGAGAAATATAAAGACATAAGATATAAAGACCCATGCATCTGACCCATTCTTAGATTCGATGCTGGTTAGCTGACCGAGTCTGACCTCTGGAATATCCTGAGGGTGTTTCGTAAAGAGGCGAAGCAAGTGTTGCTTAGCGGCTTTGGAATTATGGGCGAAGAATAGTTAAAATTACAAGATTTCAGTAACATCCGAATCCATACAATATACAAACACACAAGGACACTCAAAGACATACGCTGTTGTTTAGCGGTCATAACCCTATTTTTGCTTCGCCATAGTCGAATAATTGACTCTGTTGTAGTAGGTATAAATGAGATAAACAAAACACCTTAACTGACCCATATACCCGGACGGGAAGTGTAAACTAATTAGCATAATCGCATAATCACCGGCTACTTCCGGTCAAAGTCGATAAACAAGAACGCGCATATATTTTATTGTTATCAGTGTGATTTATTGGCTTTTATATTGTGTTTATGACATTATATAATATATTACATGTTGACATGCTTACATTTTATATTTACATAGGTATCCTCACGCTGTATGCCTAACGGGGTAGTTACAGAGGACGGAGCGCCCCAAGCGTCGCAGTCCTTACATACTTCTTTCGCTTACTCAAATCTCATCATTCCCCTCACACACTTTCACCAAGGCATGCGAGTACGTTTGACAATTACATCAGCTAACATTTTGGCTATTTGGTCTTCATAAGGCAGCCTTGGTCTTCCTTGGCTTCTTTTACAACTCACTTTCGCTCTGTAGATTTTCTTTGTCAATCTTTCATCACTCATTCTTTCTATGTATCTCAGCCATCTAAATATTTCTTTCTTTTCTTCTTTAAAAGAAACCTCTTTTAAAACAGAGATTTACATTTTTCGGAGCAACAGGACCGATTGATATTTCTAAATTTTCTGTATAGATTACTTTAAACACATTGCTCAAAATGGTAGTTGGATTTTTTAAAATTATTTATAGTTTTTAAGACAAACAAAAATAACTGTATAAAATAAAAGACAAATAAAAATAAGTGCTTTTGACATTTCCGTCTGCTAACACTCTGGCTATTTGATCTTCATAAGTCAGCCTTGGTCTTCCTTGGCTTCTTTTACCCCTCACTTTCGCTCTACAGATTCTCTTCGTCAGTCTTTCATCACTCATTCTTTCTAAGTGCCGGAATCATCTAAGCATTCCTTTCTTCATTTTTACAATAACACTGTTGTACAACCCTATCATACTGCGTATCTCTTCATTGTTTATTCTGTCTGCAATCGTAACATATTTCTGAGAGACCGCATCTCCACAGCATTTATCATACTTTCACTCGATTTCGGACATATCCAGGCCTCACTGCCGTATAACAAAGTTGGCACCAACACCGCATTACGGATGACCATTTTAGCAGTGTTAGATATATTCACACTGCCCACTAATGCGGACAGAGCACCGTTTACTTTATTGCCAGCTGCTACCCGTCTATCCACATCCAACACATCTTCCATCCCTCGAAAACGCACTCCCCAGATACACAATTTCATTCACTTATTCTAGAATTTTCCATTTACACAAATCTCACATTTCGTTTGTACCGCTTCTCTTTCAAACACCAGAACTTTAGTTATGTTCACATTCATTTTCAATCCTTTTACTTCACAGTCTTCTTTCATGCACGTGACCAGTGTCTGCAACTCTGCTTCTGATGGTGCTATTAGCACAGCATCGTCAGCGTACAATAGGCAGTTTACCACTGTGTCATCGCATCCCATACCACTCATATTACCTTTCAATCTCTGGAGGCAATTGTCCAAATACAGCACGAACAGCCAGGCAGACAGGCTAACCACAGGCAGACTAACCGCTGCAAGTTTGGACACTACGCGATATCGCCATGCTGCGAACAGAACCCCTATTCTGGTTATCACCAGAAAGTGGTCCGTCCTGAGATCGGCTCCTCTATACGCTCTTGTGTCCATAACCTGCTTTTTAAGTATGTTATCCACCAGGAATAAATCAATCATACTTCTCGCACTCTTTCTTTCCCACGTGTACTGATGGATCCTTTTGTGCTTAAATATGGTATTAGCTTCAAAAAGATCCTTTTCCATACACAGTCCTAACACAATCCTACCAGCATCAATCACTCTCTTATCTCCATATTTGCCTAGGACAGACTCAAATCCTGTTCGAGCTGTCCCGACCCATTCAAGCATGTCTCCACACAGAACAATTCTTTCATTCTCTTTAACCGTCGCTAGAACTTCTCTAACATTCTCCAAAAACTGCTCTAGTTCAGCCACAGACACTGGGGCATATACTGCCAAAATAAAAATTCTTGTCAACCCAATCTTGAGGCGTACCCAGAGCAATCTGGGATTTACACATTCATACTCAGTCATACAATTAACCATACGAGAGCACAGTAAAACGTCCACCCCTTGGCATCTCCTGTCCTCCGGGCAAGTCGGCAAGTGCACTGCCCCTGGTTTCACTTAAACATAACACATCCAATCCTTTCTCTTCCATAATATCAATCACTTCATTCATCTTCTCCTCAATCCCACCTCTCACATTCCACGCAGCTACTCTGCACTCCTTCCTCCACTTCCCGCCGCTAGGTGTACAGCGTGTTGGGTGGCGGTCCCCAAGGCCGAACTGCACTCTGCACACACCAGCGGGGACAGACCGGTGTACGTCGCTTTCGGGGGACGCCCTAACATTATTATTATCACTGTCCCGCATGGTGTGCACCTGAGAGGAATTGCAGCCCTGAAAAGGGCTAGCAGGGGTCGCGACGAGCACGCTTCTTCAGTTGACCCCCAATGTTTATCAATGCGTCGCCTTAAAACCCAATAACTCAGTTTCTGTAAATGAATGTCAATTCGTTTTGTCTCAATCGTATGCAAAATGTTTAGTTATTTTATTACATTGTGTAAAATATACCACATTTAACAGCAGTCATCTAGCCTTTCATAGTCTCAGGGGGCTGTGTCCTTGTGTGCAAGTTTCATGCGTAATCAAACAAAATAAATAGGTTTTTTCTGAACCGGAATTATACTACATTTTTAAATTAGGAGCAATTTTAATACACATGTATTTCAACAAGAACATTAATAGCGTTAGCAAATAAATGCTATGTTCATAAAATACATCTAACAATAAACATTGTGCAACACTGGCCGGTGTACGTGCTTGCGCGCACGTTCTTGGGGTAGGTCAATAGCGCTATATCATGGCTATATTAATTTCGTTATGTCTGTCTGCAATTCTCTTTATCTGTCTGTCTATATTCTAGGTTCCCAAACTTATTTTGTCTACTGAGTCGAGAGCTCATGCAGTCGTTGTCTAAGATGCCTCCTAGCTAAATGAAATTACAAATCACCCCCCAGGCCTCTACACAACGCCCCCATTTTTTTTCTGGGTCTCTTGCCGCCCCCCTTTAGGCCTGCAGCGCACTTTGGGAATGGGTGGTCTATATGTTGCTGCAAATTTATTTCGCCATCTTTACACCTACTTAGCAGAAATTTGGCACAGAAATGTGATACTAAAACCAGAAATTAAAAAAAAATATAACGAATATTTTGGGCCCGTTTTTAAAACTTTGAAGAAACTTATCCTGTTTTTAAATGAAACTAGCAGTGTTTAGCGGTTTCACCCGCGTTTACTTTTGGTATTTTTTCGGAATGAAATTCTTCAAATTGGTCAAATTCAGTCAAATTGGTTCAGTCGTTTCAAAGATTAGCCCGGACAAACAAACAAACGAACAATAATTTAAAAAAAATGTGTTTGGGTTTGGTTAAAAAGCTTTTGTTTCAAAATTATAGACAGACATTTCGATTTTATATATGTGTGTAGATTTAAAGATAAAATGTGGAGGTGTGGACTTCCATGCCAGATTGGAAAAAAGTAAATAAATTTGCTGACGACTTATTTTCTCTGGTATATTGTAAAAATCTTTACAGGAACTTATTACAAGTAAATTTATTTAGGCGATAAAATAGCAACATAATTCTGCTCTTTCATCTGTAAGATTGAGTTCACTGGTAAGCATTGAATGAGGCCTGTGTTCAGCAATGGACTAATATAGGCTGAATTGAAAAGCCATGCTGCATTGCAGCACGAATTGGTCTGGCTCGCCCGGTGAAATACCACCCTCTCACAGAATATCGGCGTGAAATAACAGCACTGTAACAGCTGTAGTGTTGCGTTCGGTGAGTGAGAGTGCCGGTGGCCCATCGCCCCCCCCCTTCTTTCCCTCCTTTCCCTCCATTATATATTTCTCTAAAGGCCGGCAACGCGCCCGTGACTCTCCGGGCGTTGCGGGTGTCCATGGGCGGCGCTGGTCACTCTCCATCAAGTGACCCGCATGCTCTTTTGCCCCCTCTTTTATAAAAAAAAAAGGCTGACAACGAAAAAGATCTTTAAGCCCAAATGTTGGATATAAGTTAATGTAGGCTGATGAAGAAGACATGTGAGCCCAATGGTTTACTGGTATCATTAGAGATACTCGTAGCTTCAAGGATTTAGTTCAACCTTGATGTTGTATCCACACCGAATGGGCAATGGCTTAAAGTTATGCATGGAGGTATTTAAGAAGTGCTTGGTTTAGATTAGCTCCCATGAGGATATATAGCCGTGACTTAACATGTGCAACAAATAAATCTATCTATACTTAAACATAATAAAACTGTAAAATCATCAATCTTATTTACCGAAAATTGATTAGGGTATTGAAAAAATAGTATCAGAACACAAAAAAACGCTTTTACTGTTTGTCTGTTCGGACTGACTATTTGTCTGTTCGGACAGGCTTTTCTCCAAAATTACTGAATGAATTGTCATGGGATTGCCACATGTTAATTAAACTCAGCTTGGCGTTTCGAATAGGTTTTGTTTCATCGAAATCAGCTGTCTTCAACAATGTTCATTTTCTAAATAAAACTGAGCTGTAGTTTAGTGTAGTAGTACCCCGACTCCTGCTTATTCGGGACAGCTACCTATTTTGTTTTAAACGTGTGCAGTTTTTAGTGAGCTTATGTTATGCCATGACCATAAACAAAGCGCAAGTCAGACATCGTCATGCTCAATTCGTGGCTCCCTGACGCAAACAAACTCCTTCTAAATGTTCTCGAACATTCACATCAAACGTACTCAATACATCAGATTAAAAGTGCACGTGTACAAAGTCGCGGGAAATGCTATTTAATATATTGACTTCATTTACTTATGAAATATAATCTTCTAATCCCATTAAAAATTTCTGGAGAAATTGCGGAAGATAAACCGAATATCGGTCGAGGGTATTTCGAGTTTTGCATTCCGTTAAAAATATTTTAGATCAGTTCAATGACAGCGTGACTAATGTGCATGGAGGTAACAAAATATGCGTTTGGCTTCAATCCAACGCTCTGCGGGCATTGACAATTATTGTTTACTAGCTCTGTTTCGTGGTTTGACCTGCTTTACATTCGACATTCTTTCAGGATAAACAGCAGCTTAGATTACTCTCTGAAAAGTCCTCTACCTGCAAATGAAAACCCCGTCAAAATTTTGACGGGGTTTCGGCGACGCCAATATCAATACGATCTTATGAAATGTCTATATTTCGAAATCACATTCAGATACTTCAATTTTATTTATTTGTAATAGATTATAGAAGTAGGTAGCTGAATTGTCTAGCTGGCTATACCCACATAGAATCGATATATTTATACATACATATCTTTACGCAATATCCCTAACAGACGCTAAGATTATGGGGGTGTATAGAGTTAGAGACTTATGTAAGGACTGCGAAATTTGGTGTTCTGTGCTCTCAGAGATGTAACAATATTCTTATATTTATAATAAAAGAAATAAGAAAATTTGGAGTCTCCTATGATAATTTGTTACAATACCATAAATAACTACATTTATAGATGTACTAGCTGAACTCGCGACTTCGATTAGGTTTGATTATATGTAAATAGTGCATAGTATTTTTGAAGATTGTTTTTGAAAAAAATCTACGTCTAGCCTTCGTCTGTCTCCGGTCATATACTATCTCTTTACCAAACATCGTAATTGGTTCGGCGGTTCAGCATTTCCCATTCAAAGTTTCATCCTCCTTTTCAAACCTTAGGGGTAGTTTTATGATAAAAAAGGAGCCTATGTCCGTTCCCAGGTGTCAAACTATATCCATGCTACATCATAATCAGTTCAGAGCATTAGCATTTCCGGTGCAAAGTTTCATCCCCCGCCCTCCCGTCCCCCTTTTCACAGACTTTTGATAAAAAAGAAATTTCATCCCCCTTTTCACCCTCTTGAGGGTAGATTTTTGATAGAAAGAAAGTAGCTTATGCCCGTTTTCTGATGTCAAACTATCGTCCTTCTAAATTTTATCATAATCGGTTCAGGGGTTTACCATTTCCCATACAAATTTTTATCCCCCTTTTCACCCCTTTAGGAGTACATTTTCTAAAAAATGAGTAGCCTTTCTTGAGCGCAATCATGTGTTCTTACTACGTACCGATTTTCATTAAGATCAGTCAAGCCGTTCTTTAGTTATAAAAGGATATACAGACAGACAGACAGACAAAAATTTTAAAAATAGTAGAATCAAAATCAGCGAGTCATAAAACGACTATCTATCGCAAAATTTGTCAAAAAAACTGAAATTACAGACAGTCGCAAGAGATTTATATAGTAGTATAGATGTATATATATGTATTAATGCGTAGTATGCGCATATATCTATAATACGTTTCTTACCTTCGTTACATAATCTCTAACGCTTTGTGAGGTTGACTGGAAGATATTTCTAGCAGATATAAGCTCGCCTTTGTACAAATTTTCTTGTAATATTTAATGTCACACTTGTGTACAATAAAGTTATACATATAGGTATAATAATCAGACGGGTCGTATGCTCATTAGCTAGCATAATGGTATAAAAATTGGTCAGATGTAAAACGACTTACGCACATTATTTTATTATGATAATTAATTGTTGGATGTCCACATTTCATTACAATTGTATAAAATGTCTAAAGATCAAAGCAAATTGCAGTACCCAAATTTTACCTTCTTAGTTTTATTCTCCTAAAATGTTAACCAGACAACAAAATTAAATGTGGATGAACGAAACATATTTCAAGTCTAGTCATACAATAGTTTCTGAAAAATCCATCGTGACCGAATGATAGACGGAGAAACCGACACATAAGTGCTCTGAAAGTGTTAAAGCTCTTAAAGTATTCTGTTTCTCCTTTTCTTAAAGGAGAAACACAACAATTTAAGAGCACTCTTACTTATTTTGTTCCTAATTTATTAAAAAGAGAAACAGAACACTTAGAGCACTCATGTGTCCGGACCATCTATCATTTTTTAAGGTTCCTTACCGTAGTACCGAACCTTAACAGAATTTAAAGCTTTGAGTCCATACAGATGACGTTTGCCTGAAGATACAAAACGTTAATTATACATGAAAATGCAATGGGTAAACAGTAGCAAGTTCTGTTTGTTATCAAAAGGTACAATATTTATGAACGTAGTAAGGCAAGTGCATTTGAGTCAATGACCTATTACAAGGATTCAGTATATAGCCATTTATACATTCATGTGATTTAGGACTTTATTGCGCGTAATTTAATAGCGTTTTTTCAATGTAACCCGTTCAGTTAACTTCATTATTCGTGTACAAACTCACGGCTATTGCAAATTAGATTTCGTGGTTATAATACGATTTAATCGCAAAATATACTGCTGGTGGCACGTGGTTTTTGTTTATATTGCTTTAAGAATTCACGAGATTTTATAGAATCTGCCTCTAAAACCCAGCATGAATTCGGTTTTATCCTCGCGACCTATAGACGTTAAGTTGATTTTCACAGTCGCGTTTGGTCATATTTTAGCGCGAAGAAGTTTTTGAATTAGTTTTCGAAGTTAATTGTAATTTGCAAGAAAACTACATTACCAATTAAAAAACTGGTTTGAGAGATTTGGGATGTTATAATTATCTATCCTTAGAAGTAAAAATTATTTTGAAATTCTGTAAAGTTTCGAAGATCTAACGGAATTTTTGTGCAAAATAAGGTTTTTTCTGGATTTTTTTATAGAGATTTTTTCTCCGATTCCTTTTCCATGTTTGAGAACTTTAATATAAATAGTAGAAGTTGTGTGTACAATATACATAATCAATTATCTAACTCATATGACCAATGTCGCCAACGCTATCTTAGTTGTCGCATAACTATGTACCACCTAGATTAAAAGAACCGCTACACTGGTTCTTAGATAGTATTCGTTTTCACCAATCTAACTGTTCCCTAGTAATGTCAGACATTGTTATTTGTGACCTTTTCATGTTTCCATAGTGACTACTTGTTTCCAAAAGCTTTAGTGAAAAACAATCTCTCACAGATTATCGGCGTGAAATATCAGCATTTATTGCTGTTGTGTTTCACTCGGTGAGTGAGAATACCGGTGCCCCATCTTCAGAACGCGGCTTGTTGGAGATTTGAGTTGGTAGAAATCGTCATGTAAGGAAAAAGCGTTACGTGGGACAGGATCCGCGCGTCGCGCGGTGCTAGGTTTTTCTTTTTCTTTAAATCATACGTGAGTTTTATTGTCTCATTATTGCAGTTAAGTTTTGAGCAATTGAAACTGCAGCTAAAAAACTTCGTTCCGGACGGGGGTCCCCGACCGCACACCGTCTTTTATGGTTAGGTTAGTCACTGAGTCCGGGTCCGAGTCACCTGATGGAAATGCTTCATTAGCCTTGATAGTCCATGGGTCTCAGTCCCCTTACAATCATAAGGATTGTTTGCTCGTTAATTTGTCTTCTACGTGATACATATAAAAGAAACATCTTCACGTGAATAGGAACGCAAGAGAATTACAGTCCTTACATATTTCTGTCGCCTCTTCACATCTCATCATTCTCGTATGTCTCCCAAGGTATATAAGCTTTTTAAATACCAGTTAGCTAACACTAATTATAGTATATTTCTTACGTTCAAAAAGTTTAAAAAAAGAATCTAAAAATAGTTGTCCAGACAAAATTTCGTAAACAATTTTGGCCTCTATGTGTGACGCCTTGAAAGCCTATAAGAGATTTCTACAAGAAGGAAAAGGACAGCTTATACGCTAATGAAGTGTTTATAAGTAAATATGTATAGGTCGTGTTGTTTGCCTATGTACTAGAAGGCCGTCACCTACTTCGGGGTCGACAAGTTTATTGGTTTTATTCACCTGCATTGAAATTTAGTGCAATTCTATGCCTGTATAATATCGGATATAGATAGGAATAAAAATATAGGTGAATAATCTACAGGAAATAGTAAGAGGAAAAAGTATTAGAAATACATTTTTGAAATGTTGTAAGAACGTAGCAAAAAAGGTGGCAAATAAATAGAAAAATAGATATATGCATGTTAATATAATGTATATAACAAGCGATCATGTAACTACGTAACAAAAATAAGAAATGTATATAATGATATATATTTAGAAAGTAGAAAATAGTTTATGTAGAGCAGCTAATAGTAGGAAATAGAGAGTAACTCTAGACAGATATGTATAAATAACGAAATTAGTAAATTTTAAAATCTAAGAAAATAAAGTGTAAAAGTAAGTATATGGGACTATAGTGGTATAAAAAATTGAGTATAGAAATTATGTAATTGGATTAAGAAATGGAAAAATATTAGAAAATAAAAACGTCTAAGAAGAATGATGAGAATTGAGGAAGTGAAAGGAGTATGTAATGACCGCGACGCTTGGCGCTCCATCTTTGACTACCCCGTTAAAATAATAGATACATTATGACGATATCTAACAATTTTTATCTCACTTAGCTATCCCTGAACTGTTCATAAAAATTATTCGGATAAAGTAGTTACATATTCATTTTATACATATGTAAATATTATATTTATAAAGCTAATATCTATCCCATTATGTACAAGGTTATTTCGAAAGGATGGGTAAATACAGAAGGGTATAAAAGTACCCATGACAACGGAAAACTTGCGTTCTTAAACAACTTCGCCAAAAGTCAATAGTTCTACTGTAAAACATCAGTTTAAATAAAAATAAAGATGAGGCAACCCTAATATCAGTGTTTTCCTGTCGCTAGCGAACATTTGAAATATATGGCATAATGATAGGGTTGTACATTTTTTTCCAATTAAATTAATGTTTTTTTTTTTGTATGGAAAACAAAATAACGTATCCCGCAGTTATGTTATGTTATGTTAATATACATTATAAAATTAACTTTTAAGAATATTACGATATCTTTCCCTAGTTTACTGGTTGTCCAGGAGTTAGTAGCACTTTGTAGTTGTCCAAAGAACAAATTTAATATGTATTCATTATCCTATTCGGCTATTAAGATAACAAACAAATAAACAAAAAAAAATTATCTGAACCTAACCGAGCAGTAGAATTAAAAATAATCGATCAATGTATTTATTTTTACGATATTTTAATAGCTTCTGCATACAAACAGTTTTGTTATAGCTTAATGTATGTATGTTTTAAACGTATGTTATTGCGAGCTAGGTCTATGACCTAACCCAATGCTACACACGCACAAACACAAATAGACGCACACAAATATAACAATCGCGACATTAAAATGATTTACAGCTGAGTATGCGCGCAATGCGATACGTCCATTGACATGTTTTCATAATTCTGATATTTTGTTATCATTAGTATGTTATGTTTATTTAATTCTCCTTACTGTAGGTATTACATTACAAGACTAACAATTTTTGCAAGAACAGCATATCAAATGAAATTTAGTATGTCTTTCCAAATTTGGAGAAATGTAACACAAATGAAACCACGTCAGCGTCTGTGTCAGTTGCTTTTTGATTATTCGACGTAAATGATGACCTCGCACAGTGGTTTAGGTCTTGCACCTAAACGTGGAAGTTTCCGGGTTTGATTCTCGGTCAGATTAAACTAAGACACGAACTTTTCTAGATTGTCTCGAGTCTGGGTGTACTGGTAGATAGTAGCCGTCGTCTGGTTCTTTTTTAAGCATTTTACATACATACATATCTTCACACCGTATCCCTAACTGGGTAGTCAGAGAGGACGGTGAACATTTTCTGGCGCATTTATCAGTATTATTATAAGCTGCAGTAGTTACTACTTACATTCCAGGTCTATGCCAGTATAACTGATGTTTTTGGTATTAATCAAATTCCAAAACAAAGCTTTGCTCTACGGAATCTTTTCTACCCAAAAGCAACCTCTGACGGTTAGGCTTTTTTTATTAATAATAACAAAAAAGTACATACATATCCTAACGTTAATATTTACAAAGTTAAAACTACACGTTACCTTAAATAAATGACCTCCTCAAAGTTGCCGCTTAGAAAGATGTTATTGCTTAAGGTAGGTACCCAGCAGACTAGCAGCATTACCTCTTTGAATAGCCAAGCTGATTCGTTGGCGGAAGAAGCTGCCAGTCTGGTGGTCTTCCGAAGCCTCGACCAGTCTCTTAGAAATATCAGAAACTAATCTATGGGCTTCGGGGTCCCAGGAAATCAAAGCTTCGACTGCAAAGGGCGCAAATATGAAACTCTCAAACAGAGTCGCATACTTACGCCGCTTCAAGTTCTCGGCAGTTCTGGCCGCGACACCTGCTAACTAGGAAGTCGCTGGTGCATGGAAAACAGAAATTGTATCGACACAAGCTGCGTCCCACACCAGCGATCTTCCAAGTTTCCGAGAAATGAGCGTCAAACCATCCGGTCCCCTGCCGCCGCTGCGCGCAATACCTACGGGCTCTAAGACTGCAGGAACGCCAGTGGCGACAATAGCCCGCCGAATGATGTCATTCAAGGCAGCATGTCGACATGTAAGCCGCATGTCGTGACATGCGGCTTACATTATGTCAACAGGATAAACCGTGGTGACCTAGTACATTGACGAGATCACCATAGCGGCAATGGTGAGGTAGGTTAGTTCTGGCCCCCAGACGAAGGGATACTATGAGAGAAAGTGTAGTATTGTCATTTAAGGTTCCTAAGTTTATAAAGTTATTACCTGCAACCAGTGTCCTGACTCCTTCTCAGAAACAGCCAGGAGGCGAGACCGATCTTTTTCGGTACTACAAGAATCTAAAAGTTGTAAACGAACATTTTTGCATAGAGGCTGCAACCAGTGTTTTTGACAAAAGCTCAAGGTAGGCAAGTTAGTACTCGGTCAAACACTTAAGCAAGCATTTCGAGGATCAGTCAAACACGGCATCTCAACCGATCCTAAGAAAGGGTGAATAACAGGTAGGAAAAGGCTTTCCGTGCTGTAGGCTGATGAAAGAAAAGCAGGCAGTGACACACTCGAGATTTTGCGTATGCCCAGGCTTCCATAACGGATAGGAAGTGAGGCTTGATTCCAAACCTGTCATCAACAAAGGAGCTATTAAAATTTTAGATAATGTATTTTTGAGAATATTGTCTACATATATTAAAAGGGTTTGAAGTTTAAAAAGCTGAGAACAGCGAAGAGCATATGTAAAATTTGGAACGAAAAAGCAAAAGCGGACAATGAGGAGAGCCATGTGAGAATTAATTTTGAAAAGGTTGTCTAAAGACTGCCAAAATCTTTGTATTTGATCATTGATAAAGCAGGGTATGGGTCAACTAAAACGGGAGCACCTAGGAAGTACAGCGAATCTTCCTATCCCACACGCAAGTATTTTATTTAGAATATTTATTACCTCTCAGATACATCTACGGAGTGCCATCTTCAATATAACTTTTTTCAAAATGTCACGAGTCTATTATACAGCGGTTTATAGAATAAACCTAACTACTAAATTTCATCCATAAAATCTTTTAATCTTTTAGTGAAATGACCTACATACAGACGCACGGACATGACATAATTGTGTCCTGTTTTTTTGCTATTGAGCTCCGGAACCCTTAAAGGCGAACTGTAAAGTTAATCCTGGTTGTTTAACTACAAGAAAAATATAATTAATGCATATTTAACGAGACTCATAAACAATTGACTCATACGAAAAGCGACAACATGTAACTTATCGCTAACCAAGTGGAAGTCGTCAATAACCAATAGAGTCAGCTGGTTCAATATTTATCAATTTTCTACTCTATATTTCACGAAACGTGAATAATAATTCAGCGTTCAGTAATATTGTTGAAGCAGAAAATGAAATAAAAATGAACAGTTTGAGCAAGAGAATCACACGAAGGTGGCCCTGAGTCCTAAAGAAAAAGTTAGTAACATTATTCAATAGTTGAATTTTTCTTGATTACATATCTTCACGCTGTGTCCCAAACGGGGTAGTCAGAGAGTACGGAGCCCCAAGCGTCGCGGTATTTACATACTTCTTTCATTTCCTCAAATCACATCATTCTCCACACACATTTTCGCCTAAGTATGCGAGTGCTTTTGACATTTCCGTCTGCTAACGCTCTGACTATTTGATTTTCATAAGTCAGCCTTGGTCTTCCTTGGCTTCTTTTACAACTCGCTGTCGCCCGTTGCGAATTTGACGTGATGAAAGATTGACGATTTTCTTCGTCAATCTTTCATCACTCGTTTTCTCTATGTGCCCTATATGTTTTCTTGTTCATTGGTTTAAATCTTGTTTGAAAGGCTGTGTTTTTCAGTTTTTAGTGCAAATACCACCTCGTGACAAGATGACCCTGAGTTTAAAAGAAGAGTAAGATTGTTCAATAGTTGAATGTTTTCTTGGTCATTGGTTTAAATCTTGTTTGATAGACCCTGTTTCCCATTTGATGGAAAATACTAACTCAAAGTTCTCGTGTATTTCTTCATACGTAACATTTAATAATACTCCAGACAATTACACAAATTGTGTGACCCCAAACTAAGCAGTAAGCTTGTACTATGGGTACCACACAACGAACTCTAGGGGAGTTCCCAGTAACGCCTAGACTTCAAGTCAATTTAGAAAAGTTCGTTTTCTAAATTGACCTGACCGGGGATCGAACCCGGGTCCCTAGCTTGGAAAGCAGATGCTATGCCACTGCTCCAACGGGTTAGTCAAAATTAGTCAAAATCAGTGAATTTGTGTTAATACTTTTAAAATATAAAATGCGCTTTTGGTCGCGACTTCGTCCGCGTGGTGGAGATTTACAACAAAGGAGACACACAAAAATTCTTCATGATAAATTACATATACGTGCCAACTTTGATGGTGATCGGTCAAACAGTGTAGGAGTTTAGCTGTTACATAAACACAAACATCCATTTACTGGCCCGTTGTCGCAGTGGCATATGCATCTGCTTTTCAAGCTAGGGTCCCGGGTTCGATCCCCGGTCAGGTCAATTTAAGAAATGAATTTTTCTAAATTGGCTTGAAGTCTGGGTGTTACTGAGAACTCCCCCAGAGTTCGTTGTGTGGTACTCATAGTACAAGCTTACTGCTTAGTTTGGGGTCACACAATCTGTGTAATTGTTGGAGTATTTATTATTATTATTATTTATATATATATATATATATATATAA
The DNA here is from genome assembly GCA_907165235.1 of Zeuzera pyrina. Taxonomy (NCBI): domain Eukaryota; kingdom Metazoa; phylum Arthropoda; class Insecta; order Lepidoptera; family Cossidae; genus Zeuzera; species Zeuzera pyrina. Next base: position 22,575,712 of record OU015632.1, read on the forward strand.
ACTAGCGGACAGATGCTGTCCAGGCTGAAATAAAAAAATCCTAGATTCCAATTGCAGCGCCATTTACCGGGTTCAATTGTGAATCTAAACCATTAACGGACCCACTCAAACACAAAAGAATACTTCAAAATCGTTTAGGAAGAGTTCAGAGACATACACACATACAGAAAAATTATCTATGTATTAAAAAAATATGAAATGTATTGCGAATGCGTCGGGCCGTTCTATCCAACCGATTTGCTTAATTTTTTTTTAATGAAAGGTATTAATGCACAGATATGTCATCAAGCATTGGAAATCACCTAACTTTTACCTTTCTCAAGTTATATCCAAACGCGATTTCTTCCTGTAAATTTCTTATGTTTTCATAGCTTTCTTTCTCTATACCTCCGGTTCTAATGCGCGTTGCGCGATTCATTTTGGTCTAAGAACACTCGCTGAAACGAGCTCTTTTATTTGAATTTTTGTCCATTTAAATTGGTTGAATTGGAGGAAAGCTAGGTGTAAACATTGAACTTGACTTTGAATTTTTGTATTCAACTTGGATTAAGTTACAATTACTCATATACGAGCGTTATCAACACAACACAATGCAGCAGAGCAGTACGGGTTCTCTCGTATATTTAAGTTTAATACAATAATATTTCTTTAACTTTTTTTTTTTATAAGATGGCAACAAGTACATACATATTATTTACAAACTTGAAACTACACATTATCTTAAATAATAGACTTCCTCAAAGTTGCCGCTTAGAAAGCTGTCATTGCTCAAGGTACCCAGCAGACTGGCAGCATTACCTCTTTCTTTCTTTAACTATTTATATATATATGTTTAAATTCCTTAAACCATGTATTCATTAAATTATCCATAAGATAGATAATAAAGATAGATAATATTCAAGATTATTCGTGAAAAGAAATTCAAAATTTGTACATTTAAAAACATAAGAGCCACGTAACTAAAATTGTATGAATAAGCAGTGTATCTGTCAGCCTTAGCGCTAGTAACACTACGAGTATGTGAGGCCGCAATGCAATAACGTTCTTATCGGTTCGTTTCATTACGGGTTTTTCTTTTCAGACCAATGTCGGTGGTAGATTTGACGAGTAAATTGTTGCAACAAAAAAAAAACACAACAATTAGTTCCTCACGAACTAATGACAAATCACCTCCCGTCGGAATGAACAGTGAACGATGAATAACGAGAACGAATCCGGAAGACGATAAAGAATGGTGTAGAATGATCCAGATCTCGGCACACATCGGCTTACATAGACTTGCTGACGTGATTTCCCCCACGGCTTGCTGACAGTAGGTGTGGCGGGCAGACTGTGACATCAAGTAGATCGACTCGGCGACAGTAGCGACACTTCGGTCCGATCAACAGGGTGGCTTGACGTCACTTACTTTTACGTCTAGGCGGCAGGAAATATTGGAATCTCGAACATAATATCGGTTAGGTTAACTAGCCTGGCTAGCCCGACGGAGCTGGCTAGCTCGGCTCGGGTGGCGAGGCTGACTAGGCGGGTTATACGACATCGGTAATGCGTGTTAAGCCCGACTTCATTACAAAATTGATTTCATTTTGACACTGCGTAGATTTTATCAATGCAAAGTTTGCATAGGTATGTTTTTTCTTACAATTCAACTGGAACAAAATATTCTCAATACCAATTCAAATGTTTAGGACTGGTTGTGGTGTTCTGAATAGAAGTAGGTATTGAAAATTGTGTGCTTAGAATTTAGGCACGCGTTTGAACAGCTGCGGAAAAGTTATTTCAAACGCGGTGCGACTTCCCCTAATAAATAAGTCTCAAATTGGGACACGTATAACGATTAGTAAACATAATAGTACTCCATTATATTTCCATTCATGGTATGTACCACAATACAAATGAGAAGAATTTATATTTACGAATAAGGAATATAAATTTTACGTCTATTCATTACTAATAGCCAAAGTACTGGCTGACAAAAATGTCTAACGGACATATCTAGGAGAAAGTTTGTGAGGAAAATGATGAGATTTCAAGAAATGAGAGAAGTAAGGACTGTCATTTTTGGCGCTCCATCCTCTCTGACTACCCTACCCACCTCCTTCTCTACTACCTCTCTGACTATATTATGTAAATGTAATAAAACGACCAAATCTAACGCCCAAAGACTAAACTTACGTGAGTCTTTGGGCCACATTTACTATGACTGTTCCTTCGGCTGTTTTAGTCAAATGGTTTCGAAGTACACCGCCTGTTACAGACAGACAGTTTATTAAAATCTATAGTAATAGTCGTATCCATACATTAAAGGAATTTTAAGTGTGACGTTCCAAAACTGAAAAAGAAACGTTTTTAGAATTTGGTTTAGTATGTGTCGTAATATCACAGACTTTTAAACGAAAACAGATTTTCCCTTATGGTAGTATTCGTTTTAAATATGACTGTAATCGCACTTCCGCTTGCAGTCGATGAAAGCAACAACGGTTCATAATGCTACAATTTTTTGAGACGCTATTGACACTCTTTTGAAATAGGTAATAAAGACAAAATAATAATAATGAAAAGACCGCGACGCTTGGCGCTCCGTCCTCTCTGACTACCCTGTTAGGGATACGGCGTGAAGATATGTATGTACTCGTATGTATGTATGTATAAGTAGTAGCTCAAATGCAGACATGAATTTTGAAGATTGGGTTTCGAATTCAGAGGTTAGTTCTGGAGGCTTAAAATTAAGTTAAAAAAATTTGGTCATTATGTGGGTTATTAAAAGAAAGCTTTTTAAATTACGAATTGAGAAATATGTAACACCTTGTTTATTTTAACCAGTTGTACGAAAATACACGTAGAAATTTCGTGTGGCAGAGCCATGCTGCATTGCAGCACGAATTAGGCTGGCTCGCCCGGTGAAATACCACCCTCTCACAGGATATCGACATAAAATAACAGCATCTGTTGCTGTTGTGTTTCGTCCGATGAGTGGGAGTCCTGGTGGCCCATCTCCCCTCCCCCTCCTTTCCCTAAAGGCCGGCAATGCACCCGTAATTGCCGGACGTCGTGGGTGTCCAAAGGTGACGGTGATCACTTTCCATCAGGTGACTCGCTTGCTCGTTTGTCTCCTCCGCCATAAAAAAAATTACTGTCCTCCACTTAAATAAATGTTCAGTTCAAAAAATTATGAATGTCGAAATATAAGGTAATAGATTGTAGGAAAATTATCGGAGTTGCATTACATTACATACTATTTATTTAAGCTTTTTTTTTGTTCATAACAATCACACTTCCATTCTTTTGAATATTAAACAGATATTATGATATAAAAAGTAAACTGTAAAATGCATATCTTTTTGTTCCACGAGTCGATGATTCATTCTCTTTATTCTCTTTGTTCAGTTGTATGCATGAACTTATTAATTATAGATAACAATGAAATACAAAACTCATAGCAATTAAGATATTGGTGTACATTTTTTTTGATGGCGATGAAAAAGGCGATGCAATTAAGAGTAAAATCGGCTATTTTTTTTTAATGCAGAACTTTAACTTTCATGTATGCATCATTTCATTGTATCGGAAGGAAAAATTTGAACAGCGGAAGTACATAGGTCTTCAATAAAATATTTTCTCATATAATACAGTACGAGGAAATCCAAATCCATAGGAGATACAAGGGAACCATTCAGTCTTTTTTTGTGAAAACAATTTGGCATAGGGTTTTCGTCCGAGATTTCACGAGTGGAAAAAGATGAGAAATTTACACAAAGTCGAGACGAGAAAATCACGGCGACAACTCGAGAAATTTTTGACTCTGTGCCAGTGCGCAGTACTATGTGAAAATGGGGAACCTGGGCGAGGGTTAATAGGTACTTTGGCTTGCTGTCAAACAGTCACAACCTCAAACTTCCGAACTAAATAATATGCCAAAAAATAAAATTCCCTATATTTAAAAATTCTAAATATTGATTATTAAAAATTTTTATATTTCGAATAACAAATGAAAAAAATTTAGTCGTTATGTAGTATTCGGTGCTACAAGTTTTTTGTTTATTTTTCGAAATCTTGTTTCATTTAAAATATTAATTGATATAGATTTCAAGCATGGGGAATTAATTTTTTTTAATTTCTCGAACAGCTCGAGAAACTGGAGAAATGCCTGTCGAGAATTCTCGAAACTCGAGAAATAAAATATGTATCTCGAGAAATCGAAAACCTTAATTTGGCATTATGAACATGTAACGTGAATTAAATACAAATTTAAAATAAATAATACAAATCATATAACGAATGAAATAAATAAAAACGAAAAATAAATATGTAAATAAATAATATAAATAACTTAATAAAACAAAAAAAATCAAACAATAATGAATATCTACGGAACCTAGATAACAAATGAAATTGCTATGTGGATCTCGAAGCTGCGTCTGCGTAACTCTGAAGAGCGTTGTAAGTATTTGCATTGTTGAGGGTATTTTTGGGAGCTGTCGATCGTGCGAATAACTCACACCTTCGAAGTTACATTACAGTTACATACATATCTTCACGCTGTATTTCTAACGGGGTTCGAACCTGCGAAATTAACACTCGTTTACTTATTGAGTTTGGTTCATTACTCGTTTCTTCGTCTCTGCGTAGATACTACATTGGAATCCTGCTGGGGTGAGTTCCTATTATTTGAGATTCAATTAAGCGCCTGTAATAATAAATTGTAAGCTTTTCTAACGGTTTCTAAATTGTAAACGTTGCGTTGCTAGTGCGTTCTTGTTTTTCGGACCTTGAACGCTCGTCTATCTACCCATCGTGCCCAGTCAAATACATGCACTCTGGGTTTCCGGGATTCCAATTACAAGACTCCAGTTCCAGTTCCAGAATGCCAGTAGCAAGTCTCCATATTCCTGATTCTGGATTCAAGAATTATTACTGATATCTGGAGAATTCATCCTTCTGATCTTAACTGGGAATCTCCAGAGTCCCTGATCGAGACTGGAATCTACAGAAAACCAAACCTGAGCTCGTCAGCGGGATCAGAACGATTCAGGCCAGTGACTCCCTTATAACTACTAAAGACCGGCGGGGTTATTACCTAAAAAATTGCAGACAGCGACAGCCACACGATCACTGCGTGACCGGTAACTAATTGTAATAAAAAAATTAGAATTATGAATGGCGATTGCGTATCTATTATTGTATGACCGTGAAATGCACTTTTCGCTGTAGATTTAGCGCCATTATAAAATTACATTAAGTATACAAATTCTCTTTTTGACAGCAGATATCGTGCGTAATGTGGCTGTCGCATGCTAACTGTAACTTCCGTAATAAGCGTCCAGAACGTCTATATAGTAACCTAGTGTTCTTTTTTCAGTTTCGAGGCGAAACATATATTGTATTTTCATTTTAATTATGAATTAAAACGTTAAACAAAGAATATTCCATCGTAAAAGATTTGGCCTTCTGTAAAAGTCAATGATTCATAATACATGGTTTCATTTGCTCATTCGTTATAATTTAGTTCTATTGATTTATAAATGAATGTTTGTTAGGTATTTAGTCGAACCATTTGCTTTAATTAAAAATGTTAAAGTATATCCAAGTGGCGGCCAGTAAATGTACATTTTGTATGACTAAACTTACACATAAAGTGCAAACACGAGCTACGTATAACAGCATTTCATTGTAATGATGGCCTATTCTCTTTCCTCGTATTTTCAAAAAGAAATGTATACTAGTATTTTTCCTTATGCTTCCAAGTATGTCCAAGTGTTCCAAGTAAGTTAAAAATAATATATGTATCTACTGCATACATATAAAAGTTCAACTTTAGTTTGTTTGTGGTCGCAAAACACAAACAGTAACCGGTCGATAGACTTGAAATTTTGACACGTATCTCTGTGTATTATTATCTACATAAATAAAAATATATATGTTCGTTTGTTCAACACGCACCACAGCAACGCGTGGTAAACGCAACTATTGTAGAAAGAAAACTGCTCTGGGTTTACAAACACTTACAAACATACATACATACATACATTCACGCTGTATCCCTAACAGGGTAGTCAGGGAGGACGGAGCACCAATCTGATGTGATAATGGCTTGAATTATTTCCAGAGTTCAAGGCATATTATCACGGATTTACTACTAATTATAGATATTGCGTTGTTTGGGCCATTATAGTCTTTCTTGCTTTGACATCCTATGATTGTCTAACGGCGGGGTTATTACCTAAAAATTTGCAGACAGCGACAGCCACGCGATCACTGCGCGACCGGTGACTAATTGTAATAAAAAATTGATATCATGTATGAAGATTGCGTATCTATTATTCTATGACCGTAAAATGCACTTTTCGCGGTAGATTCAGCGTCACTATACAAATTAGATTACACAGATTCTCCTTTCGACAGCAGATATCGCGCGATATTGGCTGTCGCATGCTGTCTGCAAGTTACGTAATAAGCGTGCCGGTCTTTGCAGTTTAAAATACTGCATTCTACTATTACGCCCAAAAGAGTCTCCATCCCACATATGTTTAAAGCAATTTTTAGATTAATTTTTCACTTGTAAAGTACAAAAATAATTAAAAAACTTAGAAGTACGAACAGAGATTTGTTTCGTTCTTAGATCTGTCAAATGCAACCGCGTAACAGTCTTAGAATATTGAGCATACCGATTGAGACGAAATATGTGTATACTTATCCCTTTCTATCACAGGCTTACGCCATATGTTTCTTTCAGTCAACGATTCGTGTGCATTTATGCTTACTTATTTTTTCCTTGCTCATGATCTGCAGCAATTCAAGACTTCGATGGATCTTATCTATAGAGGCTACTGTGACAATTTGATTATTTTGCCTGTTTTATGACAGTTTTTTTCAGTAGACATAATTTTCAAAAAAATGTACTGTAGCATGTACAATGAATGTCAAAGTCAAACCAATAAAGTTAGGAAAAATATCAAAATTTTGTTACAGATAATTTAATATATGGGTAGATATCAGATTTATGATAAATACAATATTTATGTACGAAATGAATGCATAACTGTGTTTTTTGAGTATTTTTTGTCAGAATCCAGGGACGGCAGTAAGATAAAATCGGTCTACCTATACAATGGATATTTAGGACTCAAATTCACATTCAATAAAACTTTATTCGTCTGTGATTATAGATTGTATATACATACAGATAATAAACAATGCAAAACGGTGATCTGTAGTAAAAATAGAAAATTAAAAATAATCCACAATCAATACAGAAAAACTATAATAATTAAAACGTCATAATATCGCGCCCCTTTACTGGCATTGAAAAGGCACCGTAATATAACTTGTAACGTCAATAATTAAATGTCAACATGTACAAATTTAAATATTTTTTAAATTTAACTCGACAACTTCGATGGCGCAGTGGTTTAGGTCTTGCATCTAAGCGCGGAAGGTACTGGGTACCTTTTCCGGTCAAGTCAATTTAGTAAATGAACTTTCTAGACCGTCTTGGGTTTGGGTGATCTGGGAGACGCCCCTAGTAGTCGCCGTCTAGTTCTCATAGCACAGGGAACGCCCTAGTTTGAGGTCAGATGATTGGTGTTCATCATTTGACGCATTTATTAAAAAAAACTTCTACATTAGACAAAATTGCTACTAAATCCTTACGGAACCTTAATCTATCGCTTGTACGTACGCTGTTAGCCGATATTTTAAATTATCTTACTTTCTTATCAATAGCTTTAAAGAGATCATGTGTATTTAACAATTTAATTAATTTTGAAATTAGGTTACACGTTTATCCAAAACATAATTATTGTAGATGTTCTAGATCAGCCATTCCCAAAGTGGGCTATAACGCCCCCTTGTGGGCGCTGCAGGCCTAAAGGGGGGCGGTAAGAGACCCAGAAAAAAAAGGGGGGCGTTGTGTAGAGGCCTGGGGGGTGATTTGTAATTTCATTTAGCTAGGAGGCATCTTAGACAACGACTGCATGAGCTCTCGACTCAGTAGACAAAATAAGTTTGGGAACCAGTGTATCTAGATAATCGAAGGTCAAATTCAGGTGGAATTTAACAAAGGTTCGTGCCAATGTCTAAATTTGGGTGACCCATTTTTCATTTGTGAAACACAATTATAAAGCTTTATCTTAATTGTAAATCTAATTTACTGAGCCCTTGAGATTATATTCTAATATTTGTGCCAACAATATACATAACTTCACGGTATCTCCATTCTTTTTTCCATTCTGTTCAATCCTTTGATAGCAGCTTATCTAAAAAATAATTTTAAATTTCGCAGTGGACGAGATCGAAGACTACGACACTGTGAAACTCTCCGTCTTGAAATTCCTTCCCACACTACAAAGTTCTTTTCTGATTCCTACAGCGTTCAAGCGGTTCGTTTATGGAACTCGCTCCCATGGATGTTAAGAAGTACTAACACACTTGCTCAATTTCAACGTGAACTCAAAATGTACTATCTTTCTCCATAGCTTCTGGACATTGCCTTGCATTTACCTGTATAAAGGTGCAGGTGGATACAGGGTAATGTCATTTCATTTTTAATGTGATTAATTATAATATGTTGGTAATTCATCGTTATTGATTTTTACATATTTATATATTTGTAACGGATGTATATGTATATTTATTAATATTTTTATTTTCGCACCACCCATAGGTTTTTCCCTGTTTATTTTTCTCTTTAAAGGTTGCCTGGAAGAGATTATTCTAGCAATAATGCCGCATAAATTGTACATTTTCATAATATTTTTCTTTGTGACTTTGTATATTTGTACTGGTGCAATAAAGTGTATTGTATTGTATCTCCCATTCGAAATGAACAAAACTTCAAGGTACTAGAGACACAGTACAAGTAAGCATACAGTATTCTATCTCGGCAGTGTCCTAGAGATAATTACCTACGGTCGCTCGGTACGTAAACACGCAATAAAGCTACAGACTTGGACTCTATGTTTTTCTTGGGTTATGTATTTGATTATAGGTACTATATTAAATTGTCATATTATCTTTTCATTTTATATTATTGCAAATTTAATAAGTTTTTATTTATATAATTCTACTAGTATTTTATTTCTAGTTTTAAAAGCTTGTGAATTAGTATGGTGGAAATGGACAATAAAATGCATTTTGTGTGCAGTATAATTAAAAATCAGCAATAAATTAACTAGATCACTTATGATAATATATTTTCTACAAATGAGCAACAGAGAAATATTTCCGGTTTCGATATGGATGTATTCAAACATCCATACACTGAACAATATGCTTGAAAACTTGATTGACATAATATTTCGTCAGTAAATGCGCGGGACCGTCTCACACCGTACAACGACAACCGCGGCGCACTCGCGACTGTTGTATGCCGAGATTTCGAGGGGCGTCATTTGGGAGCGTTTGTATGAAAGATAGAATACTGTATGCTTACTTGTACTGTGCTATGAGGAGAAGAGGAGCGTATTAGAATATTCACGTGCGAATCTCGGACCAAGTATTACAATGAACGGAGTATTTGCTCTAAAAGCGTGTCTGTAAAACGTCCTTTTTTTGACCAACTTTCTAGATTTTTACTAATGTACGTGGCTAGGGAAGGTCACAGTACAACCATACTTGAATACTTGATACAAAATAACATGATACATTTTTATTTTTGTAAATATCAGTAGACAAAACACTTGAGATTTACGTGTATTTTGAAAATAAATAATTATTTCATGACCGACTCGAAAGCTGACACGAAATACACTGACAATGCGATCTTGCCATACCTACTATAGGTAACAGTTTCACCCGTGAAGGCGCAAGGAAGTAGAAAGAGATAGGAAAGTTCGTTTGACACACGGTGGTAACACGGCAACTTATTATGGAGCCGTTCATTATGTAACTTAGTCTGAGGTGCAAATATTTCGCACAGCAAAGTGATCAGTCACCAACCAACGGCTATCCTGTCTGTTAGTTTAATAAATTGTCAAAAGATGGCGCTGATAGGAGACGAATGAAAAAGTTTTTAACGAAAACATTGAGTCGACTATTCATTTATTTTCAGTCATTAGGAGAAAACATAATCCTCAAAATTATATTTCCATCATTAATTTTGATGATATATAGAGGGAGACATGGCATATCGGCAAAACAAACCTTTTAGAATTTATAAGATAAGCTAATGTAACGTTGTAATTGATATATAATATACGAGGTAATATTTCTTCTTGTTTTCACACATTAAAACTTGCCCGCGAAATAGGATTGGTAATTTTGCAATTTAATTTACCTCAGGTTAGGAGCGTAGGTCTGGTGCGAAGACCTGTACAGGGGCAAAGCCTAAAAGAGGCAAGGGGGCGGTGGCCATGGCTGCTGCTCAGAATGCCCCTGTTGGGGAGGAACGAATGTGCACAGACCCGTGCTCATAGTGGTCATCGCCTCGCAGGCGACCACCGCGTCCTGCCACGTACGGCGGGACGCCCACCTGAGGCTTGGGGTGACTTTCGGGTGACAGTCGCCTAGTCGCCAGTCCTATAGCCTCGAGATGGCGCGCGCGGTGCTCCCGCGCGCCTCTCCAGAAGTCGGGCAGGCAAGGCCCGCCCAAACACGAGACGAGGCCGGTGTTTTAGCGCTGGCCGTTGCCGCCGAGGTCGCGGAAGAATGCCAACGCACTCCCGTTGCCCCGGCATCAAGGCTCTCGAGGAACACCGTCAGGTTTTAGTGGGTAGCCCGGCATTGCACCTTACAGGCGTGGAGTCCCACATATCCCCCCGCCTCCCCCAGGCGGGATCGGAATGCGTAAAGCATTTCCTGACGCAAAAAAAAAAAAAAGGAGCGTAGGTCTTCGTCAGCGGAGACTATGTTCCCGGTTGGTTCCGGATCAGAGGTGGTCGCAAGACAAATTTTGGAAGAAAATCAAGAAACGTAGTCATGCGGTTGATCTAAGTAGTAGTGGATCCGGCTCGGACTCTGAAGCCCCGGCGGTGAAAGTCGCTGTTTCAAAGAGGAACAAGGGGCGGCCGCCGAGAACTGGGCGATACGTAAGTCAGATTGGCAAAAGCCAAGATGGACATGGTCGAAGCCGAACGGGCGGAATTGAAATTTCAGTTGGAGAAGGAGCATGCTGCTCTTTCCCTGCAGTTTAGGAAGGACAAACAGTCGCCTGACAGACTCGTAAGTTTATGAGATGGGTGACCAGGAGGGTGCGTCAGCAAGGGACCTTACAAACGGTATCTTAATAGATGTGGCTTGCATAAAGAGTGTAACCAAAAGGTCCAAAAACATAAAGAGTGATTTAGTGCGTGACCTCAAGGACTCAACTAGCTCTATTAGGAAGGCGATGACGTAACTTCAGGGAAGAACAGAAAACGAAGAAACCAGAAGACTACAGGCGCAGAATAACCGCCTGCAGAAGCAGGTGGAAAAGTTACGTGCGCAGATGGTTGAACTCAAGGAGTCTGTGGGAAAACTGGCTTATCGTCCGATCCCCCTTTCCTCCTTCACATCTGAATCTGGTCCAGGTATACCCTCGCAGGAAGAATTGACTAAAAACATAATGCTGCAGGTGGGCCACATGGTCAATGCGAGGGTAGAGGCGTTGAAAAAGTAGTGCAGACGAAAAGTCTGAAAGAAAGAAAGAAAGAAAGAAAGAAAAGCATCTCCTGCGAGTCAAACAAATATCAACTTACAGGGGCCGACGTGTCGAAAAAAGGGAAGGGAAAGAAGAATAAAGATGAAGTAGCCTCTTCCAAGGCAATGGCGCAGCCGCAGCTCGGGCGATCCTACCAGCTCCTCAACCAAAAGAGGAAGGCTGGACCAACGTGGTAAAGAGGGGGAAGAAAAAGACCCAGTCCCAAGCTCAAGTTTACCAGCCCCCTGCGAAGAAGGAGGCTAAAAAACGGGAGCCGAAGTTGCGTGCACCGCGGTCTGCGGCGGTGGTCTAACAAGCCTGAAATTTAGACGAGCCGCTACCAGGGCTAGCGTGCTAGAAGTGCTGGGCTCTGCTAGTGGAGAAAAAGCAGATTCCTTGGCAGAAAAACTTAGGGAAGCGCTGAGCCCTGAGGTTGTCAAGGTGTCCAGACCGGTGAAGAGTGCAGAGATGAGGGTGTCTGACTTGGACCATTCAGTGACGGCAGAAGAAGTTGCTGCAGCGGTCGCAAAAGTGGGGGAGTCTAAAATTGACTCCATAAAAGTAGGTAGAATTCGCCATCTGGAGCAGTGTGGGTTCCCTGCCCGATCGCGACAGCTAAAAAAGTCTCGACTGGACGGCTTCTGGTGGGCTGAGTATCGGCAAGGGTCCAGCTCCTAGACCAGAGGCCATTGCGTTGCTACCGCTGCCTGCAACTCGGGCACGTGCGGGCAGCTATGATGAGTGTTATCGCTGCGGACGACCCGGCCACAAGACCGGAGCATGTAATGCGGCTCCGCACTGCTCCTTGTGAGCGGCAGCCGGCAAAAATGCGGACCATAGGGCGGGCACCAAAGCTTTCTCAGGGGCTAAACCCCATAAAAAACGTAAAAAGGCGGCCGACAGGACCCTGGCCGTAGAGGTGGCCTGCCCAGCAGGCGACCCCTGCCAACAGGGGCGAGGAAGCGATGAGCACGGACTCTTAATAAATGGCTCATCGTCTCCTCCAGGTGAATTTAAACCACTCCGGCCACACAGCCGGAACGCAAGATTTGCTCATGCAATCTATAGCGGAGTGGTCCATCAATTTGGTAGTAGCGGCTGAGCCGTATGTTGTCCCGCCAAGTGGCAACTGGTTCGGAGACACCCATGGCCTGGTCGCCGTTGTGTCCTCCGGGGTGAACAGTCCTGCGTCGTCTATTGTGTCGTAGGGGGCCAAGTTACATCGCTGTCCTTTGGGGGGAAATCGTCCTCGTTGGCGTATATTTCTCTCCAAACCGGAGTCTCGCCGAATTTGAATTGTTTCTGAGCGCGGTCGGGGCCGTCATCCGTCAGAATCGGCCACATTCAGTGTTGTTGGTGGGGAACCTCAATGCCAAATCAAGGGCTTGAGGTTCTCCATCGTGGAATGCTAGGGGCGAGACTCTGGAGGCGGAGTCTCCCTCCGCCTATCGTCCGATCGTAATGCTCGACGAGGCGAGTAAGCTCTGTGAACAGGTCGTCGCTGACCGCCTCCTCGAACACCTTCGTCGTATAGGCCCCAACTTGTCGCGTCAGCAATTTGGATTCCGAAGGGGCCGGTCGACCATCGACGTTATTCAGAGCGTCAAAGCCCTTTCGGAAGAGTTGGTTGCCCAGTGTAGGATGTTGTTGGCGATGTCTTTCGATATTTCTAACGCTTTCAACACCCTCCTCTGGGCCTGTGTTAGGGAGGCGCTTCGATTCCATGGGGCGCCCTCCTATTTGAGAAGGAACGTCGGTGCCTATCTAGAGGATCGCCTTGTGGTTTGTGTCGGACGTAATGGGCGGCAACACCGGTGGAGCATGTCGTGCGGTGTTCCTGAGGGATCATTTCTGGGTTCGCTCCTGTGGAACATCGGCTACGACTATGTGCTGACAGGTGAACTCCTCCGGGGGGCCGACGTGACTTGTTACGCGGACAACACGCTTGTCACGGCCCGAGGGAGGTCTTTCAGATAGGCAACTCACCTCGCCACATGCTCGGTAGCTCAGGTGGTGACGCGGATTAAGATGTTGTGCTGGAGAAGTGCGAGGCCGTCTGTTTCCACGGTCCTCGTAATGCGCCACGCCTGGAATCCCACATCATAAAAGGTGCCACTCTCATCAGGATCGAGCCCCATATGAAGTACCTGGGACTCGTCCTCGATGCCCGTTGGAGTTTCCGCGAGCACTTCCGGCGTCTAGCCCCGCTACCGATGGGGACATCGGCGGCACTCAAAAGGTTGATGCCCAATATCGGGGGGCCTAAAGTAGAATGCCGCCGCTTCTATACAGGGACAGTGCGCTCAATGGCGCTCTACGGAGCGCCAATCTGAACACGGCCCTCCTTAGGCGTCCACAGAGGGCAATGGCCGTCGGAGCCATACGAGGGTATCGCAGCGTCGCGTTCGAGATGGCGTGCGTATTAGCCGGAGACCCTCCTTGGGATCTAGAAGCGGAGGTGCACGCCGCAGTCCACAAGTGGCGTGCAGAGCTACGGGAAATCAGAGAAGACCCAACACCCAGGCAGGTAGCAACGCGAAGACTCCAGGGCCGACGGTCGTTAATGGAGAAATGGAAGAAGTGGCTGGAAAATCCGGATGGTTTAGATTTAAAATTTCCAGACTTGAGGAACGCTATCGATATACATTACTTTTATATGTGTGATTTGATTTGATGTTAAATCTTATGATCTAAGGTTATCGTCAGACAAAAAAAAAGTGCTTGTTCAAATCCTGCGAAACGGTCAGACTTTTTTGTTTCTTTTTTGATACACAATCAACGACGAAAACTCGGTTGCCCAGATACTGTATTTTTATTTGTGAACGTCATTAATTATAAATAACGAAATATTTATTTCTTCTTTCACAATTCACATTACTGCAGGTTTGTATGTCTTCCTAGTAGCATAAAAAAAAATAAAAACATCACTCAATAATTTATACAATGAACATCGTGACTTAATCTATAAGGTACAGATAACATGTATCAATATCTTCATAGCAACAGCAGGCTACTATATGCATGTAATAATCATACTGACCTATTATAGCATATGGCATAACAATGACCAATTACGTGTCGTTATAGCAACGTCTTATATCCCCGCATAAAACATCCAAAACCAAGAGTAATATGTTTCATAACATTTTTCGTGCATAAAACAATATTTTTATTTGTTATAAATTCATATTGGTAAGTGACGGAACGCTAAATGATACATACAAACATATCTTAACGCTGTATCCCTAACGGGGTAGTCAGAAGACGGAGCGCCAAGCTTCACAGTCCTTATATACTTCTTTCGCTTCCTCAAATGTAGTTAAATTTCACCTAGGTATGTTAGCTAAATGTTAAAAAGGTATTATTTAAATGATACTAATGTGATACATTGAATTGTTATAATTAATGGAATAAAAAATAAAAATAGGTAGCTAAAGGTACCAAAAAATCGAAATGCCTAAAAAAGAAAGTAAGTCAAACAATCAAAATAATTTTCCTATATTATGTAACTTTCACGCAAAGTATGAATTTCAAGTGATAGATATCAATTTCTTTAAATGAATAATTATATTAAAAATGTTAATTGTAGTGATAACTGATAAGTGTAAAGAATATTAGGCCAAAAATGAAACAATATTTTACAGTCTATAAATTATAAACTTTGCTTCAATATTAAATAATTTGTTATGTATGAAAATCTTAGTTTATATTACATTGTTATTTAAATTACATTCAAATTACATACCAAGAAAATAACGTGATCGAAAACAAGTTTTTGTAGGATTATTTAACATAAATATAAGAATAAGAATACTCATTTCATTTTTATGTTGCTATTATTTGAAAATACATTTATATGTGTATGTGTGTACGTAATCTTATAATCCAGATTTCACCTAGTTTTATTTTATCTAATCAAATTGAAATTGTCAGCTTCACAATCATATAATGATAGATTATTAGCTTTTATAACTTATACTTTTTTAGAATTTTACGGATTGCTTTTATTGTACAATATAAATGAACAGCTAACAGAATCTGACGGAACTAGCTTACGAAAATGTCAAAAGCACAAAATATGTGAGGAGAATGATGAAATTTGAAGCGGCGGAAGTAGTATATTATATTATAAGGACCGCGATGCTCGGCGCTTCTATCCTCTCTGACTACCCCGTGAGGGATACAGCCTGAATATATTTATGTTTTCCGATATTTGTTGATATTTCAATATTGTTGCAAGTATCATGATCGTGGTTTTAAATAATTAAACCTGCGATCAAACTAAATCTAAAAATAGTAAGATAAATATTTCTTTTTTCAAAAATGTGAAAAATTAAATCAACCAATTTAGTTGTGATAATTATAAAAATATTAATAGGTGTTGCATTAATCTACAATCTTTTAGTAACAATAAGGTAACATCACATCATGTTATTTATGGTATTTCATTACATCATGTTGTTTCTATCATTTTTTTGCTACCAAATATTAAAGTTTAATGGCGAAAAAAAACAATCTCAAAACGTCTCAAAAGTAGGCCCATATTTTTAATTTTCAACAGATTTAGTAAAAACAAATATAATAAAAAAAATAACGAGTTAAGAGTCCGCCTATGCAGACTTCGGTGTTTGTGTTTGGTGTCTGTATTGTGGTCATAACACACACACCAGTGTGTGTTATGACTTGGATCTCGATATCTAAGAAGACTGAGATGTTAGATATTTGGATACACACAACTTTAACTCTGTATCTTAAAATCCTTAAACATGGAAACATTATTGGATAGAAAAATATCAATAGAAAGTCCAGAAAAAACCGTGTTTTGCACAAAGATCCAATTGCATCTCCAAAATTTTACGTAATTTTAAAATGATTTTCACTAACATGGATAGGTAATTATAATATCTGAAATCTCTAAAACCAGTTTTTTAATTGTTAATGTAGTTTTCTTGCGGATTACAATTATGTGCAAAAACAAATGTTGGGATTTCTCCGCGCTAAAATGTAATCAAACCTCAACTGATAAAATCAACTTTATTGTTATCGCATGGGACGCGGGGGTAATGATCGAATCCGGTTACACTGGGCTGCATATTTCATATAGTTGCGTTTTTTAGGTGACAGAATTTTTTATCGTTTAAATGTTCTAAATTCTATTAAATAAAATCTTTTTTTTTCTTCTCTGTCGCTGTCTATCTAGATACGTAATAAGAACTCTCATATAAAAAAATCCGGTTTAAACCGCCTGTATCAACCCAGTTTATTATCTTTTTTGCAAATCGTTACAACGTGGCTATGAGGTTCTAAGACCAAAATTGTGCTTTATGGTATCACTTTCAAAGTTTATATTAATTTGACAAATATTTGCGTACATAAGACCTTAGTGTACTGGACGTTAATTTATTCAAATAATATAGTTGTTGTGATAGAGCAGACGTAAAATGGAGGTCGTTCCTCGTCCCGTTGTTATCGCAAGTGTTAATATATGAAGATCCTCAAATTCAAAGTCATTACTTATTTAAAGTAATTAAATTTATTTTAATAGCCTCAATAATTTGAAGCTCGAACCTTTGCTTTTAAAATTAAATTATGTCTTCGAGAAAAGCAAATACGAAAACTGAATAATCAGTACATACATCATTTAAAGATTATGCACTGTTTATGCTATAAATGAGGTTGCCATCAATATATGGCCTGACTGATGACGGTTATCGTAGCATAAGAATACCTGCGATACCAGGAGAACGATTTTCGCGTTTGAAATGCCATATGGTTTAATCTGTCGAGAAAGCCTTGACAGGGAGTCCATTCCACAAACTGACTGCTTTATGGAAAGCCCGTCTGAAAGCGTACCATGAAATAAAACCGGGCAAGTGCGAGCCGGTATCGCGCACCGAACGTTCTGCATCATACAAGAAATAATATTCAATTAAATCAGAAACTACTGAACGGATTTTCTTGCTGTCTTCACAGCTAGCTTAGGCTCAGCTTGGAGCAACATTTAAGCTTTATTTTATTGAAATCTGATGATAGCAAAAAAAAATATCGTCGTTATGAGGTTCTCCTCCTAAACGGCTTGACCGATCTAATGAAATTTAAAATGGAAATAGATTAAGCCCCGAAGAGGGACACAGGCTGTTTTTTTAATTCCACGCGGACGAAGTAGCGGGCAACGACTAATTGTTAAAATTAGCGATAAAATGTTAAAACCACGATCATTAATAGATGACAATACCGTTTGTGAGTGTTGTTACATAAGTAACGATAATAAATCGGTATATTTTATTCGTGATTGCGTGACTGCAGTTTTAAAAATGAGCAGAATTACACGAGCTATCGAAAGCACTACTTTTTATTATTTTTTTAATAATATTTTTTAATGTACTCGGACATTTCACACAGCGCCATCTAGTCCCAAAGTAAGCAGCACAGCGCTTGTGTTATGGGTACTAGATAACTGATGTACTACTTATTTACTTTTCTTTTGTAAATAAATACATATTATACATAAACACTCAGACTCAGGGGGGGGATCGAACCCGCAACCTCCGTTTACTTTCCGACGCGTTTAAATTATATATCCATAAATCCTATGTTT
Source organism: Zeuzera pyrina (assembly GCA_907165235.1). Lineage (NCBI taxonomy): Eukaryota > Metazoa > Arthropoda > Insecta > Lepidoptera > Cossidae > Zeuzera > Zeuzera pyrina. Next base: position 22,593,924 of record OU015632.1, read on the forward strand.
CCTCCCACGTCAATATCCAAGAAGAACGAAAAGCTCTCACATTCAACCGATATTCAGCGTTGTTTAGATTGTATTAGGGCGCTATAATAAATTATAGTTGTAGAAATTCGAAAATTAAACAGAGGAAACAGTCAACGAAACTGGCAAAATGAAGTCAATGAAATGAAGAATTAGGTTGTTAAATATAAATTTCATACGTTTTGTAGTCACTTAGAAAAATTAAGATCCCTGCCGTCAACTTTCATATGATATCCCACTTGACCTAATAACCTCACTAAATTCGTGGGCCCCCTTTAATCCCATTACGACAAAAATATGTTTATTTATGTCATGTTGACCTTGATTGAGCTGGACGATTGTTTCAAACGTGTGGAACGCCTAAGGATACAACATTTTAATACTATTTATAATTACAACCTTCAATGAGAATATGACAGCATATGTTATGATAATTATTTAATTACACTTATAAAAGCAATGCTTCTATTTTTATCCAATATATAGAATAATGTGCCATCGTATCAAACACCGTAGCATAATTAACATAAATCCATAATACATACATATCTTCACGCTGTAGCCCTAACGAGGTAGTCAGAGTGATCGGAGCGCCAAGTGTCGTGGTCCTTACATACTTATTTCAGTTCCTCAAATGTCGTCATTCTTCTCATACAGTTTCGCCTAGGTATGCGGATGCTTTTGACATCTGACATTGACCGCGAAGCTTGGCCCTCAGTCCTGTCTGACTACCCCGTTAGAGATACATCGCGGTCAATATCAAATGTCAAAAGCACCCACATACCTAGGCGAAAATGATGAGGAGAATGACGAGATTTGGGGAGACGGAAGAAGTAAGAATTCAATATGATTTCAATCAATGGATTGAATGGATGTGATTGAAATGAATTCAATGGATTTTTACGAAACGAATCACGATTCTTTGACTCTTTCACTGTATTATACTACAGAGACGACAAGCGACCAGTTATTAGTAAATGGACAAAGACCCAAGGGCATTTCAACATGGCTAAGAAAGCACGTCAGATTGCAAGTGTATTGGCCACCCTGAAAACACGTTGCAAATACCCAACCAAATTATCACTTTTGTCAATATATTTTAACCAGGTAACTGCTTCTTGTCTGAACCATAAATTATTTCTTTATGTTCATGATTGTTATTCATTTTTGATGAAATACAGTCACACGTTTGGTTAGACGTCAAAGTGATACACACTCAATTAACATGTAAACGAGGCGTCGATTTAAAAATACATATTTTAAACAATGTCCTAAAGAGTCACGGTAGTACCGCGTTGTATGAATCATAAAAATATAAAGACCAACGCACATTATCTTGCACTGTATTTGAATTTGGAAAGTTCTGTGTGTATTTTTTGTGTTCTGTTCCATAATTGAAAAAGAGTGCACCTGGCATTGCCTCGGTTCTGATTGACCATCTGTCTCCGGGTAAAGCGAATGTGACAGACAGACTGCCTCAGTCGTTTTACCCAGAGACTATTTCACCTAAGCAGCTGAAAAGAGCGATTACAGTAAGTAGCGACATGAACTTCAAAAGATAAATTTTGTCTTTGGGTGTTAGATATTTAGTTTATTTTTGGGGTTTGTGCTAAGTCGAGGACACCATCTTTTTTTTTTCTGGTCGTTTTTTATCATAGATCATAAAAGCCTTATTGTAGAAATGTTATTTTTTAAGACATTATGAAATATTAGTCAACGAAGTAAATGAATTGCTCTGAATTGTCTTGGGGTCCAAGTACAAGAGTCACTTACATTAATATTCTTAATAAAAAAATGGTGACAGCTAAAACCAATGCGCGCAAGTCTTTATAAAAAAGATGTCTGTTTTGCACTTGCTCACACAAGTGTCAACTATTTATTCCAGTGAATGCCTTTTAGAACCAACACCTTCACTGTAACAAAAGAAACCGGTTATAACCGGATTGTAACTGATGAAAGCCTGAAACATTTCTTTAAAAACGAAATACTGGAAGAGATGGAAATATCTACCTATTTTATAAATGTAGAAACCTATGTATCGATAGTTCGATAGTTAATCATATTTTACCCACAGATATCTGTATCTTCATGTTTTATATTGAGATGAACAAAAAAGGACGAAGGATCAATAAACATAACAATTATGTATTAAATGAGTCGATCGTTTGGTAATTTTTATTAATTTACTAGTGATCTGTCCCGGCTTCGTCCGGGTGGGGAGTTAAAAGTTCGAAACATACCAAAGTTTTTTTATTGAGATCTTCATAAAAAATACCATCCATATTTTTGAGTTTTCCGGTGGATTTTGCCAAAATTTTTTTTCATACAAACCTTATCCTGACAATTACAAACAACGAAAAGGCAATCAGCCGAATCGGTTGAACTATTCTCAAGAGATGCTCCGTCATACACGTGGCAATTCATTTTTATTCATGTAGATATATTGTACCAATACCTGAAAAGAACAAAATAATTTACATATTTAGAAATCTGTGCGGAGCAATGCACTTTTATGGAACGAAATTATTATGAATTCCCCTGGACAACTGAAAGTTGCTCTTGGACAACAACTAAAATATGGAAAAACATCGAAAGATTGTTAAAATTAATTTAATACATCGATGGGATAGATATTAGCCAATGGAGCGAACATTCATATAGTTTTTATAGACTTAGAAAAAACATTTGATTATGTCCCGCGTGAGCTCATATCGGAAGCATATAGACAGCAAATGGTACCCGAGTATTATATCAACATTATACAGGACATGTACAAAGACCTAATCACTCAAGTCTTAAGCCTCGTAAGCAAGGAGCAAACGTTTCAAATTCAAATTGGAGTGCATCAAGGTTCCACGCTTAGTCCATTGCTCCTTTACACTACTATGGATTACATCACAAAACACTGCCTTAGAACATCTTTGATGACGACGATTGTTCTAGTCTCGGATAAGATATATGGAAGACCTTCAGATGAACTTTAATTCAAGGATAGAAGCACATGAAACAAACGGCTTCGAAATTAGTAGAAAGAAGACAGAACACATGACGTATATTTTCGATAATGTTGCGGATCACGATAGCAACAAAATCTCAATGGAAGGTATACCGATACCATCAGTAAAACGATTTAAATATCTAGGCTCAATATTGAGCAAAGACGACAAAATTGAGAACGATATTACTCATAGAACTAAAACCGAATGGATGAAGTGGAGACAGCGGACTGGATCATGTGCGACAGAAAAATGCCTATTAAATTTAAAGGTAATATAAATACAGCAATTAGATCTGCTGTTCTGTACGGAGCAGAATGCTGGGCGACCAACAAACAGCATCTAAGCTAGCTACACGCAACGGAGATGCGCACGTTACGCTGGTCAGCGGAAGTCACACTAATAGACAATAGTGAATCTGAAATGAGTACATAAGATGATGCTTCGATGTTGCCCAAATCGCTGACAAGGTAAAAGAGAAACGTTTGCGGTGGTACGGTCACACACAGAGACGTCCTGATAGCCACATGGTAAAACTTGCCTCAAACTTGACAAAAACGAAATGTACACGTGGTAGACCACCTGCCACATGGTTAACGATGGCCGAAAAAGATCTAAACGAAGATAATTTACTTAAAGACGCTGCACAAAATGGTACTGAATGGAAAATGCGGACAAGGAAGGCCGATCCCAAATAAATGGGACCAGGTCTAGAGGGAAGAAGAAGAAGAATATATAAGCACACATACCTAGGTGAAAATGTGTGAGAAGAATGACGAAATTTGAGGAAGCGAAAGAAGTATCTAAGGACCGCGACGCTTGGTGATCCGTCTTCTCTGACTACTCCGTTAGTGATTCAATTTGAGAATATGTATGTGTGTGTATGCGCGTGTGTGCTTGGTGTTACATCCTCTGTATGTTTCGTTACAGACATAGCATAAAGTGTATCTACTACGGAACCAAACATATAGATATTGCGATAAAATAAACATATCGATTGTTGAATATCGATGCATTTACTACATATAAAGATGCGTCATATTTGTTTTGTTAGTTTGTAATTGCAGACTAACCTTGGTATTCATTAAAGATATTTTCTGAACAATAAATAGGTAGTAACTTTTCTTATACATAATTACATGTACATTACATTAATATTCGTATTTACATATAACATAAAACCATAATGCATAATGGCTTGTAGCGTTTTGCTGCGATCTATGTCTACTGACCTTAATTAAAATGCGTATTATTGTTCGAGAAGTTCTGTTATAAGTTATTTATCAATCACTCGTTTGGAAATAATGTGTACTCAGTAAAGTACAGGCACAACTACGCATCGTAGGTCTCGCCATATCCCATTCGGGATATACAGTACATCAGGGTGCATCAAAACACCTTGACGCCATTATTGGTAATACTTTCCTAGGTATATATCATTTTTTAATTGGCAGAGAGCACTAAGCCCTTGGATAAATAATTATGAATAATTATGAAAACAAACCCATAGCTCTTGCGAGGCGCGAGAGTACTAAAATATGCATTTCGGCTTGAAAAACACAAAATATCAACTTTCATATAAGTTACCAGTTGTATCCTTATCAGTTTTTTTGTGATTGTGCTTCGTTAGCGTCGTTACATAACAAGTTACACAATTACAATGCATACAGGCAAACAGACATTTCTATTTGTTTAGTGAACAAACGCAAAGACGTTCATACAGACACCTAACTGCTTTATCTAGCAGACGTGACTTCGAACAGATAGTCTATAGGGTGACTACGACTATGCTAATAGTATGGTACAATATTTTATTTTTTATATTACAATACATCCTATTAAATCGGCCTCGATGTTTCCAAAATTGAGTAAAAGTATGACAAATACAGTAGAAATGGGATTTCTTAGAAATATTTGTTGTGTTACACTTGCAAACAAGATAAGTAATGAAGAAACATGCTATATGACTAGGCTGGCCGATAGTGTTATTGTAAAAATGAAGAAAGGAATACTTAGATGGTTCGGGCATATAGAAAGAAAGAGTGATGAGATGAGGTTTGAGGAGGCCATAGAAGTACGTAAGGACCGCAATGCTTGGTACTCCATCCTCTGTGACTACCTCATTAGGGATATAGCGTAACCATCCTTATACTTAATAGTTTAAACAGTGTGAACAGAACATCAAGCAACGTAGCCCAGAACACACCTCTTTGGACTACTCAAATCTCATCATTCTCAGACACTTTCACTTCGTTATGCAAATACCTTAGAAAATTACGTAAACCAACACTTAAAACATTTATTAAAGATTACGAAATTTTTCACGATTGTTTTAAAGAAAATTTAGATATAAGGCATTAATTAAAGTATTCCCAACGGGGTAGTCAGAGAGGACGAAGCGCCAAGCGTTGCAGTCCTTATATACCTCTTTCGCTTCCTCAAATCTCATCATTCTCTTCATACATTTTCGCCTAGGTATGCGAGTGATTTTGACATTTCCGTCTGCTAACACTCTAGCTATTTAATATTCATAAGTCAGCCTTGGTCTTCCTTGGCTTTTTTTATCTCTCCCTTTCGCTCTGTAGATATGATAATGATTTTAAAGTCAATTAACATACTGACAATATTATTTACCTTTTCACTAGGTTTATCTTTGTCATTATTTATTAATGGACAGTGAATGATTATTTATTTATCAATTGAAATGGATGATTATTAATTCTTCCCCGTTGGGAATACAGCGTGAAGATAATTAAAGTAATTTAAGGCGCTTAGATTCATATGAGCATAAATGGGAAAGTCCACGAAATTGCAAGCTTTATAGTTACAACAGTATCCATGCCATGTTTATCTTTAGACTGTTTACGCCGGTCCGTCAGTCTGTTTGGTCGCAACTTTCTACAGAACCTTTTATCATCTGATATAATAATTAGTCGTCTTTGCTTCGCAACTGTCATAGCTGACATGTTTTGTTCATTTGACACTAGCGGATAAGTCTCGAGTTTATTGTTATCTTTTTATGCCGTTTGCGATTATATTTTATTGTATGTACATGAATACTTTCTGTTCTTACTATTTCGCTTTCAAATTTAAAATAGTTAAGACAGAACCGTGGCTGTACATTGAAGATATTTTTGTGGAATTAAAATGGAAAAATAGATGGAAAAATAATGAATACGCTAATAATAATGTTTTTAAAGTCAATTAACATACTGACAATATTATTTACCTTTTTACTAGGTTTATCTTTGACATTATTTATTAATGGACAGTGAATGATTATTTATTTATCCATTGAAATGAATGATTATTATTTATCACATTTAAATTCTTTTTCGATTGAAGATGTTAGTGGTTGACTTTTAACTATTTATTACAAATAGATTAATTAGTACGTAACTAACTGAACTGGCCCGTTGGCGCGGTGGCAGATCATCTGATACCAAGCCGGGACCCTGGGTTCGATATCGGGTCAGGGCAATTAAGGAAACGAACTTTTCTAATTTGGCTTGGAATGTTTCTGGGAGCTCCCCTAATTCGTTGTGCGGTACCTAAAGGTTTTTAATTTTGTGTATGTATATATGTGCTAGAGCCATGCTGCATTGCAGCACGAATAGGGCCGGCTCGCCCGGTGAAAACCACACTCTCACGGAATATCGATGTGAAATAACAGCATCTATTGCTGTTGTGTTTCGTTCGATGAGTGAGAGTGCCGGTTGCCCATCACCCCTCCCCTTCCTTTCCTTCCTTTCCCTATTTCCCTAAAGGCCGGCAACGCGCCCGTGATTCTCCGGATGTTGCGGGTGTTCATGGGTGGCGGTTGGTTACACTCCATCAGGTGACCTGCTTGCTCGTTTGCATTTAATAAAAATTTCTTTAAAATAAAAAAAAAACCTGTAGTGCAGGCCTAGTGTTTACTTTTGGGTTGGGGTAAATTTTTTTTTCAGGCGTAGATAGCTAGATTTTTTTAGATTAGATTATGTGACACGCTTAATGAAACTGGTATTTGAGGTAAAATTGTGTTCGTTCCAATTTGAAACTGAAAATTGAATTTTCTATTTCAAACTATTTAAAACTATAAAAATGATACACCTATGACTTATGAAGATCAAATAGCAGGCGGAAATGTCAAAAGCACTCGTATACCTAGGCGAAAATGTGTGAGGAGAATGATGAGGTTTGAGGAAGCGAAAGAGATATGTAAAGACCGCGACGCTTGGTGCTCCGTCCTCTCTGACTACCTCGTTAGGAATACAGCGTGAAGATGTGTATGTTTGTATGTTTATAGCCCTGAACGAATAAATAATTCTTTCTTTGTTTCTGAAGGTTACAGGAGAAATATAACGAAAGTCTCACTACTACTAGGTCTTACAGACATTCAGAAATCGAGTTTACGTAATCACTATAGAAAACTGGCTTTTAAGACTTCATCCGCGTGGTGGCGACTTACAACCAGTGTCGGCCAAAATGTAAAACATTTACAATTAAAATTTGTAACTGTAACTCATTTTAGTGGTGCTGCTCATGTTAGGAAGATTTGCCCATACTCGCACACGCTGGGCAAGGTCGGATTAGCGAGCACAGTACCGTGCTGTCTTACGCATGTGACGCTGCTGTCCGTCACAGCTACATTTACAGCATAGTTGATTGGATGGGTATCCCGCCATCGATCGGACGTCAGAGCCTCGTTCGTTAATCAGCAGAGTGCACCACGGGCAGGTGAGATTGACAGTTTTGGAGACACTAAGATGTTAAGGCTCCTTTACACCCCTTACGGCCTCCCGCTAGGTGGACCGACGACCTGAAGAGAGTGGCGGGAAGTAGATGGATGCCGAGAGCCGAGGACCGGATATGGTGGCACAGTATTGGAAAGGCTTATGTACAGCAGTGGACGAATACGGGCTGACGACGATGATGAAGAACTGTAACTGTTCATTACATTTTGCCCAACACTGCTTACAACAAAAGGAGTGACACCAAAAATATATATATATACACGTGCCAACTTTCATTGTGATCGGTCGAACGATGTCGGAGTTAAACGATTACATACATACGAACATACATTTTTGTATGTATTTATATCATGATTATTTTAATAACTGATTTTTTAAAATGATCTCAAAGTACGCCTGTTTTCTGTTTGTCCTGTATATAAATTATATCGATTTACATGTTAATGTGAAAATATATTATAGTAAATGCATAAACTCGTTATCAAGAGGTCATTGGTTATCGAAGCGTCCATACAGACGACGCGTATACATATGTACACAGTTTTATGAGTTTTCACGACACGTGACCACAAATAACTGATTAATAATAACATTATTAAATAAGTTCATTCAATGTAAGAGTTCGTCGGTGTTAATAATTTCTTATTTATATTATGATTAGCTCATATTGCATAGATACCTGGCTGACGCAAGCACCGATAAACATATTTCTGTTTTTTATAATACCACGCCGAGGACAAAGAGCAAATAATTAACATATTGGTAAGTAATTTGGGACCTATGGACAATAATATCGTTGAGAAAGTAATAATAATAACTTTATTAATGAAAAGGTACAATTTGCAAATTTTTGACACAACCAAATAACAGTGGTACAAAACTTGCGCAGAGATTCAAACTCCCTAATAAAAGGGCAAAGCCGTGTAAACTTAGGATGCGTAGGTAAAATAGGGGTTGAGTATAACCCTTACTTAGTGGCAAAATGGTAATAAGTATTTTGCCCAGTTAAATGTATATGATAAAGTAATGTTCAAAGCAGCATTAAAGAAAAATAAAGGAAAGTACTTCAGATTGCAAAAGTGTTGGTAACCCTTTACATTTTAGCCATTTTTGGTGACGCAGAAGAAATCTGCACAAAGATCCTGGGAAAGAGTCCCTCTGAGTTTTGCTGGATTTGTCACTGCCAAAACTATTGCAGTGGTAGTCTTCGTGGCGCGTTGTCGAAGGGCTACAGGATCTCCTATGTAACGAAACCCCTTACACGCTGTGCCAAAGTAGTTCTTACGGGGCAGGGTCACAGTTACAGAGCCCCCATTGAACCGTCGCAGTGCCACGACAGTGCGGACTGCGCGCTGTCGTCTACTCCGGGAACGCATCGATGGAGAATCAGAGCCCACTCCGATCTGCCAGGACTCCGACGGCTCCTTTAGCTGCCTCTTAAAACAGATATTGTAAACTAAATAAAAGATAATTGAATTCATGGTTTAAAAGCTATCGATTAATACTCCCACGTGATGACTCCAAATATAATTAAACTTCCCATATGCCTCTAAAATGAACCTTCGAAAATCAAACCTCAACTTTAGGAGTTTACCTGTATACATAAAAACGTAATAGCACTCACTCACTGGCTGATTGACTAAATATAAAGTCTCAAAAACTACTGAAGCCAGGATTATAAAATTTAGTCTTATGATAGTTTGAATAATATACGGGCCCTCTAAGAAAGGATGTTTTGATTTTTTTTAATTTAAGAAAGAAAAGGAGGGATTGAACTTTTTTTGAGACTTTTATATGGGACGGAATATGACTGTGTTAAGTACAAATATAGCTTAATCTATTATTAATCTATAATAATGGATTATGTATATAATACATATATTTGATTTCGCTTTCTTAAAAACGGCTCGAGCGGTTTCGATGAAATTTACAATATAAGGGTTGAGGAGGGCGAAAATCGATCTAGCTTGGTCTCAATTCCGGGAAAAATCGTTTTCTCCATCTTTCACGTTATTCCTAAATTTAAATTACAAAAGTCAAGTGGTTCATTTTTGGATAACTGTGTTCGTTTTTATAATAAAATTCCACAAGAAATTATTTAATTAACGGAAAAGAGATTTAAACTTGTCATTAAACGCACACTGATTGGTAAAGCATACTACAAAATTAGCGATTTCATTAAAGACACAACAATAGACTGGAAATGATCCTCTCTGCACATGGATTTATTGGCTTTATGGATATTGTATTTTTAAATAAATATTGTAGAATGATGTTGAAAAAATGATACCTGACTGACTTCTTGTCGGTTCTTCTCAGTATCCAGGTTTTCTTTTCGAACCGAACTAAAGTAGATTTGACGTTCAAAAATACCATTTGGGTTTACTTGAATACTTGAAACTCTAAACATCAAAACTTTTTAATTTTGCAACAGAATTTACCTTCTCAATAGCACAGTGGCTGATTGTAGGTCTACCATGTTGAAGTGCGCGGGTTCAAATCCTGCAATGTGGTCAGATTTTTTTAATTTTTTTTGTAAGATACCGAGTAAAGCTCTGTCGCCCAGATACTGAAAATAATGAGACATGCTTACGCTTTCGTTAAATTGTACTCGCGAAAGAGGGTAGTATAATATTATGTAGTAATATGTCGCTGTCCGTTTGTATATCAAGTTTTCACGGCTAAACCGCTGACCGATTTAATTCTTGGAGATGGCCGAAGTAGGCTACTCTTTTCTTTCAGCAATAGTTTTACATTTTTATTACAATTTTTCATGAACCGATAATCTCCATAAATTACTTTCTCTTTATTTAATGGCTTGAGCTTGAAATTTTTTTTTATCTTAGCATATGGGAATTATGACAACACCGGAATACCATCTTAGGCCTTTTAATTCGGTTCAATGATGTCTGGTGTTGCATGCACCCATAGGCTACGGCAGTGTTTTTCAAAGTTTTTGAGTACGCGACCCTTTCAGAAGCTAAAAAATTCTAGCGACCCCCTAGAGCGCCATAAACAAACCAAATGTTTAGGATTTGAAATACTACGTTTTCAATTTTCTTACTTTTGTGACGTAATTGATTAAATTTTACTCAATATAAGTCCCAAAAGAAAAAAATGAATAAAAACCAAGTAGGTATTTGTAAGGAAGTCGCGAGAGCTCTGAAAGTATTAGATAAATATATAACATTGCCTTTTTTCTTTTGTCCGCGACCCCACGTTTAGGGCTCTGCGACCCCGTTTAGGGCTTTCCGACCCCCCAAGGGGTCGCGACCCACAGTTCGAAAAACACTGGGATACGGTAACTATTTACCATCAGGCGGGAAGGATGCTTGTTTATCATTGCGGTTTAAAACATTTATTTACGGAACAGAGTGATGACATAGGTCTAACATTTTTATAGTTTTCGAATAGAAAATTTAATCTTCGGTTCCAAATTGGAACGAACACAGTTTTACCTCAAATACCAGTTTCATTAAGCGTGTCACATAATCTAATCTAAAAAAATCTATAACGCAACAGTTAACCTTCAAGAAATTCGTTTTGTTCTACAAAACAACGAAATCGCCCTGAAATAATGTCAGCCGCACCTCGAACCTGTGACCCTTGCATTGTATGCTAAACAGCCAAACAACTGACTCATCGGCGTCTCAATCTACATTTATTTATTTATGTAGTCCAAATCTAACAAAAATCGGCCAAAAGTGTGTCCGTGTATGCCTTAGTTTAGGGTTCTACAGCAATTTCACACAAATAGCAATAAAAAATATAATACAATGTAATGAAAATTGTTTAAATTCGGTTTAGTACATTCGAATTCGAATTCGAATTTGATTCTTTTTAGGATTATAACTACAAAAGAAAACAAAAAAGTACATACATATGTTAATATTTACAAACTTAAAACTACACATTATCTCAAATAATAAACTTCCTCAAAAAAAATAAATTTTAGGAAAAAATTATACCGACTTCAAAATAAGAACACTGAACTGTACCTCATCAATGAGTACAAAAATAACTCATCAATATGATACAAATACTATACATACTTAATTAAATTTGACTGCCTTTAGACAGTTACTGAAGTTGGTGCCAAGCCTATTAAACTTTCCATCATTGTTCATTGATTTTGTACAGACTTCAATAACATTTCAAAAATTATGTAGGTATTATTAGTATCGTATTTATGAAATTAATTTTGTACATGAGTTTGGATTGGGAAAGAATATAATTAAATAAAAGCAAACTCTACTATAATTTTTTATGAGGTTGGCAGTATTTTTTTGTACAGAGAACTCAACGACAAAAAGTCCATCAACCAGCAATAGAAACATTAATTGTATGAGTACGACTAACACTTGACTGGTTTCTGGACTTGGAAGTTGCTCAATCAATGAAAAGGAGACTATAAACTGAAGTGCGTACTTGGGAATCGACTTGACCTCGCTCTCCCCTCTTCTGAAATTACTGGACTCAGAATTTAACACCTTGTTGGAAGTTTATAGAAAATGTAGTATAACGTCTTTTAATATAGACATAGATCTATCTTATAGATTTATAAATCCTTGCTAACTCGATCTTGACCAAATATTTAAGTAGAAATTCTTCCCCTAAAAAGTCTAAACTTTCGAAAGGAGTTCCCAGAGGTCAGACTTGATTTTGGCACAAGTTAACTAACAGAGTCTGATCTCTGGAATTAAGTGAGCACGCTTCATTAGGAGGTGAAACACGTGTCGATTAGTGGCTTTCGAATTGCGGGTAGAGGATAGCTTCTTTTTTTCTTTCTTCCTTCATGGCATGGCGCACAGATTAGTGCATTTGTCAATGTCACGTATTAATAAGTAGAATGAATATGAAGCACGTTCAAAGTACATTCATTTTTTCTTGTCGTTAAACTCCTCCAGCAAAGTGATAGTAGGCTTTTCTGAAGTTATAAAGGACTTCTTGGAAGAGAGCGAGAACTTCAGCTACATATATTAATTAAATCTACTCCATTATTTTCACTTATACAGAACTTTAAAACACAATACGGTTTCACTTTTGTACTTTAAAACTCCCAAAATATAAAAAACCTCATCCTGTTCCTGCCAAAAAGTAGCTAATAATTATGTAAATTCATCACAGGAAATAGATTACCTAAAAGTGACACCTCTATCTGTACAATATATGATAAAGGAATTGAATTCTTTGTCTCTTCATTTCATTCATATGTAATTTGTAGAATAGTAAAGTGTAGAAGGAATGTTTAGTAATAAGCGACACCGATCACATGAATTAAAAAAAAAACGATAAGCATCTGTACGTAAGCAGTGTTTCCATTAAAATGTAATACTTATTTATTCGTGAAATGGATATCCATGGGAAATTTTTTACGTATTTCCAATACGTAATTACGTCATTTTACTGTCAAACCATCATTTTCTCTAACTTTATTTAGGAGATATGATCGGCAAGAGCTTGGTCGGGAAAAGGAGCCATTTTTGGCTCCTTTAGTTTTAGTTACATGTGCTTAATCGGTTTCGAATCGTTACTATCTATACATAAATAGGTAAAGAAAAAACAGTTCCGTACCTTTTTCTCCTTTGCATGACAACCGATTTTTTTTTTAGTAACTATTAACGAGCTTTAGTGTTATCAATAAAAAAAACTTTGGAAACGGAAATTTCGGATCTCTTTTTAAAAATATTGCGTACACGAAGGAATTCCATAATGCCAATGTCAAAAAAACTGTCAATGTCAAACTCATAATAGTTTGTGGTCATTATATATGTAACGTCTTTAGAGCAAATAATCGCACAGAGTAGAGATTGTCGCCAAAAACTTTATACATACATACATCTTCACGCCGTATCCCTAACGGAGTAGTTAGATAGGACGGAGCGCCAAGCGTCGCGGTCCTTACACACTTCTTTCGCTTCCTCAAATCTCATCATTCTCCTCACACATTTTCGCCTAGGTATGCGAGTGCTTTTGACATTTCCGTCGGCTAACACTCTAGCTATTTGATCTTCATAAGTCAACCTTCTTCAGTCGTCTTCCAGTCAGTCGTCTTCCTTAGCTTCTTTTACCACTCACTTCGCTCTATAAATTTTCTTCGTCAGTCTTTCATCACTCAATTTTTCCATGTGCCCGAACCACCTTAGCATTTATATTACATACATACATATCTTCACGCTGTATCCTTCAAATAGTCAAAGAGGACAAAGATTTTTTATTATAAGCTCTGTTTATATTTGTATTTATGGCCTAATTTCGATCACCGAGCAACCTGTGGTATTAGTTATTACTTTAAGGTGTAAGCTAGAGCAGACTGGTTGACGCCGGACAAACTATGTCGCGTTGACACTTCGATTTATTCCAAGAATCTAATTGCTTATTCAACGTAATTACATATCTGTTTGCACATAATAATGACTCGCTTTAAGGTAATTATTTTGTTATTGTTTGTCTCGCGTTTCGATGATGCAGAATAGTTCGAGTGTCTTTGTTGTGTGTCAATACTGTCTTACGTAATCACTGTCTGCATCTACAAATTAATGAATGGCTCTTTTTGTAGACTTCCCGACTTTTTGTTTAGGATTTAACTTTTTCGTATTACGATATTTTTAATTAAAAGGAAAAAAATTGGTTAATTGAGTTTGACTAAAATTTAGGACTTTGGCTAAATTCTAAAAAATAAATAAAGCACAATTTCTGTGACAGTAAAGGTCAGGTTTCTGGTAGAGAATGCCACTAGGCAATAAATCCGCCTTTTGTATAAATTTTTACAACGAAGAATAAATAAATTAATATCCCTAATGAGATAGTCAGAAAGGAATAAACAAAAGTTTTACAATCCCAGAAATATTTAATCCTAGGTCGACTTGTATCAAAGATATTGGAACGAATTGCCAAATGTAGTTTGATCAAATGAGGTGGCATGCATGATGCGTTGTCCACGTAAACAAAGGTATTGCAATGGCGTATCTTTTTTTACGTGCCTCGCAATGGCCTCTAATTCTCCTATAAATATTGCAGAGTAAAAAATTAATTATGAGGATTAACATTGCAATGTTCGTATCACTAAGCCAAATTTCAAGTTTCAAGGTTGCATGTTACACACTTTCTGAGTCGGACAGACGGATGAACCCATGGGTGCCTTTAGCGCTCAGCTCAACGCGAATTGGGGATAGCCACTCAAAGCCACTAGGGCTAACAGCATAGAGGAGTTTTTTTGTCGCTTCGAGTCCGACACTACTCAATCGGCGTAGAGTCCAGCTTAGTATCGATGACGACACTTTCCCTTCAAAAAAAAGAATGAACCCATGAGTGATCTTAAGCAGGTTCCATATTCCATTTGAAGCACGGAACTTTAAAACTGACGAAAATTCAACTACAAATAGATGATGCCAATAAGAAACTTGAAAAAAACATTCACTAATAAATAGAATTTAAATCAGCACCGCTCCTAGCGAAACTAATAATTTATCTTGTTTTTCCGTCGTCAGACCAACGACCTTTCACTGAACATATGTTTTCTAACACTTCAGGAAACCTGCCAAATAACACTTTGAAATAAAAATATACGCGTACGCAACCAGCTTAGGGCAACCTTGATACGTTGTAAAACGACCACGTCTATTTAGACCGAGATTAATGGATAACGAACCTTATTCACAGGACAAAAGTGTATATTAAATGAAAAGATAACTTTGCTATCAATTTTAATCAAATAATGTGCATACAAAAACATGTTTACTTCTTACATTTATATACGTAATGCTATTTTTTAAAATCAACCTTGAGATAAGGGATTATCAGTTATGCCTCTGGGCTTTGTCTGGCTCAACTGCGATATTCTGTCTATTTAAATAGATTACACCGCTAATACTCTCAACAATAAAAGAAATTACAGACAATAAAGTCTTTTATTGTCTGATAATTTCTAAAGAAATTGGCCAAGGACTTAATTACAAAGAACTTGATGAACACATATCAATTCAAATCATTTTTAAAGTTATTCATCTATAAACTATTAACTATGATGCTGTATAGTTCCCGCACTAGTTAAAATTTGTCCTATGGGGTCGGATCACAGTATATTAATTTCATGTGTCCCAAACATACATTTCTCGCTTAACAATGTTGGAAATATATTATGTAAGTACATAATACACTTAAATAAAGATTTTACAACTACATGATACAAAGCAGAGTAAATTGAAATAAGTAACAAAAAACATACACATATGTACCTATGGGTATAAAAAGCTCAATATTATTAAGTATATTTATATGTATCTATAATAATAACTACTAAAGTAGATTTGACGTTCAAAAATACCTTGTAATTGGGTTTACTTGAATAAATTGATTTGACTTTGATTTGACTTTGACTTTGACTTTGAATATTTGAAAGAGTTAAACTTTGTTTGTTTGTATGTAATGGATAAACTCAAAACTACTTAACTGATTCAAAAATTCTTTTACCTATAGAAAGCTATATTATCAGCGAGTAACATGGCCTGCATTTTTCTTCTTTGCATTTTTTTCAAAAAAACTTCTACCCATGCGAAGCCGGGGCGGGTCGTTAGGATATGTGGAAATTTTAAAATTTATAAATGTGACAAGAAAAATCACTATGCTGATTTCTACCAAATATAGCCTAGAACGTTATCAAAACCTACAGCTTTAAAATTAAAAAACGCACACAGATCAGTTCACCCGCCCAACAGACACGCACAACGGTATCAAGCTTATCACGCTTGTCTTTGCCTAAGGGAGTTAAAATTCGTTGCCCTAATGGAACATTTGCACCGTTTTAAGGCTCAACTGTATCAGATTTCCCAAGGGATAGCACATCAGTTTTGACGATACGTGACCACCGTTACCATTACAGTTATGTAAGTTTAATGTTCTAATACAGAGCTGTTTTCGTGTAACTTTAACAAATACATATTTCCGTTTGATAAGATCGTTTTTGTCCTTACCAGTCATCATTGGAGAGAAATCAATCAATTGCTCTCGAAGATTACCCTGCGTTTGAGTATGTGTAATATAGAAGCCAAAGGGAACTATCCCCATACAGCCATGTCTTTCGTATATTTCGATAACACTCGTATGGTGTAAAAATTTTTCATGTTTGACCATGATACACATGTAATGAATTCCTAAAATCTTTAGCTATATTCCGCTTAAACTCCAAAAACCGAATCGGTGCTGTGATTGGTGTTAGTAATGTATTCGGTGCTGGTTAGCTGACCGAGTCCGATCTCTGGTATATCCTGAGCATGCTTCGTCGAGAGGCGAAACACGTGTCGATTGGTGGTTTTTGGAGTTTGAGTGGAAAATAGCTAAAGATTGTAGGAATTCATCACATGAAATGGATTTCCGCAAAGTAACACCTGAGTCTATACAATACCATGAAACATATGTCTGATGTTGTGGAACCTTTTTTAATTATATCTCACTCCTCCATTAAAGTAATAGTAAGCTTTACTTGGATTAAAAAGGACTCCTAGGAAGAACGCGGAAACTTCAGACATTACAATTCTTTTTACTTGTACAAAAATTCCGTATCTTTTAAGCTATATTATTTATAATCCTTAAGGTCGGAAAAAAGATGGCAACTCTAATCTCTGCATCAAATTTCGCTTCAGTGTGGGTGACATAACAAATCTTGGTGACACACAGACAAACTGAAACTACAGGGGTTCAGGTTAGTTCTGACTAGATAATTTTAAAAACACGAATAATAAAGTATTGAGTCCTGGATATGCCCGAAATCGAGTGAAAGTAAGATGAATTCAGTAGAAATGGGATCTCTTAGAAATATGTGCGGTGTCACCCTTGCAGACAAAATAAGCAATGAAGAAATACGCAGTATGACAGGCTTGCACGACAGTGTTATTGGAAAAATGATGAAAGGAATGCTAAGATGGTTCGGGCACAAAGAATGAGTGATGAAAGACTGACGAAGAAAATCTATAGAGCGAAATGGAGGGGTAAAAGAGGCCAAGGAAGACCAAGGCTGACTTATGAAGATTAAATAGCTAGAGTGTTAGCCGACGGAAATATCAAAAGCACTCGCATACCTAGGCGAAAATGTGTAAGGAGAATGATGAGGTTTGAGGAAGCGAAAGAAGTATGTAAGGACCGCGACGCTTGGCGCTCCGTCCTCTCTGACTACCTTGTTGGGGATACGGCGTGAAGATATGTATGTATACGTATGTATGTACGAATAAGAAACATTGATAAAAGTTTTTGCAAGCATTATTTTTAACTACGAGCTGCGATAACCAACTGATAACACATTAGTGTTATTATTTTCGTTAAAAACATGTCAAAGTTCATACTTCCTCAATTGAAACGAGATTATAATCGCACTTATTTTTAACTTTTAGCAGTTCACGCACTGTATCGTTAATAACGCAGGTTGAGGTCACGAGGTCAAATTTAATACTGAGATTATGTTATCCTTCATAGCGTTACATTGTGAAGCATTTTTTTTTACTTGACGGTACAAGCAAAGAAAATAATATTTTTGAAGTTTTAATATGTTTGCCGGCGGCTCACAAGATCCCGAGAGTTCAGACACTACCATGTCTTCGTTCTACTGAAACAAGAATAATATTTTTTGTTTTCCATTTGTTACCATAATTGGATGATATTTTGAATGAAATGTTTTAAAAAAGTGATCCCACAAATTAATCACGACCATTTTATTAAACATAAAATTTTTAACCGGCTTTAAAAAAAGGAGGAGATTCAATTCGTTTGCATATATTTTTATTGTTTTTCTTAAAGGTATGTTCAAGTATAAATTCTTTGTTATTGAATCGATTTAATGATTCTTTTTCCATTGGGTTCCGTATAAATCCAAGGTCCCATTTAAACACTGATATTGGACAGAATATTGGGAGGGATGGTCATGATCACCCAAAAAAGGAACAGTACTAATTAATTTCCTTTTCCAATCAAAATTCAAATACAAAAATAAGTTTGTAAATATGATACAAATACCTACATAACTATTAATTTTGACAGTTATTGAAGTCGATGTCAGACCATTAAACCACAACAGAAAGTCTACTTTACTACTTTAAGTTTGGTAGCCCTGGCACCGACTGTAGTTACTGTCAAATTTAATTATGTAGTTAATTGTGTCGTATTTATAAATTTATTTTTGTACTTGAGTTTTGATTAGAAAAGAATATGGATAATTGGTTTTTATAAGCTTATTACAAATAATTTTAATAATTATTTTGTACACATACAATAATTGATCAAAGCGCCACCTATAGGATCGCTATAAACTACATTCTCGATAAAATAATATATTGTGGGCATATGACCGCAGTTGGTGAAGTCGTTCAGAAGTTACTCGATAACTAACAGACGCACTTACGATTATGTTATATAAAGATAAATTTACGAAATAGTTGTTAATAACCAGTTATTATTTTATTAAGTTTTTTTAGTTATCGGTGTTTTAATTTTTGGCACATCACATAATTTCAAATAATCTGTGTAATTGTGGTATTAAAAAAAAAGTTATGTTTTGATTCGTTGATGCCAAAGTCGACGAGGGGACTTTTTGGCGGGAACGGGAGAAGTGAGGTTGTCATTTTATTTAGATTTTTTATTTTTTACATTTATGTGAGATTGAAAGTACAAAAGTGATAGTATATTGTGTTTTAAAATTCTTTATAAGTAAAAAGAATGGAGTAGGTCTAAAGAAACGTGTGTAGCTGAAGTTCTCGCGCTCTTCCAAGAAGTCCATTCTAACTTCAGTAAAACTTACTATCACTTTACTGGAGGAGTTCTACGATAAGAAAAAACTAATTTATTTGTGATTCTACTTATTAATAATACGTGACATTGGCAAATGCGCTAATTAGTGCGCCTTGCCATAAAGAAAGAAAAAAAAAAGTCGACAAGGGCCTCTAGCCTTTCCAACGATAACACCATAGAAATCTCGTGGTGTGCGAAAGAGAGATGACAGCAATTGAATTACATCAAAAACCACGGATTGCGCCGAATCAACTGTGTCGACGAAATTCACGATGACGGGGGCTCGTTAACCCAGATTTTTTATAACAGTAGTTTAATTAATTGTTTAACACGTTCGCTGTAAGTCTTTACGTAAGCACTTTCATCTGTTGTGCCGATAAACCTCTATTTTAACTTCCAAGCATTAATAATACTATGTAATAAATAAATAGTTCTGAAAACTAAAACTGTGCAATGTCACTGTGACTATGTAACGCCACGTCTATGTAATGCTATCTCCCTCTAACTCATCCCCACTGTGTTCCCACTTCCGAAGTTTAAAACTCAATGACTCAGTTTCTGGCAATGAATACCAATTAATTTTTTCTCAGTTGTATTCAAAATGTTTAATTAATGATACGGTGTATAAAATATACCACATTTAAAAGCAGTCATTTAATCCATTGGGTTTATTTGTGATTTTGACTTTGTTTAATCCCAAAATGGACTCGTATTATATGTATGAAGGTAAACTGACACCCATACAACAGGTATTGATAAACAAAGCTGGCCGAGAATCGCTCTAGGGACCCGCTACTAGGAAAGCAATGTAACCATTATCGAATATAATATAGTTAGCAATATGAGGAAATTAAATAAACGAACGCGACGACCCCCGGTTAAACGAGAATATCTATTACACATGAATAGCACATATAAAAAGGTTTTACACAAATAAAGATAGACACGACGAATTTGATTTATTAACGCCTACTTTCGTATCTCATCAGTATCGTCTAAATTAGACCTTTATCAAGTGGCAGGTTAAGACCACATACTGGAAGCCAAATAACATGGAAAAACGACCCGTTACGAATCAGACTCCCACAACGAAGGTTCCGTGTCACCATACAAGGTATTTGCGTTATGTATTTACCAAAAAATATCAGTCGGATACAAAAACAAGTTTGCAGTTGAAAGATGCGTTCTCCCGTACTCTCCAACTGGAAACTGGAAATGTCCAACTTTTTAATGGCACACACCACCACCACATCTGTTGATTGCATTGACGTTAATTGATATACTACTCTGTCAAGAAAGTACCGGGAAAAGATCAATATTACACAAAATGTTAGTTATTCATCCAAATTTATTTTATCACCTTCAAAGTATGCTCCTTCAGAAACGATATACTTACGCCAACGAATAATTCAATCATCAAACAATTTTTAAACGCTTTTTCTGGAATTGATTTCAGTTCTCGGCGCGAATTCTCCTTTATGTCTTCTACCGAATGAAAATGGGTGCCACGAAGTTGTAATTTGAGTTTAAGAAAAAGAAATAAGTCGGTTGGAGCCATATCTGGTGAATAAAGTGGTTGCTCGATGGTATTTGTTGAGTTTTTGGTCAAAAATTCTTTCACAATGATGGCCTTGAGCGAAGGTGCATTATCATAGTGCTAAATTATTTCCACAAATCTGGCTCTTTTCGTGGAATTTGCTCTCTTAAACGCCGCATAACGCCCAAATAATACTCTTTATTTACCGTTTGACCTTCCGGCAAGAATTCCGAGTGCACAACACCGCGATAGTTAAAGAAAACAGTCAACATGACTTTGACTTTTGATCGACTTTGGCGTGGTTTTTTCGGTTTCGGTTCAGTTGGAAGGCGCCACTCCGAAGCTTGTTGACTAGTTTGCATGTTAAACTCGTAAACCCATGTCTCGTCACCAGTAACAATGCGTTTCATGAATGTTGGGTCGGAATTGACTCGTTCTAGCATGTATTCAGCGACTCTTTTGCGATTGAGTTTTAGGAAAAAATTCAGGTCTTTTGGGACTAGCCGATGTTTCATACCCAAGTGATTATTTAAAATGGTACAGATCGACTCCTGAGACACAGAAAGTTCGGCGGCTATCTTTCTCAAACTTGAATGAGGATTTTTAGTCACTATTTCCTTCATTTTTGCGATATTAACTTCAGTTGCAGACGTTGATGGCCTACCAGAGCAAGGCAAATCTTCCGTCACATCTCGACCGCTTTTGAACGCTTTGTACCACTCATAAGCACGTGTTTTTGATAAAGTCGATTCACCGTAAGCCTTCTGTAACATTTTCAGTGACTCCGAACACGAAATTCCATTGGCGATGCAAAATTTAAAACAAACTCTTTGTTCGATGTTTTTGTCCATTATGAAATTCGCAATACACACTAGATATGATATAACTAAAAACAGCACTGTATTTAATCTAAATAACAGTTGCAACTCAATCTCCGCGCCAAAATGGAAAACAGTTGTGCCAATCTAACACCAACAAAAAAAAAAACAAAAAATTGAAATTGGAACCATAAACAAATCATCCATTTCCGATACTTTTTTGACTGAATGTACATAAATATCTACTTGATGCCTCGACACGTTCTCGAGATATACAACCTTGATTGGTGAGACAGACGGACACACGGAAATATGGACAACGAAGTGATCCCATAAGGGCACCAGAGTTGCTACCTGTAATACGGTATACAGTATCGCACTGTATTTTAGTCATTTGCGCTATATGCCTATGTACATTACATACGTACAAATTTATCTATCTTCACGCTGTATCCCTAGCGGGGGTAGGCAGTGAGGACTAAGAAGTGTCCCAAGCGTAACGGTCTTTACGTACTACTTTTGCTTCTTCGAATCTCATCATTCTCCTCCTCGCTTTCACCGAGGTATGCCAGTGCTTTTGACATTTCGGTCAAATAACATTCTAGCTATTTGATACTTTATATTATACTCTTATTATATTCAGAAAAATATAGCACAAAGAATACTAAATTTTTCTGGTTAATTCAGATAATAAAAGATACAAAAAATGTTCGGAAAAGATATTGGATTATGTAGGACTTCTAAACACAAAAATTCCTGCGATGGCAGTCCTTTGCGCATGGGGAGAAGCTCTAGATTCTCCTATGGAACGAACCAAAACCCCTCTCGCAATGTGGTGAAGTACGTCCCGAGGACTGGTGAAAGTCGCCGGAAGTCGTTGGATGCGGGCAGCGCAGGATCGGTCTTTGTGGAAATCTTTGGGGGAGGCCTTTGTCCAGCAGTGGACGTTTTTCGGCTGTAATGATGATGATGACATCTCGAGGAAGAAAGAACTTTTCACCTTACACATTCGCAGTGCTCGAGGTCGCATGAATGAACGACCGAACCCTCTACGCCCATCGGTCGCGACCACGTAGGCCCCAAATTTACATACGACAAATAAATTAAATAGAAATAACAATACTTTAAAGCATTCCATTACTATTTTACAAATCCGTACTGGACGTGACGTGACCTACTGGCACATCGAACATCTTCATTGTTCTTGGCTATCGTAATGGTGATAAATAATCGTAAACATATACAACACCGACATCAGACTGCATTGTTCTAAATGCACCGAGTTCATCCACACGGTCAAGTCTAGAAGGTAATTTGCCAAAAATAAATTTCGAAACGTCATTTACATGTGTCGAGTCTATTTATTCTTAGATTTTAAAATTCAGACTGATTTTAGAGGCGCTTTTACTAAAATAGTCGGACTATACACATAAACAATCTCAGAGCCATGAGTATTTAAGCTGTGACAGACTTACATACATGAAAACGAATTATATGTGGGAATAATCATCACTCATCTATGAGTACTTCAGAATGCAAGCAACGCCTACTGTTTGACGCTTTAACAAAGTCAAAGAATATCGAAGAACAAAAGATTTCGATATTTAAAAGCGAACCAGTGGTATCAGTGTGCCGAGGAATTGTCCTACGTTTTGTTTAACAATCAGGTGCAGGGAGGATCTCCATATTTTTTTTGTTGACAACCATTTTATTAACAAGTGGCTATTTGTAGCAAGATGAAGATCATATACAATGGGAGCTGCTAAGATCTGGAACATCCTTCCGGTGTCAATTTTTTCAGTTCTTACAACTCTGTCACTTACAAGACATGAATGAATAGGTATATTATAAACAAGAGTAATTAATATCTGGGCTCATTTTTTTCCATAAGACTAGAGAGGACCAAAGCCCAAAATAAGTTAAAATAATGTGACCATAAGACTAACCTGGTGCAATCGCTACCACATTTTTACTATGTCTAAGACCAAATGTGTAGTCTGGGAATAATCTCTCTGCACATGCATTTATTGGGTTTATGAATATTGTATTTTAAATATCTATTGTAGAATGACATTGAAAAATTAATACCTGACCGAGTTTCTTGTAAGATTCCTCTCAGTGTCCAGGTTTTCTTTTTGAATCGAACTAAAGTAGATTTGACTTTCAAGAACACCTTATCATTGGGTACACTTGAATAAATTAATTTGATGTTAACATTGAAAGTAACCATTTTATAATAACTATATTACATTGTAAACGTCTTTTTTATTATGAACAATAAACGTGTTCATAGTCACAAACTCATCTTCTTTCGAATTCATAATATTTCAGACAAAATAATGACACTAGAATCTCCAACTGGTGGTAGATTGCATCAACTGCAAAAGGATGATACATAATGTAAATACCGAAATAGATCATCCTCTTCATATAATCTTCTAATTAAGATGTAAGTGGATCTTTTTAACTGTTTGTTCTCATTTTTTCAACATGGCGTATAGTATTGGCTCACATTACAGTGCGACACTAAAATGTAAATGTCTGCCATGGAATAGTTAGAAAGAAATCCTGTTATTCATCGCATGTAGCGACCACCCTTTCTAATTGCTCAATCAGAAATTCACACTTGAATATTGTTCTGGAATACGGATATAAATCACTGAAAATTGTTACTCTAAGAGTTAATAATAATTGGAATAATTTATTGTTGGAATTGTTTTCATTTTACTTGTCTTCTCGAGTTGTTAATAAAATTGTTATTTTATAGTCTCTAAAATTTATGCTATAAATGTTTTGGTTATATTGGTTAGACGGCAGTCTGTGTATTTGCGTTTCAAGCAGAGGGTCCCGAGTTATATTTCTAATCCAAGTCTATTTAGGAAAATGATTTCATAAATTTGCTTGAAGTCTGTGTTTCACTAGGTGTTCTCTCAGATCGTTCTGTAGAAGCCATAGTTCGAGAGGCTGGAGAAGAATTAGTTTATATTTCACTAAGATGCTTTAGATTAGGAAGATGAATAATTTAAACTAGTCATAATATTTACTGAATGGTGGGATTTAGTGTAATCCAAATATATAAATATATCATTATGTCAAAAGATTTACATAAGCAATCGTGCACATCGCTCTCCACGTGTAGTATAATGAAGTGGCTATGTGCGCGTAACTAAATCTCATTGAACAAAATGGTGTCAAGGCCTTATGTGAATGAACTCGTGTGTATGTGTGAGTATGAGCACATCTGTGTGTGTAACATGGGCTTTGTGCATACAACTTATGTAATATTATTGTTATATACAATTTGTCACGCCATGCGTTAATAGGATTCGGTCACCGATCTAAATATATGCCATGTTATCTATATCTTATCGCAATATAATCTTTACTGCAACAAATGAAACCGTTCCTAGTTGTTATTCTGATTTTGAATAATAATAAAATCGATTTAGTCACAAATTTTTTCTTCAGAATATATTTCGAGAATTAAAGCAAAATTGTTGTTATTCACAAATAAGAAAAACAAAAATTATTAAACAGAAAGACATTTTTGTAGTCAGCCTAATGTTATACAATGTCTTACGAGTGCATATCAAAATTTTGGTCAGGGCACGTACTATCCAACAATGAAAATACCTAAATATAAATCAGTGTAATTCTAAAGAAAATGAAAGATATACATACATAGTTTTATCTCTTCAATTATGATAACGTCCTTCCTGTATTTACCAGAATGTTCTCCAATTGACATTTAATAACACATACATGTTATATATAATGATTTTGTAATATCCATATTAACATAATATTGACATATAATGATCATAGTCTAATTGAATCCAAGTATTTCTGGATCGTTATGAAAACCAATTGAAATCGCACGAGATTTATTAACACATTTTAACAATTACTATTAGATGTACTTATGTGTTCAAATCTGATAAAATCGAAATTTGTTAGGCACGATTGCTAAATAAAACCCAAGTAAAGAATTTTCATTACGATCGTTCTGTACTAAATGAATTTTTTAGGGTTCCTTACATCTAAATTAAAAACGGAAATCCATAAGGAGGGATCACTTCCTTGTCTACCGTATGTGTCTGTTCGTCCAATTAGTCAAGATCCTTTGTCTCAAGAATGAGTAAAGGTATCGAGTTCAAATTCATATCAATCACTGAGATTCCCTTAGAGATGTAAAAAATTCAAGCTTAAAAATCAATGCAATCAAAAATACGGCGTTCCATGCATTCAAACAAAAACCCATAGGATACTTCCCGGTGACCTGGAATCATGAAATTTAGCGAAAAACAGGGTCTCGCAGTACGATAAAAAAAGTTATATATATTTATATTGCACTTTTTTGTTATAATAAACTTTTATTTCTAAATGGAGAGTATAGGTATAGTATAGGAGAACGTATCTTTCAATTGCAAACTCAAATTAGCTTTTGTATCCTACATAATTCTTTGGTAAACTTAAATACATTGTATCGCGCTTGTTTTTTCTTTTAAATCGTTTATTTATTACATATAAGTACATTTTCATACGTGCCGGTACAATGACTGTTACATCAATATCATCATCAAGATCATTAGCATCAGCTACATCAATATCATCAGTGATTATTTCTGTATCTTCGCAATCACAATGACTATAATGAGTGCTGTGCTCACCTGTAATTGATATGTTCACGGTACTGTAGCCCCCTTACATCGAGGACTTGACATGTATTGTAAATCATTCGTTGATGTGTCTAAATAAATAAATAACTGACAACAGGTCTGCAGGTGCCGTGGCAAGCACTGCCGTGAACTTGAAGCGGCGTAAGTATGAAACTCTATCTGAGAGTCTCATATTTACGCCCTTTGCAGTCGAAACTTTGGGAATCTGAGGACCTGAAGCCTGTCGATTGGTTTCTGTATTTGTAAGAGATTGATCGAGGCTTCGGGAGACCGTCGGGTGGCGGCTTCTTCCGTCAACGAATCAGTTTTAAGCTACATGAACATCATCGTTTTCATTATTTCGTTATTTACATAAGAATTCATTCATTCGTTATGACACATATTTGTAAAACCTCAAATCCTTAGAGAACTATCGCTTAGAGGAAGTATTAACTAAGAAGCGACACCGAACGAACAGTTATCTATGTGTGCGTAAGCAGTGTTTCTTTTGAAATGTAATAATTGTCTATGGAAAGTAACATTGAAAATTTTTATATATTTTATGTTGTTATGAGTTAAGACATAATTTCGCTCATCATTTTTTCTATTTTATTTGAAATAGATGCAAATGTTTGTCCGGCAAACGGAGCCATTTATCGCTTCAAGTAAATTACTCTAAAATAGTTTTGTAATCGTTATTTTTCTAAGTTAAAGTCAATTGGCATTCGGAGCGGATTAGAGCATTGTAATGCAACAGAGTCACACCTTGATGCCACTTTTAGCAAAAAATATTTGAGCTTATAGAGGGCGAAGTGTAATCAAATAGCGACAGATTTTAATACTCAGAAGTTGCTAGAAAGTCGCCTCTTAAACAAGTCCTTTACACATAATAAGTCTTATCTCTAAGCTGACTTTAATGACTTAGATAGGAAGATTAGCTGCTGGTTCTTATCATATATCTTTTCAGATAGCATGAAAACAATTACCTATACAATTATCATACATGCATACATATCTACACCCTGTATCTCAAACGAGGTAGTCAGAGAGGACGGAGCGCCAAGCTTCGCGGTCCTTATATACTTTTTTTGTCTCTTCGAATCTCATCATTCTCCTCACACATTTTGCCTAGGTAAGCGGGTGCTTTTGACATTTGCGTCAGCTAACAGTCTGACTATTTGATCTTAGTAAGTCAGTCTTGGTCTTCTTTGGCTTTTGGTACCACTCACTTTCGCGTTGTAAATACTTTATTTTATTTTCTTAGTCAGTCTTTCATCCCTTATTCTTCGCAACAACTATATAAAAACATAACATAACATATCTTCACACCGTGTCCCTAACGAGGTAGTCAGAGAGGACGGAGCGCCAAGCGTCGCGGTCCTTATATACTTCTTTCGCTTCCTCAAATCTCATCATTCTCCTCACACGTTTTCGCAACAAATATATAATTATCATAATTACGGTTTTTTGCAATCAGCTGATAGGCAAGTCCAATGTTGTTCACTTTAAGCAAGAACTTGCTTTGGATAACACGATGAAGTACTGCCAGCTATCTTTGTATGGTGGCTGTATTCAGACCAGGCTTGAAAATTGTGACAATCACATTACAAATTGTTCTCATTGCGCTTCACTTAATGTGATATATTCCTATCATTTTCATTTATGAGGTACGTATGTCCAGTAATGGAATGTGCAATAATTATTACTTCAGGAAGGGTATGTTATTTTTATTCTCAATAGAAATTAACATATTCGATAATTCTGTATTAATAATGTTCTTATCAATTCCTTCTATATAACGTGTGCTAGGATCCAGAACAGTTCATGACAGTACTTAGTCTGGTTATGAAATACGAACTCTAGACACCTTTGTGTGATGCCATCCGAAAGTAGGTTACAGACGTGTCAAATTCAACGTATTTTAGAATCCAAAAGACAATTAGCTCACTTACAAAAAGATCTCGTACTCGTTCCCGTGCATCTGTATTTCAGTAAGTGTTCGTATGCGCGTGCGCCGATGCGGGTGCACTCCTGCCAATTCTATTTGTGAATGCGCTTGTACCTCCCGTCTCACCTTTCCTGCTATGAAAGTCGAATAATAACTATTAATTTTATCCTTTTCAGACTACGGCAAGGAATAATTTTAGAGATGAATCGAGTTAGATTTTCTTTTTAACTCTGGAGTCCTTTCGCTGTTGTTAAATAAAATGACTGTTAATTCGTCTTCACTGAAACGGATTGGTTTGTAATTTATATAGACCTTGGCAACCCAGTCTCACCCCATGGAGCTGAGTACTTGTGTTCAAGTTTAGTTTGGTAACGCAGGAGAAACTTGGACAGGCATAAAAACCTCTAAGGCTGGCTTGCATCAACTATTCAAATCTCGATTTTAGGAACTGATATCTCGCTAACACCAACTATTAAATTGTTGGCGCAAGCGAGATGTCGAGATTTAATTAGTTGGTACAGCCACCCTTAATTACACACAACGAGGTTGCAATCCGTATTTATCTATGTATTAGCTTATCTACAGAGCGAAAGCGAGAGGTAAAAGAAGCCAAGGAAGACCAAGGCTGACTTATAAAGATCAAATAGCCAGAGTGTTTGCAGACGAAAATGTCAATAGCACTCGCATACCTAGGCGCGTGAGGAGAATGATGAGATCTGAGGAAGCAAAAGAGGTATATGTAAGGACCGTGATGCTTTGCGCTCCGTCCTCTCTGACTACCCTGTTGGGGATACAGCGTGAAGATATGTACGCATGTATGTATGTATGTATGGCTGTGTGTGTGTGTGTGTGTGTGTGTGTTTGTATGTGCGTGTGCGTGTGTGCGTGTGCGTGCGTGTGTGCGTGTGTGCGTGACAGCGTGTGTGCGTGTGTATGTGTGTGTGTGTATGTATGTATAATTATGGATAGCTTTACACAAATAAAAATGATCTAAATGAAAAAAAATGATTACTCTTTCAAGAACAGAAATTGCGATTTGTGGGATTAATTTCATTGGATAATAAATATTATATGGGTATGAATTTCAAAACAG
This sequence comes from Zeuzera pyrina, assembly GCA_907165235.1. Taxonomy (NCBI): domain Eukaryota; kingdom Metazoa; phylum Arthropoda; class Insecta; order Lepidoptera; family Cossidae; genus Zeuzera; species Zeuzera pyrina. The sequence continues at coordinate 22,623,503 of OU015632.1, forward strand.
GATCACCATGTGTCCCGGGCTCTTGTCCTACGGGCCCTTAGTGTAAAGACGATCAAATGTTAGGTGCATTTTTTAGGTAAAATAATAATTTATAAATATCTTATTTTGCAATTGATGAAATAGGGTTGCACGACAGTGTTATTGAAAAAATGAAGAAAGGACTGCTAAGATGATTCGGGCACATGGAAAGAATGAGTGATGAAAGACTGACGAAGAAAATCTATAGAACAAAAGCGAGTGGTAAAAAAAGCCAAGGAAGATCAAGGCTGTCTTATGAAGATCAAATAGCTAGTGTTGGCCGACGGAAATGTCAAAAGCGCTCGCATACCTAGGCGAAAATGTGTGAGGAAAATGATGAGATTTGAGGAAGCGAAAGAAGTATGTAAGGATCGCGACACTTGGCGCTTCGTCCTCTCTGACTACTCCGTTAACGATACGATGTGAAGATATGTATGTATGTGTATTTTGCAATTGATAACATACTACAACATCGAAAGCTAATGGCAAGTTTGCAAGTTAGAAGTTTAGCAATTTAACAAGTTAGCAAGATAGCAAGTACTTCATATGGCAATGTATGCAAAGTCACGCTATTGAAGTTTCAACTATAAACAATGTTGCAATATTTGTTTCACGGGAATAATTCAAAATTTCCAAATAAATGAACGTTGGTACAGCTGTGTAAATTGAATATTTTCCCAAATTATAATTGTTTCAACAACATTTTTATACCTACTTGCACATACTTACAAAGTATTACAATTATCGCTATAGGTTTTTAGTATTTTTGAAACATTTTTTTGTGAGCATAGCTGGCAGATTGTGAACACATATTTTTATATAAATATTTAGTTTTAATATAATTTTTAAAATTTATTTAACTCCCAGTGTGATGTAGAACCTACCTATCAGTCGTTTAATTAATGACGTTGTTATATATCTAACTGTGCCTTTGGCTTTGTTCGCATAGACTAGAACAGCGTAATTAATATGCCACAATAACACACTTATGAAGTCAATATTAGAAGAAAAGTAATTAGGTATATCTAATATCTATATATATAAAAGGCGATGTATGTATGTATGTATGTTCCTTATGGACTCCGAAACGGCTGCACCGAATTCGATGAAATTTTCAGGGAATCTTCAGATTGGCCTAGCGGGTGATCCTATAGTTTGTAGTTTGGTAGCGATAGGATCAGTAGAATTTTTTTTGTTTTTTTTTTTGCTCTATCAATGACATTTTTGCTATCGATACGCTATTGTTTTCATAACAGCTATATTATATTGGAATGTGCGTTGTATACTTCAATTTTTATTTTGACCAATATGTATATGGGTGTGGGAGGTAATCTTCGACTTTTCGAAAAAATAGAAGAAGAAAATGAAATAGATGATGAAGACTAATGTAAATTACGATTTGATGGTTCTATTCCTAGAGTTATTGTTCTTGATTTATTATTTTATTGCGTTTGTAGTTATGATTTGAAAATAAAATCATCATATATTAATAATAAATAATAATAAAAACTGTTTAATTTATTTTAACTTCAGCTAACGCCCAGTGAAGCGGGCCGGGTTTGCTAGTGCACAATAATATGAAACTTGAACCGGGTGACGCTATATCATTATCTCATACTTGTACGATTTGCAAAAAGTAACCTACGAAGTTTTGTATTGCTAGTATTGTGTAAAAATATCAGTATTTTTATATAATAATTACTAGTATTCGTTATTATTTTTTCTTTACACTTTACAAGCGCGAGACAATAACGTCGTGTCATCGGTATTAGGTCTCATGTTAATATGCACGTTTAATTGAAATAATTAAACTTGAAAATATTCCTAAAATGCAATTTTAGCTTTCATTATGCATCTAGTGCAAAAGTCTCTGATGCCACCGTGTCCACATGACTGCAGATATTTTAAGAACCATTGAACGCGTTTAGATGCTGTTTTCACTCTTATGATCTGCATTTCTCGATGAACGTACTTATTGATGAACTAACGGTATTTATAGATCATTTTGTGGCATAAATTTTCCTCGGTTACTCATGTAGTATTTACTATATAAAATCTATAGCCAATGCTATTCTCGAGCGAAGCGGACCGGCACGCTTATTATCTAACAGTCAGCATGCGACAGCCAAATATCGCGCGATATCTTCTGTCAAAACGAGAATTTGTATAATGTAATTCGTATAGTGGCGCTAAATCTATCGCGAACAGTGCATTTTATGGTTATGACGCAATAGACACGTACTTTTCATACTTGATACCAATTTTATTTTATCACAATTATTCACCGGTCGCATAATGATCGCGTGGCTGTCGCTGTTTTCAAATTTTTAGGTAATAACCCCGTGGCACGTTTATTACCTAACTTGCAGAAAGCATGCGACACCCAAATATCGCGCGATATCTGCTGTCAAAACGAGAATTTGCATAACGTAATTTTTATAGGGGTGCTATATCCACCGCGAAAAGTGCGTTTTGCATGGCGCAATAGTAATGCAATCGCCATACATGATATAAATTTTTTATTACGATTAGTTACCGGTCGCGCAATAATCGTGTGGCTGTCGCTGTCTGCAATTTTTTAGGTAATAACCCCGCTTGTCGTTTGCGTGAATGAAGACAGATATTTTATTTATATTAATTTATCGGTGAACTTTACCAATAAATAGGTAGTGTGGGCATTTTGGGACACGCCTAGATAAAAAATTTAAACCGTGTAACATTACCGCTTCTAAGAATATAATTTAAATTGAATAATATTGATCTCTAGTACGCATAAAATAAAAGTAAATGTAGGTAGGTGTTACATTTCATGATAAATACTGCGGAAATTTTGGAACAGATGGATATAAAAATTATAACCTTAGAATAATAACGCTTCTAAGAATGTACTTAACCTATATTGACAATTAATTTTATTACTTATAAAAGAAAATGGAATGTGCTGTATTTCATCAAAATCCATTTAGTAATTTTAAGGACTATATAAAGAAGCAAAAAGGTTGTACATCGGATATCTTTTAAAGGTTATCTAAGAGTTTTCCACTACCGTGCCTATATCACATTCGCTATGCGAGTGAAACATTATATCGCTATGGTCGTTTATAGGTCTGTAATATAACAGTACTATGCAGTGTCAGCCATGATTTTGCAATTGAGTTTTTGTAACGAGCAACTAACAGGACAAAAACAGACTGATGGAGAAAATAAAAATGTTTTCTTATTTTTTTTACTCCAAAATCGCCTCCAATATTTATTTTTGTCCGTATGTATGAAAGAAGAAGCTGACAAACAGATATATCAACACACGTCCCAAACCGCTGGGTTTAGGGAATTGAAATTTTGCACAGAGATTCGTTATGCGTTAGTAGGCATGTATTAAGAAGAGATTATTGGACATTTAACCATTAAAGGAGTTTTAAAGTTAATATGGAAAAAATTAATTCCATGCAGACGAAGTCGCGATCAGCAATTAGTTTTAGTAATGTAAATAACAAGCAACTGTGTACATAAACTACCTCAATCGCTTCGACACACAATAAATTATAATATGTGACACATATATAGCGGTTCATATACATATTTAATGGCCGAACAACACGAAATTAGTGTTTGAACTAAGGATAGTACCAGCTTCTTAACTACTATATTACAAACTGTTCACATGAATTGTGACTAACCTATTGGCGTGGTGGTAGAGCACGCCAAGTCGGAGTCCCGGGTTTGATATCCATTTAGGCCAATTTAAGAGATGAACTTTTCTCTAAATCGTCTTAGAGTCTAAGGTGGCTTGCATCAACTATTTAAACTCCATTTAAGGATTTGACATCTCGCTTGCACCAACCATTAAATCGACGGTGCAAGCGAGAATTCAAATCCTTAAATCGATTTTAAATAGTATGTGCAAGCCGCGCTAAATGTTATTGCGGTACCCATAGCATGAGACTAGTAATAATGCTTAGTTTACGGCTATACAATTGGGGTATTGTCTGGGGTATTTATTATTATTTGTATAGTACGAAGATAGTTACCAGTTTGTTAGAAAAATTAAATTGTGCTTTATTTATAAGCCTCTACCCACTTGAGCTTACTGCCCAACTAGCAATATTATGGTCGAGATTAAGTTAGTGGGGTTGTGTAGCAGTCGTATAAATATCTACAACATCGTATGATCCAAATGGTCCAAGTAAATTATATCATATTTCAGTAGCAGTGTCGTATTAGTTACGGTTACACATTTCAGTCGCGTGGTCGTTTATAGTGTTATAACAGCAACACAAAATCCTTCTATATAACATTCCATCTTATTCAAATGGCAAAAATTCGAAATAACGAAAACAATTTTTTAACTCTTGCAGTGTCTTTCGATGCCGGCTTTTGCACAAACATCAAAGGCGTTCGCTCATTGTTTGTATATTTTTTCTCTTGCACTGTGGTCACGGTATGACATGCAAAGTCTAAGTCAAAATCAAATCAATTTATTCATCTAAGCCCAATTACAAGGTATTTTTGAACGTCGAATCTACTTTAGTTCGGTTCTAATAGAAAACCTGGATACTGAGAAGAACAGACAAGAAACTCAGTCAGGTTTCATTTTTTCAACTTCATTTTACGAAAGGTTTATTCAAATACAATATTCATTAAGCCAGTAAATGCATGTGCAGCGAAGATCATTTCCAGACTATTGTTTTATCTTCAATGAAATCGTTTATTTTATAGTATGATTGCCTAATAAATATACGTTTTATAACCGATCTAAATTTATTCCCTGATAATTGAGTGACTAACTTTCTGAGGTACTTTGTTATAAAAACGAATGCAGTTACCCAAAAATAAAACATTTGATTTATGTAATTAAAATTTTGGAATAATCAATTTATCACGACCTCGGGTTTCCATACCATTAATATCGCCTTTCTTTTTAAACATATCTTTATTTTTCCTCGTATACATAATAATTTCAAAGATGTATAAGGACGGTAAGGTGAGGACATCAATGTCTTTGAAACCATCTTTAAGCGATTCTCGTGAATGGTATGAACGATTAGATGGCACGTATTGCTCTTTTTTGTAAAATAAAAATGGAGTTAAAATGGGCCGCTGATCCCCACAGCAGAAGACCGTAGGACTTTAGACTATGAAAATATGCAAAGTACACCAGCCTTGCCGTATCCACATCCGTCATTTGCCTAATGCGTCTAATTGCGGAACTGAGTTTACTAGCCAATGCCCCGCGGGGTTATTACCTAAAAATCTGCAGACAGCGACAGCCACGCGATCACTGCGCAACAGATGATTAATTGTAATAAAAAATTCGTATCATGTATGACGATTGCGTATCTATTATTCTATGACCGTAAAATGTACTTTTCGCGGTAGATTTAGCGCCACTATACAAACTACATTACACAAATTCTCGTTTTGACAACAGATATCGCGCGATATTGGCTGTCGCATGCTGTCTGCTAGTTACGTAATAAGCGTGCCGATATGTTTCGCCCACTGTAACTTGTTATCTACCGTTAAACCAAGAAAACTGGCTGACTTAACTAATTCTAATTGTTTCCCACTCAGGATCAATGTCAATATCAATGTTTTGCAAATATACACTATATATCCTGTACACTATATATCTATTTATCTGAAAGAAATCATTGAGAGCGATAAGAGAGCAATTGTATTGCCTAACATTGTAATTTCTTATATTTTCTATCTGTTTTGGGAATAAGGTGTACAATGAAGAATAAATAAATGAATAAATGTTAGACGTTTACAAAAAAACAGAAATATTTGTTATAAATTCGAATGTCATGTCAACGTAATTCGAACTACAATAATATCGCCATGTATCTATTATATAAGTCTAATTATTTATTTACTGATCAATTACATTCATTGTAGCAATAGTATGCATCCAAAAATAGAATAAAAGATAGCGTCATTTCATTGAAGTCATTCAAGTACATAATCATTATTGAGTAATAGTACTTAAACCGTTTTGGCTGCAGTACTCTAATAACACATTATTTTGCACAGTATTTTCTGTTTTCTAGTTGCTTAACAGCTTGCTTGCTGGCTTACTTATCGGCTTGTTTACCGGCTTGCTTATCAGCTTGCTGACCGCATGCTTAGCGGGGTGCTTATTAGCTTGCTGACCGATTTGCTTATCTGCTTGCCGCGGCTTGCTTATCGGCTTACTTATCGATTTACTTACCACCTTGTTTACGGACTTGGTTACCGGCTTGCTTTCTGGCTTACTTACTAGCTTGAAAGCTGTTTACCGAAGGCTAATCGTTAGCTGGTTAACACATATGTATGATACGAGTACTATCTGTGTTTAATTTACTAATCTCGTGTTACCTAGCCGTATGATATCTTGTAATTATTTTTAAATATAGATCCAGAATACAACAATGTCCATAAAAAGTTTTGAAGTTTAAAGACTGTGTGTTCAGGTGTGACCTAAAAATAATAAAAAAATTCAACTTAGGTATATATTTTTCACGCAGCAAATTAATTTGCGCTGAGGGATAGAGCGCTTTTATAATTTTCCGTTGTACGTTATTATCTCCGCGTTTTTACCGTCCGAAATACAACAGGTAAGCAAAATGCTGCCCTATTATGTCGTCGATACAGACGCTTTTTCAACGTCCACTGCATGACGTTATCGTGCACGGAAATGTAAAGCGTCTCCATACAACTGCATACATCTTGCATCCTCGTACCGTGGACGGTAAAAACTTGGCAGCAAAAACGTTTTTTATCGTGAGCCTTAGTTAACACGGGCTAATTTTCTGATTTTATCTGAACTTAACAGATAAATTTTTACGAATTATTTTATAAGTTGGTCACTCAAACTATTAATATAATGACTGTCTATACAAATATATAATTGCTGTCTATAAAAGGTGCACCTTACATAAATTACGAAATTATAAAATTAGGGCTCCGTGAAACGGCAGATACTGACTAAATGATCTATTGGAATAGAGGTTTTGACCACAGTGCTTCTTTGTTTCAAACACAAAAAAAAGGCTAAATAATTTAAGTTTCGAAAACATACGAAAATAATTTTAATTTTAACAATTTAAATAAACTATCATTTGATAGTCTACGTAAATATTTGTTATTTACTTAACGCATAGTAACTAAAAATACTGTGATCTAGTTTCATTAAACTACGTGACACGTACAGACAAACTGTTCCTATATATAGAAACGAGATGAAGGGTCGCCACTTATATGTTTACAAATTTAACTTTGTACAGAAAATTATAAGTGTAGTTCTTATGCTATTGGCATAACATCTAATATGCATTAGCAAGTAGTACAGAAGCAGTATCAATTTATCTTAATGTCACGATGAACAATTTTATTACTGCTAATTTATTTGTTTGTGAGTTCGTTCGCTGCAGGTCTCGTGTTTTCGCAGATAATATTCTCTTTTGTCAGTAAGCAAAGGTTTGCGATTAAATCTTGAATTAAATTGTCGTAACATGAATTTAAATAAAATAAAAATAAACAAATCCAAACAGTAATAAGCAAGTAAATAAATTCAGATTCCAGCAGTACCTAAGATTACTATTAGAATTCACAGCTGAATATTCTGAGGCTGGTCTGGTTTCCACTGAAAGAAGAAAGAACCGGATGCAAATTGGTCCACCTATTCGATAGCTATATACATTTACATATTATTCGATAATATATCGATGGCGGTAGGTAGATATATTATCTGAATTATTATTATTATTACAGCTACGATACCACAATTAAATAGTTTCCAATTGAAACTATTTGTAAAAACATGCAGTTGTTCAGTTTAGGTCTAAATCGGAATCGAAACTTGCTTTTAAGGATTACTTCACATATTAAAGAAAACGTACAAAAGAACAAATTTTTTTCTGTACTCATTTTTGCTTGTAGGTACTTTTAGTTTGTATTCAAGTAAGCAATATTTACTTAATCAATATTGTTATCGGTCGAAAAAAATATGGGTGAGGTGACTTTTCCTGCCCCAATTCACTGTCTCAATTGACATCGGAGGTGGCAAGAAAAATCACGAATACAATTTCGATTTGGGCCGCTGGTTTACTGTTAATACCGAAAATTTACCGAAATACCAATTTTATTTCGAAAGCTGCTGACACCGAAATTCTATATAACACTGCTGAAACGTATGATACATTGCGAAGTTTTATGATTCCATAAAGATATAATATTAGCTGAAGCGAACCGAAATTTGAAAAATTTACAATTTCGGAATTATCTTGAAAAGATTTTCGGTTCCTGTTTCGGTTGTAAAAACTGGTTTCAGTTGGACTCTAAACAGCAATGAACATTTGGAGTTAGCAACGGTCTAAATACACCCTAATAATCTACACAAAGAACGCTGTGCAAACTGGCCTGCTTCCACGCGGCAACTCGATAAACACTGTGCCTTATTTGATAGATATTAGAACACGTTATACTATACTACAGTATCTAACTGGAAAAGTACTTCAATTGAAGCTTCAGCCTTAATTGTGTTGTTTACCGCTAGCAGTTGGCTGAATTTAGTATATCTCATACTATGAAACCGAAATAGATTTCTTAAATCCCAAAACAATCATTATTAATAGTATACATTACTGATTTGTTCAGTGAATAGCGAAATTGAGTGCACATGAGAGTTAATGTATTGCTCTGAGGGCAAAATGTGGGAATGTAATTTTAAAACGTGAATGCCATGTCGTACAGAGGTACCAGAAGAGCCTAATTATTTATTTTCAACCGGAATCGTTATCGGTGTCGTTTGCGCCTGTTTTCTTGCCTAAATACTACATTTAACAGTAAAATTCGTCAAGAGCACATTAGAGATTAGCAATTTCGAACAAACTGTAAGTTAAATTTAAAAAAATACTTATACATAACATTCATTCGTTCATCCATTCATATCTGCACGCTGTATCCCTAACGGGAGTCGGAGAGGACGGAGCGTCAAGCGTCGCGGTCCTTACCCACTCTTTCGCCTCTTCGAATCTCATCATTCTCCTCACGCATTTTCGTCTAGGCACGCGGATGCTTTTGACAATTCAGTCAGCTACAAAACATGAATTATTTAATTTATTTTTTACTATTAAACATTTGACTTACCAGTAGTGCTATTCACAACTTCATTTCATCAGATGAAACATCGGATGAACGCATCGTTGACAACATCGATGAAAGATTACATCGGTTGTTCGCAAGGATTTTCCTACGATGTAACAGCCCAGGAGTTGGCAGCAAAAACTTTTTACAACCTGTACATGTGCTAAAAACGAAATTATAATATAATATAAAAAATAAATTTGTTTTTAAAATTGTTCTGATCATTCCGACGATGTTTAAATACAAAGGTCATTGAAAATATAAAAATACACGTATAAATGTTTTAATTTTAGTAATGTTACAATTATATGAATCAAACTAAATACGAACTCCCAGTCCATTCATTTTATTACATACGGAGTCGTCATTTGTCAACTTGTCATTTTGTCAGTTGTCAATAAGTTTTCAAAATGGTGTCATGATGCCCGCTTAATATCGTCACTCTCGTCACTTACCTTTATATTATTTAAGCAACGGTGTTGTACAGTGATCTCATATTCGTGAAATAAATGGTGCTAAGGATTTCTCAAGGAAGTAATGTGACTAAAACTGCAGTTTATGGACATTTATGGTGATTTTGGTGATCGAGGACGCCTACGAATCCTACAAAAGCCTACGAAACTAGCAATTTGTTTCTTTAAAAAAACATAAATTAGAAGAAGAAATTAGAACATTACTTAGAAGAGTTAATGCCACTTATAAGTAAGTATTGTAGAAGTTAGGACAAAAATGTGTTTCATATTTTGCTGTAATAGCCAACTAAACATTAAACAAAAAGTGCGGGAAACTGGATTCTCAGTAATTTGTCATGTTTTTGTAAAACTACAACTTAAAAGTGTTTATTTTAATATTTCAGTGGGAATGGGTTTGAAGAGAGGCAGTGTCAAGTTCTCATACAAAGAAATAACCAATATCCATTTATCATTTTATGTATTACAATGCAAGATCATGACGTAAAAAAATAAAGATGATTAAAAAGAGAAATGTTGATGCAGTGAAATGTTAAAATGTATTTTGAAGTGTAAACCTTGAAGAAAAGAAAAAGAAATAATACTGTACCTGCCTACCATGTGCCTGTGAATTACAAATTACCTATGAATTACTAAAATGTTATGATAACTGGTATAAGATATATTTTTTATATATATAAATAGGTTTCTAAAACTTTGTGCTATTTTTAAACACTATAGAAGTCATGTTACAAACAATTATTATCAATCTTATTTAATATAAATGTAGCTATTAAACTTTGCTTTATGAAATAAATACACTAATGATATCTACTGATCTACTTATTTTGTACCTGCATACTTTTATTATAATTGATATTTATAAGATACAATTTATAAAGGTAGGTACATTTTTTTATTCTTTTAGTTCTCCAAATTATATCTCCATAAAAATTATACACAATGTTTTCATACATCTTACCTGGATACTTGTATACTTTCTGTAGGTAAATATGTATTAATAATTCTGAAAATATTAGTAGTTACTCGTACTCCTATCGATCATTCTTATTTTCAGTAACATAGAATAAATTACTTATAAATTATATCAGGAATGACATTAAAAGGCAGTAGGTATGTACATACTCTTGCTTTTAATAAATCTTTAATTATTATTTAACAATCAATAAAAAAATTTCTGTGACTAGAAAAGTTGTGGAAACTTGAACAAAGCTTTGTTGAATGCTATGATTTCTCAGTTCTTACTTCTCAACAACAATTATAAAATTGTAATCAATAGCTATATCCATATGTATCTATCTGTAAGAAAAAAAATTGCATAAAATTAATAGTTACCTAAATAAAATTAATGTGCAGCTATTGGAAAAAGTAACTGTTTCTAATAGTCAATCAATTCAACTGAATTTTGATTCATTGCTGGTCAATATTTAAAAGAAAAAAGACCATCAATTTGTTATCTCTCTGAGTTATACCACTAATACAATTCAGAAAATGTAAATACATACATATTAACATTTTATTAGAAATATACATATTATATTATATACAGCTAGAGCTCTATTAATCTCATTAATGTTAATACTAACTTCGTTAAAAACGTTCCTCTCTGTACATCAAAAATAAACAATACCTACTGTTGTGATTTCATTTACCTACTACATAAGTACTTACAAGGGTATGTAATGTAGTTGTAAAACTTCATGGTTATGAGTTATTTAGTTTTAGAATATGTACATATTACAATAAAAGTACCTATCCATACTCACATTTCGTGGACATTGTATTTACTGGATATATCCATATTTTAAGTCACAACTGTTTGTTTTCTGCTGGTGCATGACATACAGCATACAGCATCCATTCTAACCCTATGATTCGAAATATGTTGTTTACAATTCCTGAGGTTTTTGAAATATATTATCTACCTATCGCACATGACATCGAAACGTTTCAAATATTTAATTCTTACGAGAGATTTCGATTTATTACATCAAAGAAGATAAGATTTTTGATTGATATTTATTAATACACATATCGTATTAACAAAAATCAGTCAAAAATCTTAAATTGTTTTTGTACGATTTTTCTTTCTATTTGAGAGAGAAGGCAAAGGAATCTACGCCCACAAAGCCGATGTCTTTAGTATACCATTCTGCAATAAAATAACTAGCAACCAATTTCATAATCTAATGATATTACTAGGTGTCTCTCTTTATAGCAAGGGTTAATCTCTTAATGAGAACGAGATAAATAATAAATATAACAGAATAAATGAGACAAGTTATGAGACCAAATAAAGTCTCATAATCTATGGTAGATATTAATGGGTAGGTATCTATGTATTTATCGTTCATACGTACCTAAACGATAGTTTCAACTTTCACGCTGCTGTATTGCTGACGGAGTTACCAAGCAAAGCGGTCCTTGAATATTTCTTCCACTTTATCAAATCTCATTACACCCGTCTATGCATTATTCCTCTCACACACTTTTGCCTAAGTTATGCAAGTGCTCTTATTATTGCTGTTATTTGTAATAATAATAACGGGTATTTACTATTTGAAAGAACAGATGTTATAAGTAGTATTTGTTAGAGCGCTTTTTCATTGGCCGTCACGATAACGATATATCGTCGCCGATGCAGACTCATTGATATCGGGGCACAGAAATCTATGGACGCTTTTTCACTGAACGACCCGATCCCGATTTATCGTCGCCGGCGATCGGCGACGACATGTCAGTACTACGTCCGCTCCCCATAGAATCGTCCCGATAAAATCAAGGATGTATGACAAAATTACACAATGGTGCATGTGTGGGTTCAACGTCACCACCCTCCCACCTCCCCGCTAATCTATCTTTCGCTCAAAGGTCACTCCATTGTACTGAACAAAGCTTAGTTTGATAAAATATTCAAAATGACTCAAATAAGTTCCTTCAACTTTAGATACGTTAGACATAGTAAAGCAGATATACTAAATAACTAAATATAATTTGTCGTCTGCCATATTCAATAAGTATAGTTTTATAGTTAACGCACTGATCTCGAAGGTGTAATCTTTGTCATTGAGACATGAAGTTCTGTTTTTGTTTTGTCGTCATCGATATCGGTACCGTGTCGTTGAATCAAAAAGCTTCAAGATAATAAAATATAGGTATCGCTCTGATGTGACGGCTACGATATTATCGTTATCGTGTCGGCCAATGAAAAAACGTTACGTTAAATTGTATGCTTTACCGCTGGAAATAAGGACTTATTTAAAACCGGCGACACGTGAAATTTTAATAATTTATCACAGACCTAAAATTTATTGTATAATAGTTTGTAGTGTGTAATTAGATTAGACTTTGATTTTAAAATCAAATTATAGGGATTAGGTTTATATGCCCTACTTTCTAAGAGGAATGTGTTTGGAAACTATTTAAAATTAAAATATCAATTTAATGCTAACTTAGGTACATTCATGATGTAAGTAGGTAGGCTAATAGCTTATCCCTTCATGCTATAAGTACCTACCTATCCCCTATGCGATAGAAATAATTTATGTACTTACTATACTTATGTAATTTAAATGTATTGCTCATGTGTTGCTATGATTTTTTATGCTTTAGTCTTTTTAGTCTTAATTTATAATGCAATGATGGTGTTAAAGAGACCAATCACAAACAGAAAACAATAAATTTATAATAAATACCTACTGTGATATTAAGACCATATACTCCATTATAATGATATTGCATAATATTACCTAGTATATTAGATTTAGGAGTACCTACCTATTATTACATTGAATTTTTTACTAATTTTTCGGTATTGTGAGTAGTGAGGTTGTGAATATATTAATATTGAATTAAATTACTACTTAGGTTTAATCTACTAGAAAGTTAGTTATGTGAAAAAAGATGAAAATTAAAGTTAAAAGTGAACTTTAAACTTCAATAAACATTAAAACAATAAAGGATACCCCTTAAAAGAATGCTAATTCCTACATAAAATGACCTCAATCTGGAAGTTTCCAACTATTATCTGTGAACTATATAATATACCTATTTTAGTAATCTAGTTGTCCTGATTCATATTATATTTATCAATTATCACACTATAGCTAATTCATAAAATTAAAACTCCTATTGTATTTTATGTTTTATTTTTATTAAGTACTCATAATTACTTTGCTAAATAATATCTCTAAAATATTTTTAACTTATTCAATACGTTATATACATTTTGGAAGATTTCTTGCAAACCTTAGACTTAATGTTTTTTAGGTAGGTTAGTTAGCTGAGTTACCTGTAATACAATAATATTAAAAGTATTAACTAGGTTACATAGAGATATAATGTTCATAACTCAAAACAAGATTAGTGAAGCTGTTGGAGGATTATGCATGTAAATTTAAGTCAGTTTTATGTTTTGGTTATTTAAGTCAGTATCAGTTTGCTCATATAGCAATGTGAAAACAGCTGAGTCAATTTCAGTAGGTACCTATAGGTTGTAGGTTTACCTATTGTTGTTTAGTTTTATTTCATTATGTCTGATTGTGTATCAACTTAAATCTTACATCTTTGATCTCACATTACTAACTAAATACTAATAGACTAGTGTTGCTTTATTATTAATATAGTGTCACCGGGTAACAAAATAAATCACTACACTTTAACACAAATATAATCTGGACAAGAGATTTGTATTTTGTACTCAAGAGCAAAATAAGATATACCGATATAAATTGTTAACTACATGGCAAAACCTCGTTTTTGTTCATAACTTTATTTACATATGAATATTGAGATATTTTTACTGTGGACTGGGTATGCTTCAATCCAAAACTAGGACGAAAAATATTACCACAATTTTTCACCGCTAGACTTAAATTTTACTTAAAATAACTATAACATATACGTAATCGCACTTACAGTTACATGTACTTACAAATTTTATGAAATTAATCACTTATAACATTAATTATAATTTAGTAATAAAATTCAATTCAAAAAAACAATTGCAATATTCATGGTAACCTCACCTTCGTTTGCAAATAATAGCAGCAAAATGAACATTTTGCGTATAGAAAAGATTGAAAATCGCTAAATTTATTCACGCCTTTTCTACTATAAGTCTACCATCTTGATGTTAATTTCCATACTAAGCGTCTTCCTTCACAAAATTAGTTTTTTTGTTCAATAAAATTGCACGTAACTTTATGACACATGTATCACACGTTGAAAATAGAGTATATTTTAATTATTTCAAGAAAAACATCCAAAATTTTAACTGTTCACCGAGAAAATAGCTTAACATCGTAGAACTCGTCTAATAAAAAGTAGCTTTTCGCTCGTGGATGTTTTCATACAATTTGACAGTTCACGGGCGCGAGGATGTACGCAACGTTGCACGCGACGAGGTGTCAAAAATGTGTCAAAATTACATTTTGACAACTAAAGTCGAGGTTGAGAACGAGAGGTCATCGGACTTCTCTTTCTCACGTTGTTACATCCGTGAAGTTGTGAATGCCAATTTCATAAATTAGTATGGAAAATTCGTACATCGGATGTGAACATCGGATGCAAACAACCTTGGCTCATTACAATTTAAAGCTCACGGATGTTTCATCCTATGCAAGGATGTTTTCTTGTTGTGAATAGCACTACAGATCGCGCAAGATTATCTACGTTTTCCTTCTAAATGTAACGTTTTCTCTCTAAATATTACTAACTAATATTTGTTCCATAATAGCAATACCTAATCAGATTTTGGATCCATTTTGTTGCTTTTAGTCTACCGTAAATATACTTCCATCTTGTTTTAAATTGAGATGGAACCACGGAAACGTAAGTTATTAAGTTATTGCATATTTGACAAGCTCTTTTATTATTTTGATTTTTTCTCATATTTTTCCTATAAACTTTTTCTTTTGGTTTATTCTGAATTAGTGACAAATTTAAATAAAATGTTTCGAATTTCGCTTCTGATAATATAAACTGCAGTCTACACAAATAAATAAAACTGAATTGTCCGTGATTTTGTAACTATTGAACACACGTTACGAAATCCTATACAAGCATTTTAAAATTTTTTGTCTGTTTGTTCGGGCTAATCTCAAAAACGACTGAATCGAATTCGACGAAACTTTTATCCCAAGTAGAGTACTTTTCAGAGAGTAATCTTAATTACTTTTTATTACAGAAAAACGACTAATTTAATGCGTGTGAAACCGCAGACACATTTAGTTTTTCATAAATTATCATTACGTAACACATATATCACATAACATTATCCATATAAAAACCATTATGAATATCGAATCCGACCGATAACATAACATAACATATCTTCACGCTGTATCCCCAACGGGGTAGTCGGAGAGGACGGAGCGCCAGGAGTCGCGGTCCTTACACACTTCTTTCGCTTCCTCAAATCTCATCATTCTCCTCACACATTTTCGCCTAGGTATGCGAGTGCTTTTGACATTTCCGTCTGCTCCGACCGATAGTTCATGAATAAGACCGTAGTTCTGTTGCCATTAAATTAAACAGTATTTACCTTATTACTTCGAGTATCAATCTAAGTTGAAAGGTTTCTAATTTAAATTCATCTTTATTATACCGGAAATCTAAGAGAAGACGAAGCTGTAATTCGTTACAATTACGCCTGTTTCATTTTCTGTAATAAAATTAATATAACGGCGTCTGAATACCAATTTGTTTTTCAGGAAATTTAAGCTTAATTATGAAATTGTAATGTTTGTATTTACTTTGAATATTATATATAAGGACAAATAGCAAAATTGCTATTTTACTTTCGTTATGTTAGACTTAAACATTTAAAATTTGTATTTAATTGCTGCTTGTTTTCTACCAACCGATCAAGGATACGTCAAACATGCTAATCTAATATTTTGTAGAAGTAAAGTTTGTGAGTTTGGATGTAGGAGTTAAATCTTAGAAACTACTCATCCGATTTCAAAAATTCTTTTTTAATAATAATATTTTTACAGCAAAGCACTATTTTGAGTATCAAGCGGAGCGAAGGATTCTAAAGTAGCATCAAAAGCGCAACGAGGGATCAATATACGGCGTCCGAGCTAAGGAAGTATTATTGTTTTTATAAAAGAGGGAACAAACGAGCAAGCGAGTCACCTGATGGAAAGTGATCACCGCCGCCCATGGACACCCGCAACGTCGGAGGATCACGGGTGCGTTGCAGGCCTTTAAGGAAAAGAGGGGGAGGGGGAGATGGGCCACTGGCACTCTCACTCACCGACGAAACACAACGACAATAGATGCTGTTATTTCACGCCGATATTCTGTGAGAGGGGGATATTTCACCGGGCGAGACGGCCCAATTCGTGTTCTACCACACACAAAATTAGAATTTTATTACCAAGTGACACACACTATTTTTCATTCCTATCTACGAGAAAAATAAATGAGAGACATAATCCGATAATTATTATATTATGATGCCTCCAGACTCTCGACGAGTCACTAGGCGAGGCGCTCGAGCGAGCGTAGCTGAGACAAGCGCTAACGAGCTTCAACCGTTCACACTCTCGCTTTACTCAGTCATTGCCTCGACTTCGCATAATGACGGTCGATGAATTATTATTACTGCTTAAACAAAAGAAATCCTCGAATAAGTATACATTTTGATGATCCTTTTATTTAATATTTCGTTCTAGAATTAGGTAGGTAGTAGACCTACCCTAAATATTTTTTTAGAACAAGGCCACTTAAAAGAGTAAAATCTGTTTAAGAAAAAAATTAAACCCTTTTCAAAATAAAAACACTACAAAATTACACAATAATTACCTATCCAATACTTATTAAGTACGAAAAGAACTTCAAAAATATAATGCAATTGTAATATCCATATCACAGATTAATTTGTTACTAGCATAAACCCATATACTTTATTAAATTTTACAGTTATTGAAGTCTGTACTAAAACAATAAGCAACAACAGAAAGTCTAGGTACCAGTTTAGTAGGCTTGGCATCGACTTCAGTACCTGTCAAAAACTATATGTACTTACAGGCATTTACATCGTATTTTTTGTGAAATCACTTTTCCACTTGAGTTTTGATTAATATAGTAAAGATTAATAATTATGTTGTATTTAATAAAGATAATAATTATTTTGTAGCCAGCTCCCCTTGATAACTTTGCAGTTTTTCATTTTACTATTTATTTAAGGATCTACACATCGTATCTACGCATTCGCAGAATTATCAACCATGTTTAATTAAATTCGTAACATGCATGCAGCTTGAAGTAAAAAATTGCACTGACGATCAGACAGAGAGACACGGAGCGAAGCGGCGTCGAGTGGACGCGAGCCGAGGCGAGTGGACACGAGCTCAGCTACCACACTCTCGCGCTCGCCTCGACTCACGTTGACTCCACAAGAGTGTGGTGCCGGGGTAAAAGTACAAAGAAATTTTATATTTTTAAATTTTTCATTTCTTATTTTTCTTCTGGTACGCGGCTGCCTCCATCCAGGTACACGTTAACCACTTACATTTCTCATGCAATATTTTGATTTGACCTCTCGTGTTCCTTATTCAAATTCATTTCTGTCCTCTGTGAAAATCTTTAAGAGCAAAGACCTATTTTGGTCGCACTTATGAGGAACCAATCATTGTTTTACGAAGAGATGGAATGAAATTAATTTTGCCTGCCGATTGTTTCAGCAGGATTGATCGTTGTCTCACTACCACGTTTTTTTAATAAAAGAGGGAGCAAACGAGCAAGCGGGTCGCCTGATCTCCATCAGGCAACTTCGTATATATGAATGTAATCGCTAAACTCCAACACGGTTTGACCGATCACTATGGAAGTTGACACGTAATATGTATTTTTTCATGGAGAAAGTTTTTATGTTAGTTCTAGTTTATGTATGAAATTAATATATTATACCCCATTCCTCCCCCCCCCCCCCTCCTTTACCCATTTCCCTAAAGGCCGGCAACGCACTCGTGACTCGGATGTTGCGGATGTCCATGGGCGGTGATGGTCAATTTACATCAGGTGACGCGCTTTCGATATTTTTCTTACTTAGATGATTGCCCAGGAGACAAAGCATTTATGGATTTTAAGAAATTAATTGTGGCTAAAATTGTTTTTTGTGTAGTGCCGTGATACATAAAATTTTGTCTCAATCTCCCAGAAGGAGGGCAATGTTTTAAAAAGAGCTCTCTCTTTTTTTCTTCTTCAGCCTATTGCCACCCAATACTGAATGTAGGCCTCTTGCAATGCACACCATTCCATTATATCCAAAGTCTTTCTCGTCCAACGTCTTCCCGCTATTTTAACCAAGTCGTCGGTCCAACTCGTCAGTTGCTGGTCTGGTTGCTGCATTCTTGGTCCTCACATGAATATTCTTTCCCCTCATCGATTGTTGTTCGTGCGGCATATTTGGCCAGCCCATCTCCACTTCCGTCGAGCTATTACTGCGGCTATGTCGGTGAGCATAATTCTTCTTCTTTCTTGAAGTTGAAAAGAATGATTAAATTTAAATAACTATAACAGATAAGATTTATTACTAATAATTAGTTAATAATGTATAACAAGTTAAATAACTACGACATAAATAGAATAGTGCGTTTTTAGAAATAGAGTTCCAGTCGACATACAGAATTTGTCATTACTTAAATATTAATCAATTTTAAAGAAAAAATTATACACGCTACTATGAAATATCTGAGTTCCTAATAGATGACTAAAACCCATTGGTTTGAACTACTCAGCTACGACCTAGATTTGAAGCATAATAAATTTGCTGTTTCCCATGTGCCGGCAACTTCCAAGTCAGCAGGTGCCGCGGCCAGCACTGCCGAAAACTTGAAGCGGCGTAGGTATGCAACTCTCTCTGAGAGTTTCATATTTACGCCCTTTGCAGTCGAAACTTTGTGTCCCTTGGGCCCCGAAGCTCATAGACTGGTTTCTGATATTTGTAAGAGACTGGTCTAGGCTACGGGAGACCGCCGGGCTGGCAGCTTCTTCCGCCAACGAATCAGTTTGACTATTCAAAGAGGTAATGCTGCAAGTCTGCTGGGAACCTTAAGCAATGACAGCTTTCTAAGCGGCAACTTTGAGGAAGTCTATTATTTAAGATAAAAATTAACGTTAGGATATGTATGTCCTTTTTTGCTATTAATAAAATTTAATACATTATATACCATTTTAAATAATTATGAGCAATTAATAATTGAATTATATAAATGACATTATATAGATAACATTGTAAATGATTTAGTTAAATTAAGTTTTTGATGATATATTGTATTTCTCTATGACACATACTTATGACTACACTGTTGGGGATAACCATATAATACATATTTCAGGTGTAACTCAGTTTAGTAGATTATAGACGTATAACACCATTTTCTTTCCTATTATACGACCTTTTGCACCCCAGTAAGAAATTTTATAGTTAAACTAAAAAATACAGCTCTAAGAAGGTTCCGCCCAGGTAATCTATTAAAACTTTGATCGTTTGTATAAAGCCCGGAGCAAGTTCCGTAATTAAATGAAACTCGAGAACGAGCTGAATTCAATTATTAGCCAAAGTGTTTACTGCCGCAATTTTAACAACATAGCTCTACTTTTTGCTTAATTACGGCGACGACAAAAGAAGGATAATAAAATACCGGTTAATGTAGGTTAATATTTATCTCATGCTGTATTCCTAATGAAGTAGACAGAGAGGAGGGCCGCTAAGCGTCGTAATTCTTGTTTCGCCTCCTCAAATCCCATCGTCTTTTTTCATTCTTAGAGCTACGCGAGTGATTTTGCCTTTTCCGTCAGCTGGCACTCTGGCTATTGGATCTTCATAAATCAGCCTTGGTCTTCTTCGTCTTCTTCTACCACTCACTTTCGCTCTGTAGATTTTCTTCACGGATGACGGTATGGCCCGAATATGGCGGCGATCGAGTGAAAGTCTGGTGAATGGGGTAGAAATGTGGTTGCTCAAAAACCACTACCAAAGTTCTCCAAAGTCACCCTCGCGAACAGAATACGCAACGGCAATAAGGCAATGTGACAGATTCGATGACAATACGGAACGGAATGCTCAAATGGTTCAGGCACAGGAAGAACGAGCGACGAAATGATTGACGAAGTAAACTACAGAGCAAAAGCGATTGGTACCAGAGATGCTTATTTATGTTATTAATACTTAGATGATTCGGCTATATCATAGAGAGAATGAATGAAGAACCACACGATATAGGTCAATAAAAGTTTTAAACTGTCATTAACCTTTATAGCACTTAGAAAGAATGAGTGATGAAAGAGTGACAAAGAAAATCTACCGAGCGAAAGTGAGAGGTAAAAGAAGCCAAGGAAGACCAAGGCTGACTTTGAAGATCAAATAGCCAGAGTGTTAGCAAACGGAAATGTCAAAATCACTCACATACCTAGGCAAAAATGTGTGAGGAGAATGATGAGATTTGAGAAAGCGAAAGAGATGTGTAAGGACCGCGACTCCTGGCGCTCTGTTCTCTCTGACTACCCCGTTAGGGATACAGTGTGAAGATATGTATGTAGGTATTAACCTTTATATTTAGTAATGCAGAAGAAACTTTCAAGTTAAATTACTGGCTAAAACTCTTGCGGTCAACATGGTCGGTGCGCTGGCAAGGGGCTCCAGAACCTCCTAAAGAGCGCACCGAAGCCTTTCTCGCGCTGTGCCGAAGAACGCTTCGGGTGTTAGAACCACACCCCCAGCACCCTCGACAGGCTACGACAGCAAGGATCACACATACGCTGTCTTCCACCTGAGAGTCGTATGGATGACGACTGGAGCACGTCCCAAATATTTTATTTTTTGGCAATGTTAGTAAATTCACTTTAAAATATGTAATACCACCAATAAAAGATTTTATCGCAACGAAAAATGTAATACAAAAAATTCACTGATTCGTCCGATAAAATAATTAGATATAACATGATTATTCTGTGTGTCTTTATTAAATCAACAGAGAGCTAGTTTGGCTCCTCCGTTTTTAACTACTTTTCTACTTCCCCTGACATGAGGAAGGATTATTATTTTTTTGTCGTTTTTGCATTTTTTATCATAGCTTAAATCTATTACAATATGTTCTTATCCTACTATCTATTATGAATCTACGTTATGTATGTATGTTAAAAAAATTTAAAACTTTTTAAATAAAAATTTACAGAATGAAAAAAAATCTTTCTATAATTTCTTATTCGCAACACGGCATGGCAATTGCAGGTGATATTAGGATCCATATTAGCACAGTACAAGTAAGCATACAGTATGCTATCTCGGCAGTGTCTTAGAGATAATTACCTACGGTCGCTACGGTACGTACATACGGTACGTAAACACGCAATAGGGCTACCGACTTGGACTGAATGTTTTTCTTGGGTTACGTATTTGATAATAGGTACTATATTAAATTGTCATATTATCTTTTCATTTTATATTATTGCAAATTTAATAAGTTTTTATTTATATAATTCTACTAGTATTTTATTTCTAGTTTCAAAAGTTTGTGAGTTAGTATGGTGGAAATGGACAAAAAAAATACATTTTATGTGCAGTATAATTAATAATCAGCAATAAATTAACTAGATCATTATCATAATATATTTCCTACAAATTATCAATAGAAAAATATTTCCGGTTTCAATATAGATGTATTCAAACATCCATACACTGAACATTATGCTCGTAAACTTGATTGACATAATATTTCGTCAGTAAATGCGCGGGAGCGTCTTATACCGTCCGACGACAACCGCCAGTGTTGCCAACAGGTGAACGAGCTGTCCACCAGATTCGACTTCTAAAACCACCAGAAAACCACTAACCAAAAACAACCAAAGTTAAAAAGCCACTAAATTTGTCACTAAATCTTTTTTATTGTTAATATGAAAGAAAAATAAGCAGGGATATATGAAAAACGTTTATTACGAAAATGAAACATATTAAAATTATTACAAATCGTCATCAGATGTGTCTATTTCACCGCCACCATCATTATCAATTTCCAAGGAACGATATGATTCATTGGTGCCAATTTTTTTTATAACGTGTATTGGAATTTCATAGTCATTGCAGCATTTACCTATCACCCTCATACCGCAGCGTACTCTTAATATGGCACATAAAAGATTCAACTTCATACGATTCCTCTGTTTATTTTTTATAATGTTCATGCTGCTAAACAATCTTTCGACGTCGGCATTGGAGTGTGGTAATATTAAAAGAGAAATTGCAAAATTCGCTAAATCTTGAAATCTAGCTTCTCCTTGAGCGTCTTTAAAATGCAACACTTCGATCCAAAACTTTTTTGTGTCTTTGGTTTCACTCCATTTCATTAAATGTATTTGTCGCCACTGATCATCAACTTTTGCAATGAAGTCTGTTTTTTTATTTAATTGAGACATTATGTCGATTAGATCTTCTTTGTTGTGATTTAGTGCTTGTTGAACACTTACTCGAGAAATCTTTTTCATCAGTCACATTTTCCGGCAGCCTGTTTTTAATTTCTTCAATCAGACTAACTATAAACTGTATACACCGATTCCGTATTGATACTTCCTCTGCTGCTGGTAATCCTTTTTCTCTCATCTCTTGTATTTGTTTTTCAAATCGGAATCCCAAATAACATCTTTGATCCAAAAAATCACGAATATTTTGAGTGAAAATATTAACTTTATTTATAGGTAACGTGAGTTTGCTGACAAGCATATCTATCAGGTTGATCAACTCATCGCACAATTTGGTATGGTCTGTATCTTTTGACTCAAACATTTTGTTGACTCTGTTTATCTCAATTAATATTGGATATAAAAATGAAATATATGCGTAATTCATCTCGTTCGCATACATAGAGTGCAATAATTCTGCTGTGTGACACCTTTCGTGGATCTTGGCTATAGAAAAATGAGTTTTTAGCTCTAGCCATTGCGTATATATTCTCGAGACTGCTGATTCTATTGACAACCATCGTGTCTGACATGCTTGAACGATTTTAAGTGGTTTATGGCCATCATTCATTGCTTTGTATAGCTCCTTATAAACACTTTGTCCAGAAGAAGAGCGAGCAAACCAATCATAGGTCTCCCTAATTAAAAATTCTAAATTCCTCGGCAAAAATTGCTTTGCAGCAGCAGAAACAGCCAGTTGCAAGGAATGACATAAACAACGCACTAGAATCAAATGTGGTACCTCTGCTTTCAACTGCGCAAAAACTCCATTATTTACTCCAACCATTACGGAAGCGTTGTCTGTACCAATGCCCATAAAGTTATCTAGTTTCAAATCGAATCGTTTAAGTGTCTTTTTTATAGCGGAGACAATACCCTCAGCGTTGCATTCATGCAGCTCTGCAAGGTCTAAATATGTAGATACTATTTTTTGGTGTGCTTTACTATAATAAATTATAACCAAACCCAAATATTTCTGAACAGCAATATCTGTTGATTCATCAATCAATAAACTGTATGATTGATCCTTAATATCTTGTTTTAAAACCTCAATGAAATGTGATGCTAATACATTTTTTATGACCGCGGTGCACTTCGTTCGGTGTAGTTGTACATTATCTATTTCCCTTTGATGGCTATGATTGATTACCTCACCTAAATGGTCAACTACTCGTATACTCGTATGCATGACTGTAAACAAAGCAAGCCTGGCCTCTTCCTTTTTTTGACTTCCAATGGGTTCTGGTTTAAATGGTAATTTGGGTTGCTCAGTGATAATCTGCAACAATTTACAATAATGTAATAAGTTTAAAAAATAAATTTAAAAAACAACACGACAGCTATCTCCAAAAAAAAATATAGCCTATGTCACTCGGGATAAGAATGTAAGGATTCCAACGATACCCTAATTTTTTTTAAACTCTAAACAAATTACACTCCTTTTTTTGGGCAGTCGTGTAAAAAATAAATGCACTCTGTCTACTATGCTAACACTCATCAAACTTGGTAGGCGAGGCGGATTTATGAACACTACAATGCAAAATGTTGCATTCACGGGAAGCACTGCTGCCATTTTCACATCCCTCAGACACGTATTACGACACCCTCAGGAAGATAATATGAGGTAATGCTAAATGCGGTACCACATGGACACATTATTGACCATGCTTTACCGTAATAAAATAGTCGTGTTAGCTTACCTTTGCATTTTGTTGATGTTTCTTCGACATTCCATGTGATTTTAAGTCTCCATAATGGCTCCTTAAAGTGGTACCACAAAATTTGCACTTCGCTACTTGGCCAGTAGTACTTTCAATCATCTGAAGCCAATCTTTTAAAGCAGGGTCTTGCAGCCAAGAATCCCGAAACTTTTGAGAATACTGAGGTTTCGGCATATTTTTCATTAAGTGACCTATCCCTCGCGAACAAACTTCAGACAGTGAATAAGACCAATTTGAGAAAGAAGAAAGTTTAGAATATAAAAAATATTTTGCTGGAAATCCCCGCTTCACCTGACAGAAAACTGCTATAAACAACATATAACATAACATAACATAACTTCACGCTGTATCCCCAACGGGGTAGTCAGAGAGGACGGAGCGCCAGGAGTCGCGGTCCTTACACACCTCTTTCGCTTCCTCAAATCTCATCATTCTCCTCACACATTTTCGCCTAGGTATGCGAGTGCTTTTGACATTTCCGTCTGCTAACACTCTGGCTATTTGATCTTCATAAGTCAGCCTTGGTCTTCCTTGGCTTCTTTTACCACTCACTTTCGCTCTGTATATTTTCTTCGTCAGTCTTTCATCACTCATTCTTTCCATGTGCCCGAACCATCTAAGCATTCCTTTCTTCATTTTTACAATGACACTATTGTGCAACCCTGTCATACTGCGTATCTCATCATTGCTTATCCTGTCCGCAAGCGTGACACCGCACATATTTCTGAGAGACCGCATCTCCACAGCATTTATCATACTTTCACTCGATTTCGGGCATATCCAGGCCTCACTGCCGTACAACAAAGTTGGCACCAACACCGCATTGTGGATGGCCATTTTAGCAGTGTTAGATATATTCACACTACCCACTAATGCGGACAGAGCACCGTTCACTTTATTGCCAGCTGCTACCCGTCTCTCCACATCCAACTCACATCTTCCATCCCTCGAAAACGCACTCCCCAGGTACACAATTTCATTCACCTGTTCTAGACATTTTCCATTTACACTAATCACACATTTCGTTTGTTCCGCTTCTCTTTCAAACACCAGAACCTTAGTTTTGTTCACATTCATTTTCAATCCTTTTACTTCACAATCTTCTTTCATGCACGTGACTAGTGTCTGCAACTCTGCTTCTGATGGTGCTATTAGCACAGCATCGTCAGCGTACAATAGGCAGTTTACCACTGTGTCACCACATCCCATACCACTCATATTACCTTTCAATCTCTGGAGGCAACTGTCCAAATACAGCACGAATAGCCAGGCAGACATCACGCAGCCCTGTCTGACACCAGAACAGACTTCAAACCAGGGCGACATGTCACCGCCTATCCTTACACAGGCTCTGTGGTCTCGATATAATGACCTCACAGCCTGCAGTAAGGAGCCCTCCACGCCATATTCAGGCAGAAGACTCCACAATTTCTTCCGCACTACTCTATCGAATGCTTTCTCTAGATCCACGAAAGCGCAGAAAACTTTCTGACCTAAAGCCAGAAACCTTCCCACGACAACGCGAAGCGAGAAAATCTGATCCATACAACCCCTACCGTTCCTGAATCCACCTTGCGCCTCCCACAAATATCTTTCTGAAACACCTTTCATACGTTCAGTCAATACTTTAGTATAGACTTTACTCGCTAAGCTGACCAAGCTGATGGCCCTATAGCACGCACAGTCTAGGTAGGAACCTTTCCCTTTATATAGAGGTACTATGACTGCCGTGCGCCAGTCCTCTGGAACCTCCCCCTTCTGCCAACAAAGGTTGCAGAGTGCACAGAAGGCATCCCAGACCCTAGGACCACCATACTTGATCATCTCAGCAGTCACCTCATCAATTCCCGCAGCCTTTCCACATTTCAAACTTCTTATCACTTTCTCAATCTCTTTCATACTAATGGCATCCTCCAGTCCCTGGCCCGAGTGTGGCAATTCATTAGAATCGCTCTCAGTATCAGAGACGGAGTCGCCACTCTCATACAGTTCTCCATAGTATTCACTCCATCGCTGCAGAACATCCTTTTTATTTGTAAGCAGGTTGTTTTCTTTCGAACGCACTTTATTCATTCTGCAAGGTGCCGGACCACTTCGGATCTTACGTACTTCTTTCCAAAATAATTTGGAATTTTCTTCGAAGTTGTCCGACATCTTGTTTTCATCTAACACCCTACACCTTTCACGCTTCTCTTTCACTAGTGCCTTCGTTTCTGCTTTCTGCAGCTTATACCTGTCTTTCATCAAATTTTTCATACCACAGTCATTAGTAGCAAGGTAGTCTCGCCATGCTTTCTTTTTCTTATACACAGCCACTTTCACCTCATCATCCCACCACACATCACGCTTTTTGCCGTTCCCAATCTTATTCATTCCACACACTTCTTTCGCAGCCTCAACCATACTATCTCTAAGGTTCTGCCAGCATTCTTCAACATCCTCGCTCAACACTTTCAATCTATCATCAAGCTTACTGGATAATACCCTTTCATATTCATTCCTGGTGGTCGCATCCTGCAGTTTCCAGCTTTTAATACGGCTAACCGCTGCAGGTTTGGACACTACGCGATGTCGCCATGCTGCGAACAGACCCCTTATTCTGGTTATCACCAAAAAGTGGTCCGTCCCGAGATCGGCTCCTCTATACGCTCTTGTGTCCATTACTTGCTTCTTAAGTCTGCTATCCACCAGGAATAAATCAATCATACTTCTCGCACCCTTTCTTTCCCACGTGTACTGATGGATCCTTTTGTGCCCAAACATGGTATTAGCCACAAAAAGATCCTTTTCCATACACAGTCCTAGCACAATCTTACCAGCATCATTTACTCTCTTATCTCCATATTTGCCTAGGACAGACTCAAATCCTGTTCGAGCTGTCCCGACCCATCCATTCATGTCTCCACACACAACAATTCTTTCGTTCTCTTCAACCGTCGCTAGAACTTCTCTAACATTTTCCCAGAACTGCTCTAGTTCAGCCAAACCGACAGAGGACACTGGGGCATATACTGCCAAAACAAAAATTCTTGTCAACCCAATCTTGAGGCGTACCCAGAGCAGTCTGGGATTTATACATTCATACTCAGTCATACAATTAACCATACGAGAGGACAGTAAAACGCCTACCCCTTGGCATCCCCTATCTCCTTGTGGTACCCCTGACCACAAAGCGATGCCTCCTCCGGGCAAGTCGGCAAGTTCACTGCCGCCTCGCTTGGTTTCACTCAAACATAGCACATCCAATCTTTTCTCTTCCATAATATCAATCACTTCATTCATCTTCTCCTCAATCCCACCTCTCACATTCCACGCAGCTACTCTGCACTCCTCCCTCCACTTCCCGCCGCTAGGTGCACAGCGTGTTGGGTGGCGGTCCCCAACGCCGAACTGCACTCTGCACACACCAGCGGGGACAGACCGGTGTACGTCGCTTCCGGGGGACGCCCTAACATTATAATTGCCGTTGTCCCGCATGGTATGCACAGAAGAGGAATTGCAGCCCTGAAAAGGGCTGGCAGGGGTCGCGACGAGCACGCTTCCTCAGTTGACCCCCTAATAATAATAATAATAAACAACATATTTTAAGGGAAATCCCCGTGTTACTTGACAACAGAGATTTAGTGTTGCTCACATAGTAAAGTAAATACCCCTAAAATAAATTAGAAATATTATGAACTGCAACGTCCAAACTTTATACTGGCGTGATTATGTACTAAATAAAAAAAAAATAGGAAAAATTCTATTCCACTAAACCACCAGAAAAATCACCAGTCACTAAACGCAATATTTCCCCCACTAAAAGGGGGTTCAAACCACCAGATTTAGTGGAAAATCCACTAAGTCGGCAACACTGACAACCGCGGCTCACTCGCGACTGTTGTATGGCGAGAAATGTCGAGATTTCGAGCGCGTCGTTTGGGAGCGTTTGTATGAAGATAGAATACTGTATGCTTACTTGTACTGTGATATTAGGGTACACAGTAAGTATTTACTCGATTAAAATCGCATTAAAATGTAATGAGCGAGCGAAACGATTAAGATCGCTGTTGTTAAAGAGAATGGTTCCGAATTTGAGTTAACAAACAAATGTAAATTTGCGCCATTTCCCATTCGTGGTAGTTAGTGTGAAGGCACAAGAGTGAAGATTATGAATGTTGACTGGACCATTAGCATAGTAGTATCTACTTTCCAAGCCGGGGCATCAGGTTCCATTCTCAGGCGGATTAATTTAGGAAACAGACTTTCTAAACTGGCTCGGAGTCTGGCTGTTTCTGGGAGCTTCCCCATTTCGTTATATGATACCCATAATTAAAGTCTAGAGCTTACTTTTAGGTCACGGACTTGATATAAACCCCATAGCATATAAAACCTTTTTATTCTGAATTGCTTTTTTATTTGGAAATCCTTTTGAAAGATCACTGCGTCCATGATCGTTCCCTCCAACTCACATCCGAATCTACTGGACAAATAGAATTTTAGGAAAGCATGCTTGTACATGCTTACGTGTACATGTAAAACGATATACTTACATACATACATGCATACATATCCACGCCGTATCCCCAACCAGGTAGTCAGAGAGGACGGAGCGCCAAGCGTCGCGATCCTTACATACTTCTTTCGCTTCCTCAAATCTCATCATTCTTCTCACACATTTTAGCCTAGGTATGTGAGTGCTTTTGACATTTTATAAACGTTATGCTTCTTTGGCGTAAATAAAAAATTAAAACTGGCCGTTTGAAATGAAAATCATAAATTTTAAAACTGGTCACATGTAAAGAAAATCATAAAGAAAATGCTTTCTTCGTTGCTAATGTCATGTTGTGTTACGTCGATGCGCGCAACTTTCATTGCTAACTTCACGGTGTGTTACACCGATGACGTAACTTCCGTTGCCGGCTTAAATTACACTGTTCTTTTTCATCTAACGCGCCAAAAGAAGGAGGATAACTTAAAAAATCAGGGAATCTGACGCGTTACCCGAATTTAACAGAGATAATATGAACGAAGTCCTAAGTTTTATTTATTTCTAGAAACTAAAAGTACATAATTTTGCAATTCTATGAATATTTTATACTAGCGGTACCCAAGACGTCGTCCGCGTGGAATAATTTTCGTGGCTTTCCGGTATTAGACAGTTTTTGAAAAGAAAATAGTAGTCCGCATCTGTTTCCGGGCACATATTATCTCTGCACCCATCATAGTCTGTTCAGTGCTTTAGCATTTCCCTTACAGTTTCATCCGCGTTTTCACTCCTTTAGAGGTAGTTTTTTGTAAGAAAGTAGTCTTCGTCTTTGATAAAAAAAGTCTCTCTCTGTACCAAGCGTCATAATCGATTCATCGATTCAGAATTTCCCATACAAAGTTTCAAGAGGTGACAAGACCTCCGTAGGTGTAGATTTTTGATAACAAAACAGTAGCCTATATCAGTTCCCTGCTGTCAAACTATGTTTGTGCCAAATTTCATCAAAATCGGCCTGGCGGTTTAGCTGTAAAAACGTAACAGACAGACAGACTTGGATTTATAATACTGAGTATGGGTTATCATTTACAGAAATACATATAAGGTTATCATGTATTTGGAAAGTAAGGCAGATAGTAACACAAATAGGTGTGGCGTGCAATTGCATAATGTTACCTCATATTGCATATTGATTTATCGATGTACTAAGTCCCAGATAAGACCAGCAGCTGTAGGGAGGCCAGGTGACTGCACTATACACGTGTACCAAACAATGGCACGTGCCTGTATTCCCTCACTGCTGGTCAAACATTTACTTTCGTGTTCCCTTCAAAAAAAGTTACGTAACTCAAACTCGGCTACGTATAATTGGATCGATCAACTATTTCATGTCTCACTGCTCTCCCTGAATTCTCAATAAAAATTAAATCCTGACACTTCAACAGTCCTCTAATTTCCACTATTTTTGCAATGCTTTTACGCGCTTGTGCTGTCATAACGAAGCAAACACCTCAACATTTTCATAAAATTTACAATAATCTAAATAATTGTTTTAATCCCATCTAACATTAAACTAGATAAATATAATTGGAATTTAATTCTGCAATATTAAAATAAGCTATGCACACTGATTTCTGAATTCTAGTTGTTTTTCCTTTTTCTGACAATTCTTTTCGAAACACGGAAAATATAGCAACGTTTTCATTTCATATGTAAATGTTGTTCTTATTATGAAATATATCCCATCAACATATTAAATTAACTTTAACAATATTACGACATTTTTTCAACGTTAACAGTTACTCAAGAGACAATAGGCTAGATGATGCTCTTGAAAGTGTAATTGAGAAAAAACTACTTTAAATTGAAAGACAGAAATTGAGTTATCGGGTTTCGATTTACAATAGTGGGATTAGAGAGGGGATAAGCCAGAGGAAGATAGCATTACATAGCTGTGACGTCACAATAACGCGGAGACATTGCACAGTTCTAGTGTAAGGTGTAAAGATAACAGAAAGTAATACGTGTGCGAAAGAGACGAAAGGATGTATTGGGTTTCGATTTACAATAGTGGGATTAGAGAGGGGATAAGCCAGAGGAAGATAGCATTACATAGCTGTGACGTCACAATAACGCGGAGACATTGCACAGTTCTAGTGTAAGGGGTAAAGATAACAGAAAGTAATACGTGTGCGAGAGAGACGAAGGGATGTATTTTTATGTATGTGAAAGCGAGAGAATGAATGAAGTTGACTATTAGTGTGTGAAAGGGACAGATGTATTCGAGAAGATTAGGGAGTGAGTGAGACAGATGAAATAAACGCAATGGCTACGAACCGTCGTTTCGTTTAACCACCTTTACACTAGGAGTGACAGAGACCGCCGGAGGAGTACCCCCCCCCTAGCCCCATTACAAAAGTTTAAAAATGAATAACTCATATTGTTCATTGTATTTCAAATATTATTTCACAGTTTTGTTAATCATAATTGAACCTATCTTCTGATTAGGTTATTAAAAAATAATCATTTGTCCTATTGTCCAAAGAACCATTTTAATGTTCTTTGACGTTTTTTCGATTTTATGTTAATTCCTGTTTATAAAAGTACGTTGGTCAAAACGGGTTTATAAATATATAAATTACTGTCTATCTTTTCCAGGTAATTGTGGCCATAATTGAGCGAGCCAGGACCAAATATGGATCTAATACTTTTGTTAAAAGGATGTGCAGTAATTACAATAAGAACTTCAGTCATCTTGATGTATTCTTCTTTTCGCTAAATAGGTACAAGTTACAGATCTTAGATAAGTTTACGCCAGTTTTCCAAATTTAACAAATGTGTGTACATGATGTACTTAGTTTTTTGCTAATTTTTGGTTACATTTCTTGTATTTGTTGTTAACCTAAATTCTCATTATTTTGGGTTTGTGTGCAACTAGTTAGTGGAAATTAGTTTTGGTTTAAGAGTGATACATGTAACATAATTCATTAATTGTTGTATTGTAAACTGTATGTTTCTCTTAAAAGGTGCAATAAAACAAAATAAATAAATATAGAAATACATAAAGATTTGATCTAGATTATTCTAGATCTCCGTAAAGTGGGTATTCTTTTGGCAAAGAGAATGCTTAGTAACGAGTTTTTCCATTAATATATAATAATAAGAATAATGCGCCAGACAATACACACCAATCATATGGTCTGAAACTAGGGTATTCTCTGCGCTATAAGAACTAGACGATGACTACTGGGGGCGTCTCCCAGTACACCCAGACACGAGACGATCTAGAAAAGTTCGTTTCCTAAATTTGACCCGACCCGGAATCGAACCCGGAACTTTCCGCACTTGGGTACAACTTTACTTCGTGGATACAACAGCTAAACCACTGCGCCATCAGGGCCGTCACTTGTATTTCTGGTTGATAGGTATATAATATGCATAGAAAAAGCCAAAAATATATTTCATTAAACTATAATAATAGGTTAATGTTAGAAATGGCTGTAACAATTATTACTGTTCACGATGTTAATTACGTAACTTATGTATGTGTCAGCATATTATGTAACAATAAATATATTTATTACTTGTGAAGATCTTTTATTGGCTTTTACATTTCTTCGATTATAAAAAAATAAATGTATATTTTACCTTACAGTTTCTTTTTTAATTTATTGCTCATGATATATTTTTTTATAATTCTTACATAAATATGAGCTCGCTGAAACCATTACGGTAGATTTTTATGCGAGCGACAGGTTCGCTGTCTTTACAACTATTTAGTTTAGAAATTAAATAATTATATCTTTTATATTATCAAGAAAGTATTTTTTTTAACTTTATTATAGTATGCGTATATTATAGTGATGTGATAATGATAAAAGATTGCGAAGTAAACGGGGGTTGCGGGTTCGATTCCAGCCCCAAGTCTGGGTGTTTTGTATAATATGTATTTACTTACAAAATAAAAGTATATAAGTACAGGCAGTCCTCGACTTACGTCGTTTCGATTTACGTCGTTTCAAGTTACGTCGAACAATGTTTTGACACTATTCCTCAAGCATACATCATTTGTTTCGATTTCCGGCATAGGAGAATTCACTTGTCTTGTTGAAATTTTTTAAAAATGATCCTAATTTTGAGAGAAGTTTCAACGTTAATAACAAAATTTGTGCAGCCTATCAGTGTTACCAAGATCTGTATGATAGCAAGAAGAAAGAAGCGAAGCAATCTAGAATTGATAGTTTCTTTAAACCAAAACTTTAATTTATTATTTTTCATTACATATTTTGATTACATATTAAAGTTTTATAATTATTATTAAAATTAATAACACA
This sequence comes from Zeuzera pyrina, assembly GCA_907165235.1. Lineage (NCBI taxonomy): Eukaryota > Metazoa > Arthropoda > Insecta > Lepidoptera > Cossidae > Zeuzera > Zeuzera pyrina. Next base: position 22,657,104 of record OU015632.1, read on the forward strand.
CAAATACCAAAAAGAACTAGCAATTTCATAAGTGCATATATAATTATTTTAAGAACTTACTTTTGATAATAAAGTATGTATATCCTTTGTTATAAATGCAATTTTTTTTTAATTTCGAGTCCGTGTGGATCCTAACCCTTGAGTTACATGTAAACATATGAAAAAATATGTCTCGACTTACGTCGTTTCGATTTACGTCGCGTATTTCGAGAACCTAACATGCCGTAAGTACGAGGACTGCCTGTAGTATATAAGTTGTCTAATACCCATAACACAAGCGCTGTGCTGTATACTTTGGGACTAGATGACGCTGTGTGAAATGACTGAGTATATTATTATTATCTTACGAAGATCAAATAGTGTTAGCTGATGGGAATGTCAAAAGCACTCGTATATTAACGGGAAAAATTGTGAGGAGATTGATGAGATTTGAGGAGGCGAAATATGTATGTCAGGGCCGCAATGGTTGACGCTTCTTCCTCTCTGATTACTTCGTTAGGGATACAGTGTGAAAATAATACGTATGTATGTATGTATGGATGAAATATAAAAAGAAAAGCTAAGTCGTAGCTGAGCAGGTCAATCCCATGGCTTTTTATTCATTAGTTTGGTAAACACACCAATAAAAGCTACCTGGAGAGAGGGAATGTATTCCAATAGCATTCCCTCAATCTGAAGGTCATAGACCACTGGTTCCCAAACTTATTTTGTCTACTGAGTCGAGAGCTCATGCAGTCGTTGTCTAAGATGCCTCCTAGCTAAATGAAATTACAAATCACCCCCAGGCTTCTACACAACGTCCCCATTTTTTTTCTGGGTCTCTTACCGCCCCCCTTTAGGCCTGCAGCGCCCACAAGGGGGCGTTATCGCCCACTTTGGGAATGGCTGTCATAGACAATCTATCTCACGATGCTGAAATCGTGATTTACAAAAAAAAAAGATCCCATGGGTATTGTCATCCAGGTACTCATATATACTTTATAATCGTTTTTCATATATTCTTATTTTTACCTATATTTTATTTTTATCTGAAGGCACGTATATTGCCTGGGACTTTGAAAAATTTTGTATGTCGATTGTAAAAATACACTATATTATATGTAGGTATAATTGTATTTATATTGTAGTTATTAAAGATTAATATTATTGACTAAATTATTAATAATAAATATTATCTATTATAGTCATTTAACTTTGTTATGTATGTTTCTAAAGAAATGCTATAATAGATCAACAAAATACATATCACATACATATCACATAGTACATATAACATAATACATATAACATACATATCTTCAAGCTGTATCCCCAACGGGGTAGTCTGAGAGGACGGAGCGCCAAGCGTCGCAGTACTTACATACTTCTTTCGCTTGCTCAAATCTCACCATTCTCCTTACCTAGGTATGCGAGTTTTTTTGACATTTCCGTCAGCTAACACTCCGGCTAATTAGATCTTTCATAATCAGCCTTGGTCTTCCTTGGCTTCTTTTACTACTCACTTTCACTCTGTAGATTTTCTTCGTCAGTCTTTCATCACTCATTCTTTCTTTTATGTGCTTGAATAATCTAAGCATTCCATTCATTAAATATTCATAACAAATATCTATTGTAGTTATTTAACGTTGTTATGTATAACTCTAAAGCAATTTATATAATAATATATACTCAGACATTTCACACAGCGCCATCTAGTCCCAAAGTAAGCAGCACAGCGCTTGTGTTATGGGTACTAGTTATTATACATTAACACCCAGACTCGGGATGGGAATCGAACCCGCAACCCCCGTTCACTTTCCTACGCGCTTAGCCGTTGCGCCACGGAGGTCGTCAAAATAATAATAATTAATAAACAAAATACATACATACATACCTATATGTATATGAATATACGAGCTCTTTCCCGCCCGCTTCGCTAGGCAAAAAAAAAAGTTCAAAAAATAAGTAGCCTAAAACCATCGACAACTAATTCCGCGTCGAATGGTCTTGGTCCCATGCCGATTGGTCCAGTAGTTTTCAAGCTTATCGCGGTCAAAGAAAAAAACTTTCATTATATATAATATATAGATTAAAGCAATATTTTTGGCTAGAACTGTAAGATGTAAATGAGATCAGAAATAAGTATAAATTTGTGTTTTGGAAAAACCGTGCAAAAATTATTATGAATAACATGTGTGGGGTATTGTTAGCAACCTTTAACACTTGAATAAATACATATTAACTGTTTACACTTTGGTTAAATATTTCACTACATTCCTGTAGATGTATTAATCTGTGTTCATCCTTGACTTCAAGGTCGATCATGGATTGACAGAGGATCATTGTTTCACCCACAAGGACGAATGACATAGTGGAAGAGATTCAGAAGCTCTAACAATTATGTAACTATATCCTTTTTTTTTTTTCATTTTTGTCTAATGTAAACAAATGTGGCGACTGTGACATTTATTACATAACTAGAGAATGACTAGAACTGTCCCTTATAAGTGAAAAATGTAATGAGTTAGAAAAATCACAATCTTTTCTATCTAGCGAGTACGAGGGCATTAAAGAGAAGACAGAGAAGTGCCGGTATGATATTAAATCTATCAATGAGAAATTGAAGGGACTAGTATGTCATGAGGATACGATAAAGGAATTAAGGTTGAAATTGAACGAACACGAACAACGCGCACGGGCCCAAAATATTGAAGTTTTTGGAATCCCTGAAACTAACTCAGAAAAATTGGTAGACACTTTGGTGACCCTCGGAAAAGCATTGGATTGCGATTTGAAGGATTCGGATATCCATTTTGCTATTAGAGTGGCGCCTAAAACCAACGTTCAAGGGCAGCCGAAGCCAATAGTTGCTAAATTGATCTCAATTGAAAAAAGGGATGCTCTCATAAGTGCAATTCGTAGACGTAAAGGCTGTACCACTTCTGAGTTGAATTTTAAGGGCCCCAACAAAAAGATCTACATTAACGAACATCTAACGCCAGAAAACAAACAACTTTATAAGGCTACTAGAACTATGAGCAAAGAAATGGGGTTTCGTTTCACTTGGATCAGGAACGGCAGAATATACGTGCGAAGAAACGACGCTTCTCCTTCTATTCACATAAAGAACGAAACGGGCTTAAGGAAATTATCGGTTGTAGGATCATCTCAAGGAAGCCTCTAAGTCTATATTGTTTCTCTGTTTTATCTTTTTTTGTGCAATTTATTCATTATTTATATTGGGAATGCCTCTTAATAATAATGTTTGTAATTGGTCTGGAGCACAGAGCTGTTCTGCACACACACACACACACACACATAACAACACACCATGTCCTATTATTACTGTATTACTACTTGCTACGAATTATATCTTATAATGAGAATGGGAGACTGTATACCCCATTATCCAGCAACTTAACATATAATATTAAGCGTTTGATGTCTACCCCATTACCCAAAAACTTAATGTTTAATATTAAGCATCAAACTAAAGATGCTGCCCACCCACTTAACGTATGTAATAAAAGGCCATATTATAATTTTTCTTATAATTTTTAATTAATGAATTTTAATAGTGTATACCGTTTTTGCTTTTTTCAATGGCTTTTACGTTAAAAGTTTATCTACAGAATACACGGAGTGTTCGTGGTAAAACACAACAATTTCGAAATAGTCTATTGAATAATAATTACGATATCGTAGCGATTGTGGAGACATGGCTAACTGAGGACGTATTTGATTCTGAGGTGTCCGACGTTCGCTATGACGTCCATCGGTGCGATCGCGACTTTAGTGCAACAGGAAGAATGAGCGGCGGCGGGGTCATGCTCTTAACACGACGTAACTTGACTGCGTGCCACCACTTGCGTCCACCCGACTGCAGCTCGCGCGCACTGTACGAAGCCGTACATATAACTATCCCGTCTCGAACATTGAATATCAAAAATAATTTGCATATAATTTGTTTTTATTTATCAGGAGTAAGAAAACTCTCGGATCCTATATTGGACCATGTAACGGAGTATTTAATCAGTGTATATGATAAGTGTCCTACCGATAATTACTTAATACTAGGAGATTTTAATATGAGTAGGGTTGATTGGCTGATAGATGCTGACGGGGATGCCATGATTCCTTCCAGCGGTCAAGCTGGTTCTGTGCTGTCTTTTCTGGACACCACAGTTATCATGGGACTTAAGCAGTACAATAAAATATACAATGACAATGGTAAGTTCTTGGAGTTGATTTTTAGTGACACTTTTGTGAATGCTGTGAGGGCCGATGATCCCTTGATTTATGAAGATCTCCCACATCACTACGGTCTCTGTGTGGCGCTGCCGGAGCTGAAGGTCTCATTGGTTCGTGAGCCGCACCGAAAGGCTTACTCGTACGGAAAAGGTGATTACGGCAATATTAATGAATTTATAAAGTCTATTAATTGGAAGGCTGAGCTGAGTGGTAATGCAGTTAATGAATCAGTTGATATTTTGTACGCTAAATTGTACGAAGCCAGAGATAAGTACATACCCACGCATACCAAAGTTTCTAGTGACTATCCCGTCTGGTATAACATGAGTCTTACACGTATTATCAAAGAAAAATTAAGTTATCATCGTCGTTGGAGGAGATTTGGCAACCCAAGAGACTATGATACATTTAGCCTCCTCAGGAAAAGACAGAAAAATATGCAAAGCTTTTGCTGGTCAAGATATGTGTCTAATTGTGAGACTGCTCTTAAGCGCAACCCAAAGTCATTTTGGAGATACTCAAGTGGTCTTAAGGGAGGTCGAGATGGATACATACCAAAGCAAATTAAAAACGGCTCGCAGACTATCTTTGATGCAAAGAAAATTTGTGATACTTTCCTGGACTATTTTTTGTCCGTTTACAGACCTATACAATCTTTCCCTCTCGACTTATATAACGATAATGGTACAGATTCAGAATCTTCCTTGGGCACTATTCACGTAGACGAGGACAGCATAAGCAAATATCTCAAAAAGCTTAATTGTAATAAGGGTGCGGGTAGTGATGGCATACCACCTATATTTGCTAGGAGGTGTGCTGACAGTATCTGCCTGCCACTATCTATTATATTCAATCAGTCCCTGACGAGTGGTTGCTTTCCGGACAAGTGGAAGGAAGCTTTGGTGGTTCCTGTTCATAAAGGCGGGTCTAGAGCTAATGTAGACAAATACAGACCAGTATCTATTTTATCGGTTTTCAGTAAACTTTTTGAACGAATTGTTTATGATCAAGTTTATCCTAGTGTCGTTAACTGCATTCCGATTAACCAGCATGGCTTTATGCGAAACCGATCGGTAGTAACAAATCTGGCTCTTTTCACTGGGGACGTCACAGCGGCTATGGATGACGGTCAGCAGGTGGACGCTGTCTATACTGATTACTCAAAGTGTTTCGATCGCCTAGATCATAACGTCGTAGTTTCTAAAATAAGAAGGATCGGTATTCATGGTGATCTCTTGCGGTGGCTAATTAGTTACCTGGAAAACAGGTCACAGGCTGTGCGACTGGCAAATCATGTGTCTCGGTTTGCAAAAATTACGTCTGGGGTCCCGCAGGGATCACATTTGGGACCACTGCTATTTAACATCTGTATATTTGACATTACATCATGTTTTCATCATGCAAAGTTCGCTATGTATGCTGATGATAAAAAAATTTACTTGCCTATTACTAATAGGGACGATTGTTTAAGGCTGCAGGGGGACCTGGACAGATTGGAGCAATATTGCAAAAGAAACTCGCTGGACCTCAACGTCAATAAATGTCGGATAATCACATATGCGCGGAAAAGAAGCTTCGTCACTTTTGCCTATAATTTGTCCGGTGTTCCACTGCACAGAGTGACCAGTATAAGGGATCTAGGGGTGATACTGGATCAAAGGCTCACATTTACAGAGCATTATGAACATATAGCTAGCAAATCATACAAGATGCTGGGATTTTTGGTTAGGATTGCCAAACCCTTAAAATTAAAATCTTCACTAGTGATCCTTTATTGCGCGTATGTGCGAAGTATCTTGGAATTCGCATCCCAGGTTTGGTCCCCTCAGTATATTACTTACAAAACTAGAATAGAAAGTATTCAGCGGAAGTTTGTGTCTTTGTTGGAACACCGCGAGTTGGATCCGGCTCCTGATTATGCCCAGGCACTCAAACGCCACAAACTGCAACCGTTAGAAACAAGAAGGCTGATCGCGGACGCTATGTTTCTTTATAATATATTACATAATCGGATTGACTGTCCTCAGTTGTTGGAGCGGGTGGGCTTTCGGGTTCCGGGTCGCGCAATGGCACGTCGTCAGCATAGGCTGTTTAGCACACCTAGGACTCATACAAACTATGCTCGAAATTCGACTATGTATAGGTGCTTGAGTGATTATAATTGTAACTTTCTGGGCACGGACATATTCGCTCACAATTTTAATCAATATAAAAAATTTATCACTAAAACAATGGTGTGATTTGTTTGGCACTGCTACTCGCACAATAAACACACTAAGACGCTAACTCACACTCACACACACATTCACACACACATACACTCACATGCACACGCTCGCGCGCATGCACATACTCGCGCACATGTGCACAGGTGCGTGAGTGTCTGCATGGTTTGTGCTCACAGATTCTGGTTCTGAAATTTTTCTTTATTGTATTGTCTTTGTTTTTCTTGTTGTTGTCCCTTCTCTAAAGCATTTGATTACTTCGAAATTCTATTTTGGCATACGAAATTTGTAATTTGTGATTTCTTAATAATAATTAATGCTGTTGAATTTCATAAATAAATAAATAAATAAATAAATAAAAAAAATAAATAAATAGACTAGATCGCGAATGATTTATTAATTTGTCATATTATATTAGTTATTTGTAAAATAATCATTTTTAGAATGTTTGCCCGTTTGTGTGTTTGTGCTTCTATAAAAAGCACCGTGAATTATAATGTCATGATAAGTGTAAACATTTGTATTTTTAAAAAACATTTAAAATAAAGAATACGAGATTATTATTGTTTGCATGTGCAAACAATAATATTTTTCTGTTATTATTCTGCCTTACATTTAGAATGAATCGCATCACACATATTAGTGAACCTGAATGAACGTTATGACACTAATTTGATCTAGGAAAATAGGCAAGGGCAACCTTTGAATAACATGCAAATTAAAAACAAAATGCTTCACAAATGACCAAAATTTGTTCAATACTCTATTACATTGGATAATATTTAGTGTTATTTGTTAATATTTCATAGTTTCGGGTATATAACGCAAAAGCAGTGTTATTAGTGTTACGTGTAATACGCAAGACCAGCGAACGGTGAAAATTTAGCAAAATTTTGGTTGGTTTCTTGTTTGTTTACATTAAAGTCAAAAATGAAAAAAATAGGATATAACCTTGCTACGATACCCATCACAGATAATAAAAAAATGAGCCGTCGCGAGACGCCTGACAGATGTGAAACATCGAAATGATTTTGTGTCCAAAATATACATGAAAGGATGGTTTATTAAAGGAAATATATATGGCATAATCTAAAACAAAATATTCAGATTTTTTAAAGAAAAAAGTTATTCTTTATTTAAAAAACAGGCAACGTGTTCCGAAGTGATTAACAACACTGCATACGCTATAGGTATACGAGCTCAGTACAAGTAAGTCGCGTGTCGCCGACGTGTCGCCACGTCGCCACGCCAACAGCCGGTCTGACCCTCCCCGCATAATATGTTCATATCAAAAATATTTATCGAAAAGTTCGACTCGTGAACAAAGGATGACTTTCTGCCAGGAATGGGAGAAGTGAAATTTGTATTTTGCTTAAATTTTCTATATTTTACGCTTTTAGAAGGTTTCAAGTGCAAAAGTATTAATTACAATATTCATGTATTCGATATTTTTTATATTTGTATATTAAAGGATTATAATTATCACCAAATTACTTGTACAATGTCGTTCCTAACGCGGTTATTGTGCTGTCTTACAGTTCCTTAGTCGTAATTTTAAAGTATGATAACAGATGGCGCTGCGAGTCTCGATGTAACAATTGGGTTAGCAACAGAGGCGATGTGTTTAGGATGAAATACTTGCTTCATGTAATAACTTACTATGATTGTAAGTTAAATGTTTTACTATAGAGCCATAGCACAGTTTAAAATCACTTTAAATACTACAATGTCTGGTAATCATGAATGGTTTTTGTCACATTTTTAATAATTCTTATGGTTTTACAATTAGTGATTACTTTTTTATTTATAAAAAAGTACTTCTTAAACATCTTAGTAACCACACATTTTTGTGTTCGTTGACATGATTATTTGAAAATAGTGATGTCATTAATTTACGAGTTTTATCGATAACCGAAACATTTTTGACCTCACAATCACTTTTATCGACATCTGAATCAATCTGTGTTTTATTGTAATTAATTTAGTCAATTTATTTCCAATTACATGTTGTGTTAAAAGGTTTATATATATGCATGCTATATAAAGACAGATTTAAGACATTTGTTATTGTTTGTCGCGAAACGTATAACAATTTATTACGCTTCTGTACTAACATTATGTTATGAAGAGAGAGTGTGAATTTTGTGTATGTGTATGTGGTAGAGAGCCATGCTGGATTGTAGCACGAATAGGACCGGCTCGCTTTGTGAAATACCACCCTCTCACAGATTATCAGCATGAAATAACAGCATCTATTGCTGTTGTTTCTTTCGGTGAGTGAGTGCCGTTAGCCCATCTCCTCCCTCCTCTCCTTTCCCTCCTTTCCTCTAAAGGTCCTTTCCTTTAAAGGTCGGCTACGCATCCGTGATTCCTCGGAAGTCGGGTGTCCATGGGCGGCGGTGATCACTTTCCATCGGATGATTTCCTTGCTCGTTTGCTCCCGATTTCATAAAAAAAAATCTCCGGTACCGCTGCAACTTTTCGAATAATTTTTTATCATTTTAAAGGTACTTTATTCCAGATAATCATAGGCTATACATTATGTATTGAAAACGATCGATGCCGGGACGAGCCACTAGTTGTTTTGTAAGTATCAATTTAACTCGATAATACATTTGAAATTTAGTTCGTTCGACTTGATAGAATTGCTTCTGATCGTAAATTGTTTACCTTGAACGAATTCACGGTTTATTGATATACACTTTTTTACACCCTATGTCTGATTCCCGTTGCTGCTTTTTTCCAATGTCTAACAGTTTTGTCTTGTGAAACCAACTATATTTATATACGTGCTACATTTTGTGTATTCTGAGATTAGTATAAGAAATTAATAATATATTGAAAAAATGAATCACAATAAGTAAAATATTTTTACGTATATTTTATTATATGTATTATAATATGTAATTTTATATGCAAGCATTTCAAAAATTAATTTGTGGACCTAGCTAGCTTTTTCGATTCCAAAATATCAAAATAAACCTTTTTAGAGCTCTTGGGTTTGATCGTTAATAATTAAATAAGTAACTACTAGATTTCAATGCAGATTGTATTGTTTAAAAAGTTGGGGTTATTAAATACTATTACACCATTTTGTAACAAATATAGCCGATGTTAATAACATCAAAGTAATAGAGCCATGCTGCATTGCAGCACGAATTGGCCTGACTCGTCCGGTGAAATACCACTCTCTCACAGAATATCAATATGAGTGTGAAATAACAGCATCTTTTGCTGTGGTGTTTCGTTCTGTGAGTGAGAGTGCCGGTGGCCCATCACCCCCTCCTCCTCCTTTCCCTATTTCCCTAAAAGCCGGCAATGCGCCCGTGATTTGCTGGAACGTTACGGGTGTCCATGGGCGGCGCTGGTCACTCTCCATCGGGTAACAGACAGAGTAGTTACCTACAAATTTTCATGCAGCAAAAGCCACACGAATATAGCGCGACAGGTGACTTAATTATAATAAAACATTGGTATCATGTATGCATTGCGTATTTATTATTCTATGACCATAAAATGTATTTTTCGCGGTAGATTTAGCGCCAATATACAAATTACTACAGAAATTCTCATCTTGACAGCAGAAAAAAGTTATTAGTATTTTTCTTCGATATCTACCAGGCGACTAACTTTAAAAAAGATCTTTAGCTTTTGTTTTATATTTATGTAAAAACGTTTATCAATTCGTTCTTGTTTATAGAGAATTACTTACGGCATTAAATCACATTAACTTTTATACTCTGACTTACCCTCTGACTACTCCATTAGAGACACAGCGTGAAGATGTGTTATGTTGTGTTTTACTTTAACTTGGCTATGTCTAGATTTTTCTACATTACTCAAAACGGCAATTATACTATTACTGGAGGTTAAATTAACATATTTATTTAAAATGTCGTTCAAAAACAATTCTGTAATTTAAGAATATTCCAGCAACTAATGAATTGACTGCCACAATCGATAACCTCGGAATCCATGGATTTCAATCGAAAACAGTTGACTTATCTTTTGTATACGGTCTCATGGGTGAATGGATATTTTATGAAGATGGGCCTATTTTATAACTGGACAGGGTTGCTTCGATCTCTAATTCAGAACCGGTCTGAGCCGGTTTTAGTAACAAACAGGCCACAGTAGAATAAAAAAAAACATAATATGTAGACATATAATAGAACAATTTCAAGCTTATTTTCAGCCTGTTTTGTTTTATGGTAATATTATGTAAATACCTACGTATAATGTTTTCTTCATTTTTCAGATTTTCCGAGTCCATAGCTTTTTTCTTCGGTTATTTTTATACTATGACGTGATATTATTTTTTATGTTCTCTATGTCACGTATTTGTGACCATTATTTTTTGAGAGGATGTAAGGGAGTAGATGTATTGAAACCACAAAATTTTCAATTATTGAAACTATGTATTTTTTTTTCAATAATTTCTACATTTTCTTTTACCGTCTATCAAATAGATATCAATTATAAACAATTGATACATTTATTATTATTGTTAGTTTGTATATGTCGACATTTCAAGTTTAGAAGTAAAATGTTTTTGTATTATTTTTTTAATTCTTTTTTTGATGAAAGTGAACTCTAGTACTATGATATTGTGCGTTATAAAACACTGGACCCTACAAACACTTAGATTTCGTTTAAAAACTGTTAGTCTATTGATTTACATTTAATGTAATAATTACACTGGATGAAGGAAATGCATTCGACTGCAATACACATCTCGTCAGTACGATACAAAATCGTTAGTACAAAGTTTCTCTCATCACCCACTGGATTACAATAACGCAGCTTTGCGCGGCGATCGAAAACAATCTTAGAAAAAATTACAATCTTTATATTAACTTAAATAACTTAATACTTGTAATAATTATAATATAACCTGAGATCTTTGCAATATATTTACCGGCCGGCGCAAACGCGAACGAGGTAGCCTCGCCAGCGCTGGCCCGGCCGCGCCTCTATTGCCTTCGTTCACTCACGGCACTATAATACACCTCTCTATAAACTTCATGCGCGCTTCTCAATCATAAACTCTTTATTATTAAATCTTATATTACAGAAGTAGTATCACAAACAAATGTACGAACTAGTACAATTACGAAAAACGTACACATCGTCTGACCTCCTCGGAGATCGCCTCTAATAAATACAATACAAGAAAATACGAGCCCTAAGCAACTTCAGAATAGAATCGAACTCGAAACAAAAAATAATAACTATCACTAAATCGTTCAGGGCATCAGTATCACACGCGCGACGGCGATGAGATCATGGGGTGCGCACCGTGCCGCCGCGCCACTCACACCAACCAACCAACCACCACAGCTCACATTAAAATATTATATTGAATAATAAAATACGAACAATGATCGTACAAAGAATTAACGTAAGTACGAGGCGGCGCGCGGGGCGAGTGTAGCGGTGGGCAGGGGAACGAAGGAGTTGCAGATGCAGGGGGGGAGGGTGAGATCGGCGCTCGCCCGCGCGCGCCGCCGCTCGCGCAGCGCGCCGCCACCGGGCATCGATGAGCCGATCGAACATCGACACTTTGTCGACACAAAGTGTACTTCGCATCACTATCGACTACTCGGCAACGGCGACGCCAAGCGACCGCCGGACTATACTCTGCGATCTTACTCTACAACTATACATTACATATCACGCTGTGCTTTTTTTTCTTATTAAAAATATATAATAATCAATATACATATAATAATATTGATATTTGTTAAAATAACGATACGTAGATATCGAGGAGGGCAGTCAGTCGGCTCGCTCGCATCACGCGGTATCACAGGCGTTTCACTCGGCCTGGCTGCGGAAGAGCTTCTTCTTTTCTATCGTGAACTGGGGGCTAATGATGATGGTACCGCCTCGCGTTAAATTTCTGTAAAGGACATACATCGTTAGTATTTGGAATGGCTTTTTGGCATTGAAAATTGATTCTTTTCAATCAACGAAACAACCTATTCGAAGGTGACTGATACTCACTTTAAGAACTGCGGCAACAGGCTAGTCCAGTTCGTCGCATCGTGTTCAAGATGTAAGTGAATCTCGTGCGTAGTAAGCGTGTTGGGGTCTATTTTGAAGGCTGCTAATCTTCTCCCAGCAACATCAACGATGACCGCTGCACCTCGTGACCCACACGGTTCCCCTTCCGCTAAAGCCAGGGTTTGTCTAGACGCTCTTGCGAGCAGTTCTGCTGGTACTAAGACTTCGGCGGCTGCCAGCTCGCTGGCTCCTTTTGCCGCTCGTAATTCTCTCTCAAGTCTTTGAGCCAGCGCCGCTTCCGTCGGCACCGGCATCGGCGCTTCCCGCCATGTCGGCCCATTCCAGCCTGCAACAAGAGAGAAAATATTTCAAAATTTTGTCAAAATTTCAGTTTTAATACCTAATCGTTAGTTTCTTTCATTACCTCATAAAGGCAGTATTTAAAATAATATTTCAATAAGAATTTAAGAATTTGGAAAAAAATTCCAAGTTTATTTCTATAAAGAAATGAGGAAGGGACGTGAATAAAATTTGCTGAGTAAGCGCGGTCGAGGCCGGAGGGATGAACGCATTGCAACGGAACAGCTGTTGTATCAGCTGATCGTGACGTTTGAGCCCCGGCCCAGTTGTTCGAAAACCGGCACATCGCCGACTAATCATCGATCCGTATCGCCGATATACTAAATGCAGAAATGCTAGAGTATTGTAAAGTTAATGACAAGTCGCGAGCCAGCAAGTCTAGCTCGCGATAGGCGGGGAGTGCGCGCGCCGCATAGCAACAGCTGATGGCGGCCGCCGGTTAGAAAGCCGCTAGTTCTCTCGCCACTCCGATCGGAATAGAAAGTAGACTTACCTTTTTCAGTGTTGAATCCGACGTTAAACTGATTCGTGACCGGCAGAATCTCCATGTTTTCCAAATTGTTACTTATATTGTACACTTTTAATACGAAAATCAAAAAGCGTTCCGTTACGGAACTTATATACTAGAAAAATATCACAAGTCTCTTTTGTACTGCGAATGCGCACTGAACGACCGGTAGATTACCGGCGACTAGTATGTCTCGAAGAGATCGATGGGGAACTGAAAATGTCCAAGGTTAACACGACTGCATCAGATCTGATCTCGTAACCACAGGGCTTCGTCACTCGCCCTAGGCTAACTTTCACAACCCACCCGACCCTGTCGCTCTCTGTGACGGACTGACGAAATCGGGAGAAGAAGCGTGCTTTTATATGAGTGCGGCAGCGGGACGCGGGGCGGGCGATAGCGGGCGATAGCGGGCGCCCCGCGCGCCAGTCTCGCCCGCGCGCCCTCACCGCCGGTCGTCCGCGCCGGCGCGTCTCCGCGACTCGCGGCTCGCGACTCGCGGCCCGCGGCGCCCGGCCCGTGCATCCAGCCAGCCCGCCGGCCGGCCGGCTCTTTGTCCCAAGTCCGATATAACCATATCATTCGCATTATTACAATTCATAATTCGACAACACTAGTGCTGTCTGTATTATGACTACGTTTTGTTTATTTAATATCGTTTTTAGCTTAATGAGCGATTTTAATTTCATTTGTGTTTTTCTTTTAAGCAGTCGAAAATAAACTTTCGATACTCGTAAACGGATATATACTAGTGTTATTTTATTATTAATGTGTGCGATGTATAGTTCGTTAACGGATTTGAGGCATCAATTTTTTTCTTTGTTGTGTATATAGAATTTAAAGTTAGTATGTAATTGTAATTTTAAGTTCATCTTTATTAGGTTTATAAATTGTAGTAAAACGTTATGTAGTCGTGTAATCCCCTCGCCACAATGTCTGCATGTACAGATATAAAATATCGCTATATCAGATAAGATTATTATTTTTGTTTGTGGTTTTATTGCTAAGAATTAGTGTGTATAATTATTAACTTCAATTGAATTTTGTATCATGTGTAAGCTTTTACTATCATGAAGTGTTCGTTTAGATATGTATGTGTTCTATCCAAATTATAGCATTTAATGACAAACTCAAATGTAAGTATCTAAATGCTTCATAAACATACATACGTCCGGCATTAAACATAATACAAAAGCGACTAAATATCATAAACCCGGAGTAATTTTATACTGTCAGGTAAACTAACATACATTCACAAAAATTAAAATTACGAACATCAAATGCATAATGTCACAAGTTCTATTCTTATTAGAAATTTAGAAACTTTTAAAGTAGCGAAAACATATTCTCAACATCCAATTCCCGTTAACCGTTGAACAAAAACTTAACGAGTCCGTTATATCAATTACCGAATAAATAGACAAAAAAAAAAGTATTTGTTAAACAGTCTACGTTAACCACGAAAAAGAAAATTAAAATGCAAACTTAAACTGAAATTGCATCAGTCGACTAGAACTTTCGTCGAACTCTATTATTTATCCGACATCTGAACTGTACCGAAAAAAAAACCGAACCCTGTACCTGCTTATAAAAAATCTGAACTACTTATTGCATGAAATGTGTTTTTTGTACTAAATCATTTTCATTATTCTTTTTTATGGCATCTGAACATAAATAATGTTATTATGAAGATAACGTTATGTTAATCATTTTTTATCAATTCACATGCAACCATTTAAAAGCATACTATTTATTCATTTCAGAAGCGTATAATAATTTATTTTTAATGTCATGTTTTCATCGTTAAAAAAACATTCCCAATCAACAGCATAGCAACTAATATGAAACACTAACTTATTAGTAAGCAGTATGAACAGCAAACCAACAAAAACCAATTGCACAAAAAAACAGTGAAATGAAAAAAATGGTTGCTAAGCTGCGCCGGCCGGCTTCTCGGCCTTGAGTCGCTGTGAGTCATGTCGCTCGATAAATAACAGCGGGGCGAATTGAAAAACACGGTGCCTCCTTCACTGTGCGGTTGAGCCCGACTTCGTGACTACGATATCGTTTCAATCTGAACTATCGTTATTTAATGTAAAAGTTTACAGGTCAACCCGTTTTCTTACTTTGCCTTGTTTATAAGTCTCGTAACCATCTATTTCATCTTTTTTGATGTATTTGAATTCGGTTGTCTACATTCATATCTTTTTGTAAATTTTTTTATGTTTTATAAGTAAACATGATAAAAAGTAGATAATGAAGAAATGTTCTTTTAGCTTTCATATCATGAACACCTAATTGTTTTCTTTGTGATATAATTTATTGTTCAAACATACATGGTCTGATGAATGAATAACATATTACATACAATTAATCATTGAGTACATTGCCAGTTGTAGGTGATTTTACATTATATTTTTTTCCAATTCCAACAGCGATAACAAAGCTTAGCTCGTCTATTTTAAAATGCGGTAATAAATGTTTAACTGTTGTAGTAAGATTTATAGCAGGAAATAAATCTATGTTTCAGTTTAGTTATTTGTTAATAATAATTAGGAGTAAATAAGATAAAATACTACTTTCAATAATAAATTACTAAGATTTGTTTTTTGTTAGTTTATTAATATTTAAAGTCATTGATACAAATAAATCTCATTATATAAGTATCTTTGAGTCGGTAGATGTTAATAAATTTAGAAAATAATTTCTAATACATTTCATTCGCAAGAACTTAAATAATAAAATTATTTTCTGAACTATTTGAAAGACCCGATAACAATGAAAAACAGGTAAAGTATCTTGGCTTAATAAAAAAAATCGATCATATCCCTCGAGAATATCGCACCGCACGTCGATAGAAAAAATTGGGATCGTCTTATCGACAATGGCTGCATCCCTACAGGTCGCGCTGTTCCTACTTGTTTCAACCTGTTTGGACTTGTCCGATTCACTTGTCCCTACAAGATTTTGAATTGACCTAAGCAATTAATCTTATTAAACTGTTTACGACATATTATTTTGTTAAAAATACTATTTTACAATTCGCTCAGTGTTTATTCTTTCTGTGGTTTAAATGACCTTAGCAATATTTAAAACAATATTTATGAGAAAGATTGCTATTTTAAAGAAACATTTTTATCTTTCCATAGCATATCTAATTAGTATTACTAGTCACACATAGATTAGTATTCAATGCTTGTGTAAACGCTGCGCTAAGTTTAGGCAACTACTCATTAGTAATTTTAAAGTCGCTTTGTTTTTGTGGAGTTTCTTAGAGACACGCGTCTTTATTACGTTATATTATGTACTTTGTGTGACTTATATTATTAAGTACTTGGATTAATGTTACGTTATAACCTTTATATTTGCTTTGGTGTTCGTTAATTACATTTTAATTCAAGTGGTGTGTTACTGGATGTGTGATCTAATAATATCCATACGGAGCAAATCAAATCAGACGACTTCGAAAATACCTCTCCACAGAACTGCTTCGACATGTTACAGATTGTCACCATTTTATGTGTAAAAAATTTGTCTTCGCGAAGCACTAAAACGCATACATGTATATATTATTGGTTGGCGCAGTGGCATAGCATCTGCTTTCCAAGCTAGGGTCCCGGGTTCGATCCCCGGTCAGGTCAATTTAGGAAACGAACTTTTCTAAATTGGCTTGGAGTCTGGGTGTTACTGGGAACTCCCCCAGAGTTTGTTGTGTGGTACCCATAGTACAAGCTTACTGCTTAGTTTGGGATCACGCAATCTGTTTTATTGTCTGGAGTAGTATTAAAAAAAGAAGCGCTGTTAAAAATAATATTCAAAACTAATTAAAATAGCTATTTCATTGTAATTTATTTAGTTGTAATTTAATTGCAATCGCTTCCAAATTCAAAAAAAGTGACGCCATCATTTTTAGTTAGGTAGGTACATATTTTTTAATGTTTTTAGGGAACTCCGTTAATAAATTAGATAAGTACATATATCTTGAAAGTGAAAAGATAACTTAGATATAGGTAAAAAAGTTGTTTGAATGTGTCATTGGATTCAACTATTTCTTTTGTACCGATATTAATTTTATTATATGTAATTTTTAAAATTATTTTTAATATTATAATAATTTCTATATTGTTATGTTACATAATTATAATTATTGACATTACATTTTATACCTATTTTATATTTATTACTGTAATACCTAGGTGAAAACGTGAGAGTTTCCATCTCTGATATCCCTTTGGATACAATTTGGATAGGTATGTACATTGTGATATCACATAATTTATACAACTATAAAAACTATAGTTAACTCTATAAATTTTTAAAATATTATTTGTAAATTATAGTTTTCTCCAAATTTGTACTTTTTTAAATAATAATAGTACCTAAGTACAAGTAAGTTATACCTATTATAGACTTAATAATTTATTATTACTTATACTAGTAATATTTGTGTAAAAAGATCTATCCATAACAGACTTAAGGATTTTTACTAGTGTATTTTAAACTTGTAAAAAACTGTATTGTGTTTTTAAATACAAAATCTTACAACAAATTTGCTTTTTATTTCCTGACCTTTGTCATATTATTAATGTTAAAATAAATAGGAATTAATGATAGCAAAATTAGATGCTTTACGATATATAGGTTATCTCGACTTATGAATAACTTATCTATTTGTATTTGTGTCGAGTTATCTCAGGTCGTACGTTTACTGTGATCCTGCGACACAGTATTTAACAATTATAATTATGATAATACTTGTAAAACTTCAAGACCTGGTTTATCATAGTGTTAAAGAATTCTAAATTAATAGTAAATAAAGTTGTAGGTACTATTACTATTACTAGTAGGTATATATTTAGGCAAAATATTGAAAAAAGGGGGCACTCATGGATTCTCTTCGATGTATGTTTGTCTGTATCATCTGTCACAGTAGCCTTTCTCAGAGATCATCTGCAGTAAACAGTAGCGAGACTGTAAAATAGCATACCGCTTTTTAATCTGGACTTTTGCTAATAGGCCCAGTTCGGAAATATTAGACAGTTGGCAGAGTGGCTACGGCTAGGCTGGTGTACTTCGCATATTTCCATAGCCTTGTCTTAGGGCTTGCTACTGTGGGGATCAGCAGCGCATATCAAGTCTATTTTAATGTTACATAAGAGGGCAATACGTGCCATCTACAGTATGAATGCACGAGAGTCGCTGAGAGACCGTTTTAAACATATTGATGTACTCGCAGTACTCTCGTTATAAATCTTTGAAAACACAATGTACACTAGATAATATACATAGATCTATTTCAAAAGAAAGGTTTTATTAATGGTATGAAAACTGGTGGTTGTAATAAGCTGGTTATTCCTAAATTTAAATTACACGAGTTAAGTGGGTCTTTTTTTGGGAACTGTGTTCGTTTTTGTAACAAAATTTCCCAAGAAATTACTCTAAACTTGTTATTAAACGCAAACAGATTGGAAAAGCATACTACAAAATTAGCGATTTCATTGATGAAAAAATAATAGTCTGGGAATAATCCTCTCTGCACTTGCATATACTGGCTTTATGAATGTTGTATTTTAAATCTTATCATAATTGCGATATTTGAGGAAGCGAAAGAAGTATGTAAGAACCGTGACGCTTGACGCTCCGTCCTCTGACTACCCCGTTAGGGATACAGTGTGGGGATATGTATGTATTTTAAATAACTATTGTAGAATGATGATGAAAAAATGATACCCCACTGAGTTTCTTGTCGGTTCTTCTGTGTACAGGTTCTCTTTTCAGGTGAAGATAGATTTGTTTGATGACGTCCACATACATACACTTAAACTAAACTATAATAAATTTAACCTTAATTTTGTAAATTATATTATGTTAGAACGTGTAATTGTAATCCTTTTTATTTTGTAAATTGAACATTAGTGATAATGTAAAAACAATTAACACTAGTGGACTTTGGTTGGTTTTACAAAATAACAGATCAACCTGAATAAAATATTTTTCAGTGCTATAGGTACTTAAAGAGAATACCCTCTATTATAACTATATATATCATAGCGCTGCTGAATGTACATACACGCTCTAAAGCGGAACCTCAAAAACTTGCTATAAATTTTAATTTACATGTTTATCCCCTGAGTCTCAATTACTCGAAATATAGCGACGAATTTCAATATACTGACTTATTATTTTTGTATTTCCGAACTTTACATCAATTTTTATTCAGGGTCGTCGAGCATGAAGCGCAATAGATTACCACCATAATGCCAATTTCTAGTAATAATATAGGTTGAAGTTTAATCAGCTGCGTTTGTCGTTTCAATATTTGGTCATAGACATTTTTCATTAGTTCTCGGGAGTCAAAAAAATGCCTAAATAGCCGAAGTAATCGGTATTATACATATCTTCACGCTGTATCCCCAACGGGGTAGTCAGAGAGGACGGAGCGCCAAGTGTCGCGGTCCTTACATATACATTTGTTTTGCTTCCTCAAATCTCATCATTCTCCTCACACATTTTCGCATAGGTATGCGAGGGCTTTTGACATTTCCGTCGGCTAACACTCTCGCTATTTGATGTTCATAAGTCAGCTTTGGTCTGCCTTGGCTTCTTTTACCACTCACTTTCGCTCTGTAGATTGTCTTCGTCAGTCTTTCATCGCTCATTCTTTGCATGTGACCGAACCATCTAAGCATTCCTTTCTTCATTTTTACAATAATACTGTCGTGCAAACCTGTCATACTGCGTTTCTCTTCATTGCTTATTTTTTCTTATTTTATTATTCGGTATTATTGAGACTCTAAAAGCAAAAATTCAATTAGGAAGTACTTTCAAAAACGACTTCTGACCATTAGGTGAAGTCTAACGATCGCGACGCGTAACAAAGCGATCACCTTAGATTTCAGAACTGTCGTAAAATAAATTCTTTATTGACACTTCAATAATTCACCTCTAAAAGCGTCAAAACATTTTATCCGTACTCCGCAGTTGATTTAAATCACTTCCATTTAAAATACTTCCACTATAATTACTTCAATTTAAAATAAGTAGTTTACATAAAATTTCATAACTAGTAATTGATGTATAAAAACGCACAGACTTAATAAATAACTTTAGACGCAGAAGCAATGGTGAAGCAAATCAGACAAGCTGACTCACCTTTACCATCGACACACATTACCAGATAAGCTGATCGGCCTCCTTCTCTTTAAAAAACAGCACCCACGTCACAATTTGATTTTATTTGCGTCACTTAGTAGTACAGGACATACTGTCTGAAATTATAAGGTCTATGTGAGAAATAATAACAAAAGTCGTTTTAAATCAAATAATTTACTCAAAATTGGATTCGAATCTCTTTTTGAATGGGACAGAGCAAATTTATTAAATGTGGCAGCAGCATATCTTGCCGCGCAGATAGTTAAAGTCAGGGATAGGGCTTGCTAGTAGACTAAGGATCTGTAGTGCGATTTTCTAACGCAAATTAGTCAAATTCACTTCTGAATCCGAGATGAGTGTCAACTGTGATTTAGTATTCTCTAGTCGACAGAGATACTAGCGCCGCCTCGATGAGTGGCGGCGGCGAGTTGTACTATCGTAAATGAATTTTATGAAGTTTCGCTAAATATAACAATCCAATCTAAATAAACGAGTTTTATTTAACGTAATTATCTCAGAAGAAGTTAAAATACTCTAGACGAAATGTCGACTGAGATGTTTACTCTTAAAGCAATCTCCGACAAACTCGCATCTAAGATCACTTCACTTCGCTCCTTGAATGTTTGGTTTAGAGAATTCCATTTGAAGGTCAAGTGAGTTCGAATGCGAAGTGGGGTGAATTGTCGAGCGAGTCTCGCTTTGGGTGATTCGAGTTTTTACAGAATTGCATGGCTGGTAGCTATAGAACAGGGGATGGTCCGCTATCCCCCCTCGAGGGTTTTTATGAGGATTTTAATATGGATTTTCTTACAAGTGATACATTGAGAAACAATAATTTAATTTAAAATAGACCTGCACCATACAAACATGCGCGCGCTAGCTTACGAAAAATAAGAAAAAACAGTTATTTTCGTTCATATTAAAAACTGTAATTAGTTTTAAAAAATCCAACTGGCATTTTGAGGTATAGATTAATCTATACTGAAAATTTAGAGACATTAATCGGTCTCGTCAGCCCGAAAAATGGAAATATCTGTTTTAAAGGAGGTTACAGTTTATTTCCTGTTCCAGCAGACCCGCGAGTAAACGCTGCGTATACGTACCTACTATAAAGACCTTTATGTAAATAAACATATCCTCAAATATATAAATAAATGTCTATAAAACACAATAACTAAAAGTAGTTATTCAATCATTGTAATTTTACAGTAATTACAGTTTGATTACTATTTTTAATACAACAACAAAACAATGACAAGGCGAAAAGGAAGAATACAAATAATTAATTACGAAACGGGATGATAAATACATTTCTTTAATTGTAAATTAGCGTTTGTATTTAAATTTTGGTTTCAGTATAAGCAAACTCCGGCGCAAAATTCCGGTATCGGTCGGCTTCAGCGCAACTCTCGAAATTATCGCCGAAACAAAACTACGATTGTGATATTCCGGATGCAATTAGAATCCACTTATTTGCTAGAAATAACAACAAAAATGCTTTAAATCTTCGTAAAAAAATACAATATAACAAAACCTCTGCATTAAAAATATTCTAACTTAAAGACATATATGACTATTTAAAATAATTGGAAGCTATAAAAAATAAATGAAGAAAGGAATGCTAAGATGGTTCGGGCACATGGAAAGAATGAATGATGAAAGACTGACGAAAAAATCTATAGAGCGAAAGTGAGTAAAAAGAAGTAAAAAGAGTAAAAGAAGCCAAGGAAGACCAAGGCTGACTTATGAAGATCAAATAGCTAGTGTTAGCCGACGGAAATGTCAAAAGCACTCGCATACCTAGGCGAAAATGTGTGAGGAGAATGATGATATTTGAAGAAGCGAAAGCAGTATGTAAGGACCGTGACGCTTGGCGTTCCGTCCTCTCTGACTACCCCGTTAGGGATACAGCGTGAAGATATGTATGTATGTATAAAAAATAAATATTATAAAATAATAATTCGTACTATAAAAAAATAACTCAAAGCATTATTTTTTGTCATAGTATTTAGAATCCTTAGGGCCAGGTATACCTGTAGATAATAGTTTATTAATTTTAGATAATATTTAATTTAAGAGAAACAAAATCAAAGAATTGTTGTACGTATCACTTGTCATACATACATATATATCTTCACGCTGTAACCCTAACGGGGTAGTCAGGGAGGCCGAGCGTCGGGGTCCTTACATCTTTCGCTTCCTAAAATCTCGTCATTCTCCTCACACATTTTCGCCTAGGTATGTGAGTATATTTCACATTTCCATCAGCTAACACTTGCTTTCGCTCTGTAGATTTTGTTTGTTAGTTTTTCATCACTCATTCTTTCTATGTGTTGTTTTCGCAATAACACTGTCGTGCGACTCTGTCATACTGCGTATCTCTTCATTGCTTGTCCGCAAGGGTGACACCGCACATATTTCTAAAAGATCACATTTCTACTGCATTTATCGTACTTTCACTCTATTTCGGGCATATCCAGGCCTCACTACCGTACAATGAAGTTGGCACCGACACCGCATTGTGGATGGTCATTTTGTTGGTGTTAGATATATTATTCACACTGCCTACTAATGTGGACAGAGCACCGTTCACTTTATTGCCGGCTGCTACCAGTCTCTCCACATCCGACTCGCATCTTCCATCCGTCGAAAACGCACTCCCCAGATACACAATTTCATTAACTTGTTACAGACATTTTCCATGTACTCAAATCTCACATTTTGCCACTTATCGATGTATACAGGGTGTATATGAAAACGGGACAGTTACTTTAATGGATGAAAGGGCATAACTTTAGTATGTAGTTACAAAAAGAATTATTGAAAAAAACGTATCCGTTTAAGAGTTATGACCGTTTTAATTTTCAAGTGTTGTCCCCACCATTTCTCGTAAAATTGGGTTGATCGTGTACAGTTACAGATTTTAAATCTTACGTTTTTTTTTATTTTGTAATAATTTCATCCGTTACTGAAATACAGCCTGAAAACCATTTTCGAAAATAATGCGTATACCCCAATGGAGGATGGAGGAGGAGGAACTCTTAAACGGATACGTTTTTTTCAATAATTCTTTTTGTAACTACATACTAAAGTTATGCCCTTTCATCCATTAAAGTAACTGTCCCGTTTTCATATACACCTGTATAATATCCACATGCATAATCTCTTTTTCTTCTGATACGCTAACCCTGCCACCCGCTTACGCCCCATTCCTTTGACCTTGACAGAATAGTTGGCATAGAAATTCGCAAATATTTTAGGTCTCATCGTCTGTGGTTATCGCACAAATAAACGACAACTTTTCTTTTACCCGCGACTTCGTTTGCGTGGTCTTCGTTTTACTCGTACTAAATTAAATACTTCAAAAACCTGCTCGGGCGTAGACAAAACAACTCACCAAAGTTTCGTTACAATGAATGATGGTTTAGGAACGGATAGAGGACAAACATACAGAGAAATATTAATTTTATATGAGATTTCTAATGAAATACAGTGTTTTTGTAAATTATATTATAAAGTACATATTTAATTGTGTATTTTTCTTTCGCTGTTCATGTTTTTTCTGGGTTTGTAGCTACAACAGTGTTAACATTTTTTCGTCAAAGTTTATTGGAATTTGACAGTATGACATTTCGTTATAACCTAGTTTTAATTAAGAATATTAGAGTTTGTGTCATTTAGTTAGTCGATTTTTTCACATTTTAGTACAAAAAATATGTTGCCTTTTAATAAAAAAGAAATTGGTCGCTTATTTGTGTTTATTTCCACGTCGGAGCCGATTTATTCCGTCATATTCACAGCTGAAATTTATTATAGAAGTGACATGAATAACGAAGCCAGGAACGAAAAACAAAAAAATACATAATGAGTTTCCGGACCCAATTTTTTTGTTTCTACTTCGTACGAAATTGCTATGCAACTATAGTTAATGCGTATTCAACATCTTCTTAACCAATTTTTTGTTAGGACAATAGCATAATGTACAACTTTATTGTAACCTTCAAACAAAGCCACAAAACGACATATTATTACCAATTTAACCTAACGGAGCTGATTCGAAAAGACGTTATAAGGGATTTACAAAGAACAACATATCTTATTACTCATAAAATAATTGAGATGAATATAAAAATAAAACATGTTTTTTTAAAACAATAGCTTTTAATCATATTGTGACCATCCCTAAAAGTGTATGTAAAATTTCAGCTAATTCGGTAAGGTGTAAATTAGTTTAAAATTGAACCGAATTTGACTCACACATGCTACATAATTGTTATACATTATTATAACACGCAGAATTGATTAAAAGCTTGTAAAATATCGGCTAAGAGGTTTCGGTTTTTTAAAAGACCAAATTTGCATAACTGAAAACATATAATACATACGTATGCTGCTAAAACCATTACCCTACTTTTTGTCTCGCCGTAGTCGGGTCAAAAGAACACGATCCTAATATTCCATTAACAGAAAACGCCATTAATATGCTAATACAACAGAAACAACCATAAAATACATTCACGCATTATTCAAATGAACGTGGCGAGTGAAACGATCGCCCCGCGGCGACGCGTGATATGTAACAATTCTTCCGCTATGAACCCATAGTTTTTCTGTTATTAGTCAGTTCTCTGATTAGATAGTTGGATAACTTTTTGCCTTTTGTAAAACATTATAGGGTTATCATAAGGAAAAATCTCAATTTCAAGACTAGACTTGACTCATTAAACTAGAGCCAGAGATTCTTAGTGGGTTCCGTATACAAAACACTAAGGTTCCGCGAATATTACATTGGTAGTTAAATCGTTGGAATTTTTTGGTTACCGTCATTTGTGGCGACAATATTTTTTGCACGGAACTTGGTCTAAGCATACATATTAACAAACATTGAACCATTTTTATTCTACAGGAGTTCCTACACGATAAAAATGCTTTTTAGACCTATTTATAGTTTTTATAGGAAGCAGTGAAATAATTTCATTCATGTCATTAATCTTTATTCCAAATATTTGTAATAAATGATTTTTACTCTTATTTGAAATTGAGGTAGATATTTTTTATTATTACAGTTTGCTATAGGGTTCCATAAATTAAATGGGATTCATTGAGTGTTCCATGATCTGAAAAGTTTAGGAACCACTGGACTAGACTGCCTGAAGTAAGGGGTAAAGTAAAAAATAGAAATAAGTGAGGTTAAGAAATTCTGGCATAAGTGTATGATAATTATATACTTATTGACACGAATATTGTCTTTAATATATACATATAATAAAGCAGTAGAAACTGTGTGAAACATTGAATACATTTACCAAAAAATGAGTGTGGGCCATAAAAAAAGAGTCTGTCTGTTTATATGCACACGCTAATCACTGAAACTACTGAACGGGTTTTCTTACGGTTTTCACAGGCAGATTAAGCTCAGCTTAGAGCAACATATAGGCTTTAATTGAAATCGGATGACAGTGAAAAAAGTTATCGTTATTTAAAGATAACTTTAAATTCGTCGCTCGCGCTACTGGTGCGCGACCGACCTAAGGTCCGAAACAGTTGGACCTAAGGTTCGACCTAAGGTCCAACTGTTTTTCCCACGGCCAACTGTACGTGGTCTGCTCGCGGGCTAGTAATGCTGACAATCTATTTAAATTAGCCCCAGCAGAAAAGCCGTTAATGTCGTACATAAAGATATTCTTTAATTTATATGTCGCATTAGAATCAATCCAATTTTTTATTACAATTAGTCACCGGTCGCGCAGTAATCGCGTGGCTGTCGCTGTCTGCAAATTTTTAGGTAATAACCCCGCAGAGCTCCCACTGCAATCGATTGCAAATCTGAAGGCCTCTTAGTTGCTTTACATGAAAGGCAAGGAATATCGTCTTTCTTTTCTGGCCGGGCCATAGGACTGAGTCTTCCTGTCTAAATTAACAATAACTACCAATTGCATAGAAATTTCGTACAACGTAGAAGTTAAAAGAGAACTAGAATTAGAAATACCCATATCTTTTCCTTTAAGTTATGTTTCTGTATCAATTAATTCCATAGATGTGAAGATGATGGAATAAATTGGTGGCGATATACCGACAAATAGACAGACAGACGAGCAGATGAAACTATATATAGGGATCCGTTGTAGCCATTATTTACTTTACTACGGGATCTTAAAAATGTGTCGTTAAACAGACTTTGGAGATAAATTAAGTGGACAGAGATTTTTAAATGTTTCGTCCAATAGTAAGTAAAGAGTAGTATTAAAATAGTAACGTGATATTTTAATTAATGATATAAAGAATTTTTATTTGTTATCTGACGCAATTATCCCAAAAACCAATTATTATTCACGTCTTTATGACCCCAAAACTAACCCCCCATTTCAGATCTCAACTATTTAAATTGAGAAGTTACTGAAATTAGTAATACTATATTTTCTTATTACTGTTTCATTTTTCCAATTGATAATATATGTTCGTGCTGTATCCCTTATAGTGTAGTCAGAGAGGATGCTAAGCATCTCGGTCCTTATATACTTCTTTCACTTCCTCAAATCTCATCATTCTCCTCACACACATTCGCCTAGATATGCGAGTGCATTTGACATTTCCGTCAGGCTTAACTTTGGCTGTTGAATCCTTTATAAGCCTTGGTCTTCCTTGGCTTCTGTTATCACTCACTTTTTCCCTGTAGATTTTTTCGTCAGTCTATTTCGAGTTTTGGAGCGGAGTGACGAGTGAATTTCTGTAATTTTTGCCTTGCTTAAATCCGAGTTACTGTTATTTCCCTAACTTCTACTGTTCTTACCCTAAACTAACTACTTAGTATAATACATATCAAAGTGAACTTATTTTTGTTTAACTTATTAAGACTAGGTTATCCGAAATACCGTATTATAAGATACCATTTGACAATTAAAACTCGAGACTTCTACTGAAATACAAATTCAGAAGGAACACGCGCGAATAAAAAATTCAATGTAATACTTCATTGAACATAATTTATAAAAACACTACTTATATTTAATTAGAAATAATATATCTACCGAAAAAAAGTTTTGTTTTAAAGTTTAATTATTTGAGAGATAACCATTTTTTTTTTGGAAACATGAACTGAATACTTACTATTGAATTAAATGATTTATCGATTACGTTAACAACAAATTAACAAAAAAATTGTTTCGTCATCCAATTGTTAGACTCACATTTTGCTTTACGACCCTCAACCCTATTTCTCCACTCACCCTCTCAACTCATTCACTTCTTGAGATTACCTAGTTTCCATTTGTATTTTTAGCAGACTAAAAAAAAATGAAGAGGCTCTCAAATCGTCGGAATCTCTGTTGTTAGCCAAAATAACAAAAATTGAGATTATATACATTCAATGTGTTTGTGTATAGAGCTGTTTCTCTGTATGTTTGTCTGTCTGCGTGTGACAGTCGATCTATTATCTCGTCTTTACATCTAATTCTGTTTAGGTTTTGCTAATGTGCAAATGACTATCTATGAGCTCAAGAAAAGCCTTAATTTCGAAATCACTGACAGGCACTACAATTAAAATTTTTTTATTGTTTGTATATTTTTATAGCAAAAATTTATTTGCTATGCTATTTAGTAGCTAGTTTCAATTTGTAATGATTCTTCCGACACCCAAAAACTTTTTGGGTCACGTTCGGTGCTCGAAAGCTGTAACGAATTTGTTTTTAACTTTTTTTCATAAAGAACTCGGAGGCTCTTTGTTTGCGCACCAAAAATACATTGGCAAACAGAATCAAAACAATAAGTGGAACTAAAATTACAACGCTTATCGCCACACCAGTGTTTCTCGACGAGAGTCACGCACTCACGCACGACTCATAACCCACTAAAACTTACAAAACACCGCTTAAGCTGCTAGTACAACAACACGACGTATATTGTAAAAGTCGATGCGATTTATTTCAAAATACTCTCTGGAAAAAAGTAATCATTAATTTTAGTATTTTTCGCGTTTATTTTTATGATTCCGTTGCTAAAACGGTTACAACATGTCATCTGTCTGCCCATTCATCTGTCTGTATGTTATCAATAATTTATTTGGTCGTTATTATAACTACTAAGCTGAAATTTGCTGTGAACGTAAATAGGTCACTAAAACCCAGAAATGAAATACAAATGATTAAATAATGGGTATTTTAGACCCGAATTTTTTTAATTTGCCCAAAATTGCAACCAAATTTATTTTATTATTATAATTATATATTTAATGATAACAGGTAGTTTCTATATCGTATAGTGTAATACACAACAAATCCACTGAATAATTTTTGAGTTATGCTGGAACAAATAGATGACAACTCTAAAAGTGATGATTTCGGGCTCAGAGAAATCTATTCAAACTTCTTTCAACATTGAAATGTTGAAAGAAATGAATGTTGAAAGAAGTTTGTACTGTAGATTGAAATGCATATCGCAGCGTCACATCGATGTAATCAGTATCAGCCTTTACAAGTTTAATTGAGTACAATACGGTTGCTTGTTGCTATGCGACCCCTACCATTGTTACGACGCTGCTACCGTGAGTTCTAAACGAATAGGGTTAACGGACAGATAATTACGTTATAGCTATTTCAAGCTGAGTGACTTTTAATTATTATTTTTCGATGAATTGATATATGTACCCATACGTTAATAGCTCCGTTTATAAACTCTTCAGTACGAATGCTAGTAACGAGTATATTCTGCTTATTTCCAATGCAATACGATGGGGGATTGTTTTTTTAATCTTACCTACGTACAACTATTTGCATACATTGCGACCAGTAGCATGATGGTAGGTATATACCGGGTTAATTGAAAAATACTAATAAACTCTTAGTGCAACATTCCTGTCATCATACCTAACAACTTTTGTTCTACGACTTTTTTCAAAACTTAATACGTTCTTCAAAAAATTTTTGTTAAGTTTTGTTGTACTGTCTGAAACTTAATTACTCTGTGTACTTATTTCCAATGGTACAGTGCAAACGCACCAGGCTTAAGCGCCGCGCCGCTCTCCCATACCGAGTTGTACGTGTACTGCTTTAGCGAGCTTGTAGAGTAGGAGGTATTTTCAGAAACATTTTAAATATTTTTATTTTTGTATGAAAGAAAAAGTTATGAATTATTAAGTTGTAGAACAACAGCTAATAGGGATGATGTTAAGAACAAAATACTAAGAGGTTTATAGTATTTTTAAATTAACCCTGTATAGACATTAGCCCAGTAAAAATATGATTTGAAAAAAATAATTCGTAATAAATAATAATACATTTCTTTTTGTAATCGTTAAACATAATGTTATTTCATGATACTATATTTTCAAATCCATTCACACACGTGGCCCCATATTTAAAAAAATTATATTTTTTTATGTAATTACAACGATTTATTTGGTGGATTTGCAGTTTAATCTAATAAAAAGAGAATGTACTCAAATTGTCATATATAAACCTATATAAGGCTTATATAAGGAGTTGTTAAGTCGGCTAGAAGATTAAGACCTGCGAAGAAGCTACTTAATTTTACTTAATTTTACTCTCGTACCCAAAGTGCAAACGGGACTCTATTACGTAGCCTACTGTCCGTCCGTCTCTCCTACGTATAAAAAGGTTGTATATTTTGAACCGTAATAGATAAAAACGGTTGACATTTTCACAAAACATGTTATTAAGAAAATAAAATGTAAAAAATTGAAGGTCTCATACAAGAAACATAATAAAATAAGTAAGTAAATAATTGTAATAAAACATCAAATTGGTGTAATTATAGCGGAAACTCTATAGTAAAATAATATGTAATAAAAACTGGCTAAGCGTGAGTCGGACTTACGTTAAGTATCTAAACTGAATAAAGGAAAACTCAATTATTTTGGTAAATACTTAACATAAGTATTACTATATAACACGACGGTATGGAACCCTGGGTGCGGAAGTCTGATTATTATCGCTTGGACGGTTTTTTCTTTAATAATAATTAGTGTTCGCCCTGTGGTCGAAAATCGACTGTACTATATACTATACTACACGTATTATGTGAAATAGCTCACAGCTCACAAACTCAAAGCTTGAAACTCATGCTATCAGTAGTTATTTGTTTGACATTGACAGTATAACTATTGGTAGTATGAAGTTCAACAATAATTCTTTTATTTAATTCAATTTCATTTGCTTGTAACATATAATAAATATATTAATTTTAGCTTCCTGCGATCCTTCTCCATACAAACTTTAAACTGTGCTAAATCTCACGCTCCTTCGTGCCGGCAGTAGGTATGCTTAAAAAGGCATACAACATTTTCGCTTCGTATTTTAATATTTAAATAATAATAAAGGCAAAAAAAATTCGCTAAACATAAAATATTAGATATACATTTATTTTCAATAAAAAGAATCGTTGCTACACACCCACACAGCTATGCGGTGTTGTTACCGAAACATTTCTTTTTATAAATAAAATCGATGCGAGCACCGTGGTAACACTGCAGGGCTGCCTCCCCAACCCATAAACAACTCAATGGAGCCAGTCCGCCATTCACTACATTGATAGGGTTGAACCAATACAACAAAAATATCGATACTTTTATTTATTACATGTCATTGTATCGAAAGAAAAGTATCCGTTCCGTTAAGTTTCTAATTTCCAGCACACGTTCCATTACACTCCATATAACATACTTATAACCAAACTAAGGGACTAATGTCCGATTTACACTTCGATATATATCCACAGGTAACGAAACAGATACGCGACCCTGGACACGAAAGCAAAGTATCGATATCTCATATCAATGCGTACAATGAGAATTTGTGTACCTCCCGATCAAGAATTTACAACCATACGGGATGTTGCAGTATTATCTATCCTCTTTCATTCTTTACTGGTAATCATTGTAATGAAATTTGTTACAAACATACATTTTTTTAGTTCATTTATAATAATTTCAATTTCATCAGAATAATTTCTATTAGTACTGTATAAAGTATTGCAACAATTTAATACAGCATTACTATATCGAATAAAATTATCGAGTACTTGTATTTATTTGTATTGGCACATCCCTACGCACTGATTGTGGGGTGCAGAGGTGGACAGATGTCTTTTTATTTTTATTTTTCATGCTGTTTCGTATTTCGTAATTACGTTCTGAACAAATAATGAAATGGGTTCAGATGAAGAAAGATTTAAAGTTGTTAATAAGGGTGGTGTTTCAACTATAACTGCTGTTCTCCTGGTATTAGGGGAAAAATTAATTTACCGTCAGATCATAAATGATAAACTTTGCGTCGTGCTTACAAAACGTAGAATCAAAAATGGCCCTGTAAATATGACACACATACATCAAATCAGTCGACTTTAGTAAAAATTGAAAACAGTAATGTACATTGAGAATAAAATGTAGATTAAAGTAAAATTATTACGATCGTATTTTCCATAAAGAGATGATGAATGATGAGATTTGAGGATACGAAAGAAGTATGTAAGGACCGCGACGCTTGGTGCTCCGTCCTCTCTGACTACCCCGTTAGCGATACAGCGTGAAGATATGTATGTATGTATTTTCCATACTTTTTTTACCATTGATGAGAAAAGAGCTGTTATAAGTTTCATCTTGAGGTTAAAGTTAATACTCAGGGATAATACTGATTTTCGATAGAACATACTCATTCTTGCCATTAGGATTTAGTCGGTTGTTTTCTTGGCCTATAACGCTGACGAAAACAGTAAACATTACTGCTCAACGTGATAAAATAACACAGTAATGAATTCTTATTACTGAATGTTCGTAACATAGAGCAGAAAATGGTACTTTGCGTTTGATTAAAGGAAAATAATGATAAAACTTGACTTCTGCCATTTAGTTTATAAAGAATAAATAACCTATCACGAATCACGACCTCTTGTCCTCATGTTGCCAATGTCACACCTTTTGTTCAACAAATGCAAAACAAATGTATATTTTTCAATCATATATTATATTTTAAAATGCAACAAAAAGCATTACAGATCTTTTTTGGCTATTAAGAGCTACCAATAAAAACCATTTGTTTTAAATCCTACTAACTAATGATTAAATGTGGTAAAACTGTTGAAATTATTTAAATTACTTTTATATCATTTTAATCATAAATTATAGTCCATTTATAGTGGAAACTATTAATCGTAAGTATCTACACAATATGTAATTTAAAGTCCGAATTATTCATTCTGTTGCTATTTAATACATTTCCCGATCCTTTTTCAACTACATCCTTACAAAACACCTCGCAATACAACACCAATATTACCAAGGCTGTTACTAATAGCACTTCGATCGATGTCATTGTCGACTCGAATAATAGCAGTCAGCTGTCGACCCTACTGTAGGGTTAGCATTCGCTTGGAAACTATTGACCTTGAGAATAATAATTTCGCCCTGGCAACAGGGAATAGCATTTTTTATACATTATACTGTTCAATTGACGTATAAAGTAATATGTTTTTTATCGACGACTGAAAAAATTAGTTGTGTAAGTAATTAATAAATTTATGACAATGATTGCATTGTTTCTATAAGAATATTTTTTAAGGGCGGCCTCAAATCGTATGCGTAGGGTTCTATTCCACATTTTATAATATGGTACATACATAGATGCATCTTTACATTGTAGCTTTAACAGGGTAAAGCATGGAGGTCCTTGTATACTTCTTTCGCTTTCTCAAATCTCATCATTTGCCTTAGACACTTGACGAGGCATGCGAATGCTTTTGACATCTCCGTTAGCTAGGTATATAAATTTATGGAAATACAATTCTTTTTCAGATGAAAATTTATTTGAATGTTACTTATACAGAGCTGAAACTTCGTAGACGACAATTTTAGTCCTTGAGTCGTCTGAGAACGAGCCTTTATCTAAATCCGCTGTTAGATAGTCTGCCTGATTAGAAATGCAAAACAAAATACAGAAAAATAAAAATATATTTCCATTTAGAAAGATAATAGATTAGTAAAAATATACTTTACTATTATAGTACTACAGCAGTATTTCGTACTTCCAAAATATGAGTTGAAAAAATTTTTAGAATTATTAAGCTTTACCGACTTCCTTAAATCAAAAAGGGATAACTTTAAAAGCACTATATAATTTGAAAATTGAGGAGTAAAATGCTATTTATTGCTATAAAACATGTGATATCCTAAAATATAATATAACCAGTTCATTACAAGTACATTGACTTTAATGATGATGATGTTAAATAATAATTACGAGCTACTAGCTTTTGCCTGCGACTTCGTCCGTGTGATGGCGACTTAAAACAAAGGCGATAGCGTACAAATCTTCGCAATGAAAAAACACATGTACGTGCCAACTTTCACGGTAATCAGTCAAACGGTGTAGGAGTGATTATAATGCAAACATCCACCTTCATATAAAATATACAGATAAAAATTTAAAGCAGTATAAAACAAATAGCTTTCAATTTTGAAGATACAAATAAAACACAATTCTGTACATATTTTTCAACATAATTTCTGCTTCTATCCTCACAATAACTCACCAGCCGTCTGTTCATATTGATATTTTTAATAAAGTACTAAGAACTTTTGCATCAAAATTAAAGGCTTTTTATTTCCAAATGAATATTTAGAATTTGTATAAGTAAATGAATCTTAGATTATTTTTTTGTTAAATTTATTTTCTTCATCTTGTGTTCTTTTTCTTTTTGTTATATGTATTATATTTTCTTATTTGTATATATACATGTCTACTGTTATTACATTCACATTTTTTTTTTAACTTTTGCACAATTGTAGTGAAAGACAGTTTGTTCAGTATTGCATGACTACATTTTATTTTTATGATGTATGACTGTGCTCAGTATCTTGTTTTTAATAAATAAATAACTTGTTGATGTTATTTAAAAAAGTATTTTATCACTTTTTACGAACAACTATGTAAGTATTTGCAGCGAGATAGTTGAAATAAAATTATGAAGCGAAAAGTCTAGAAACTACAGGCAACATGTCGCTAGTTTCCGTCACACAAGCAATTTCTTTTCTATAACACTAACGCAAAACACAATATTACGTATTTACAGACGCCTACATATTAATTATCTCATACAAGTCGATAATTTCATTAGTTCACAATAATAAACCAGTACAACAAAAAGTAACATATGTACACATATCTCCAATCATACAAAAGGAGTGGTGCATGTTATAAGCGATTGGCCTATAACTGTCGCAGAAGAGCTATACAGAAGCCTTAGACAAGTGGCTCCATTGACGTTAACGTTAGTACAATAGAATGACAAATACCAAGTGAGCTAGCATAAGCAATTTAAATTGGTAACGTTATAAACTTTATATTAAATCAAACGAAAAAAAAAGTCGTATGTAAACCGTCGTATAGAATAGCCAAATGCCACTTTTGATGAGTAATAACGCCGGCAAGCGTTTTGATTTTACAAAACGTTTGTCATTTGTCTAGCTGCTCAGACCTCTTTTCTCGAGGTTAGAAATTAAACTTGTTGGTGTATAACAACCATTCATTTCTGTGAGGAGAATGATAAGATTCGAGGAAGAGAAAGAACTATATAAGGAACCATTCGGACTTTTTGGCGGGAACGGGAGAAGTAAGGTTGTCATTTTATTTTGATTTTCTATTTTTTACATTTTTGAGAGGTTTAAAGTACAACAGTGATAGTATATTGTGTTTTAAATTTCTGTGCAAGTGAAAAGAATGGAGTAGGTCTAAATAAACATGTGTAGCTGAAGTTTTCGCGTTCTTCCAAGAAGTCCTGTAAAACTTCAGTAAAGTCTACTATCACTTTACTGGAGAAGTTTTAACGTTTTATGTTACGATTCTTCTTATACTATTACAACACGTGACATTGGCAAATGCGCTAGTCGCCATGCCATGAAGAAAGAAAAAAAAAACAACTATTCATTTGTGTGAGGAAAATGATAAGATTCGAGGAAGAGAAAGAACTATATAAGGATTGTGGCGGACTTTTTGGCGGGAACGGGAGAATTGAGGTTGACATTTTGTTCAGATTTTTAAGTACAAAAGTAAATTTTTAAGTACAGAGTTTTAAAGTACAAAAGTGATAGTATATTATGTTTTAAAGTTCTGTGTAAGTGAAAAGAATGGAG
Source organism: Zeuzera pyrina (assembly GCA_907165235.1). Classification (NCBI taxonomy): domain Eukaryota; kingdom Metazoa; phylum Arthropoda; class Insecta; order Lepidoptera; family Cossidae; genus Zeuzera; species Zeuzera pyrina. Next base: position 22,692,724 of record OU015632.1, read on the forward strand.
TAGGTCTAAATAAACATGCGTAGCTGAAATTCTCGCGCCTCTTCCAAGAAGTCCTTTATACCTTCAGTAAAGCCTGCTATAACTTTACTGGAGGAGTTTTACGTTATGAAAAAACTAATTTACTTGTGATTCTACTTATTAATACGCGACATTGGCAAATGCGCTAAACTGTGCGCCATGCCATAAAGAAAGAAAAAAAAACTATGCTCGTGCAGTTCCAAAATTTCTGTAATATTTTAAAGTAATTTTAGATGAAATGGATATTGGAAGATACGTTTATATGAAACAAAATTATTTCGAAATGTGTTTATGGTTAATAGTTGTGTTAAAAACTATTTCATTTTTAAATTAAACGCTATATCTCCTCAACCACGTCTCCAAATCAATCGGTTTTTTAAATTCCCTTATTTTTATCGTTTTTTTACTTTAACTTGTGCCACAAAATAACAGTAGTGGGTGTATTTGTTTGTTTGTTCGTAATTTTAGAACGTTATCGTCAACCAACGCCTACCGTTTGGTTTCCGTTAATAATATAGAGTCGGTAACGTGTGGGAAAGTGCGACGAGGCTTACACTAATTTAATATTTATGTATTTCTAAGTTAGATTCAAATCAATTTATTCAAGAAAACCTGCAGTGAGAAGACCGATAAGAAACTCAGTCAGATGTAATTTAAACCGTTGAGAAGTTATTTTGTTTAGGCAGTCCTCTTTCATCACGTTTCAATCAAATTTCTCTGGAACTAGCCTGGACGCGTTTCTTTCAAATAAAAAATGAGTCACATCCATTTAAAATTAAAAAAAAAACATTAAAATCGGTGTACAAATGACAGCGAAATCGATGAACATTCGTAAGAAAATTTCGAAGAGTTGAGAAGACTTCTTTGTTTGAAGTGGTTTAAAAATACAATACCCAGAAAATCCTTATGTGAATGCATTTTAAGAGCCTTACTAATAAATGCGGCGTAAACACGGAATAGTTATGACAGCCTTCTGTCATACTCAAGCTTATGAACAAAAGAAAATGAAGAAAAGGAACAACTTTTACTTCGAAGTTTAACCTCGTTATGCTTTTTATTAGTAACGCGGTAAGTATATACATATTTACGTATTGTATGAACTCAGACATTTCTTTGTGGAGATCCATTTCATTCCATGATGAATCTTATAATTTTTTACTGTCCTCCGCGAAACTCGAATCCCACTAATCGACACGTATATCACCTCGTAACGAAGCATTCCGAGAATATCCAGAGATCAGACTCGGTCAGCAAACCAGCGCCGAATCTGTACCTAAACAGGATTCTGCGCTGGTTAGCTGAGAGAGTTATGGGCGGCGGATAGCCAACAATTATGACTTATGGGATTCATCTTACATAGGTACATACGTATCCTCACGCTGTATCCCTCACGGATAGTCAGAAAGGACGGAGCGCCAAGCGTCGCGGTCCTTACATAATTCTTTCACTTCGTCATTCATCCATATCATATTTTTAGTGCCGAGTTATGTATTTAAAATGTGCAAAAATTACGGTTCAAAAACCAACAGGAATACGGCGGAATACCATATGCAAGTACATAAAAATCGACATATTTTTATTATATATATTTCTTAAATTAATTACAAAAATATGTTGTGTTGGATTAGCAAACTCAAGCTCAAGTATAAGTGCAACTTTTGATAGATAACTATCTCTTTCTATGCCATTCGTTCCGTATTATCTTTCGCATTCATTCTGTAACCTATGTACCTATATGTTTAGAGGTAAGTATTTTATATGTCAAAGCGGAACACATCTAAATGCCACGCAGTATGAGCAAATTATAAACATAACAGTAGGATGTCTTCATTGAAATCAAGCATGCGCGGTTTGTATGTGTGCGCGCTTATTGTGCGCGTTATAACACGCACACAACGGCAATACTTTGGGCGAATATGGATAATTATTGTAGCGCCAATCGGGGTCACATGTTCCGCAAACATGCGACCGCTTCTTTTTATCTTTAATTCGTTCTTCACATCGTCACAAATACAAAAAGTCTAAATCGCTAAACGAACATATTACAATGTCCTTTGATGCCTAAATAATTTAGTTATTCGAATCCAGAGTTACCATTCTTCAACATAACTACAAGAAATTAAATTTAACAAACATAAAAATTTATCCGTGTGCATTGTTTTCATTATTATATATTAAATGTATAACTAAATGAAATGCTCTCCGCATCTCACATGCAACGCAACAACCCTACGTATCCGGCCGAGAGGTGGAAGTCGGCCTTCTTTTCTACAAAATCTCTGGTATGAGTATACGTCATCTTTGCTTAAAAAATCATTGCATAAATTCTTAGGGCTTAGTAATTTAAAACCCATTATGTTACAATCACATGGAACCCTCTGCTCGCAATTCAAACTTATAATCAACCAATGTCTATATTCTTAAGAAGTGCATTTTTAACTGTTTCCCCTAACTTAAATGACGGAAATATTTAATAACTTTTGCTCTTATCCATTTCTTTCTTTCTTTCTCTTACTTTTCCATGTTTCATTTCCCACTTGCCCATTATTACTACATTGTACTTAGGGTCCACTACTAATTGTCTCATTTGTAGTTACAGTTTTTCCTTCTCATCAATTATTCCTATATCTTTCCGCTTATTTAAACCTATTTTAGATATCTTAAATATTAATTATATTGTTATATTAAAGGAATGCTGAAAGATGGTTCGGGCACTTAGAAAGAATGAGCGATGAAAGACTGACGAAGAAATTCTTCAGAGCGAAAGTGAGAGGTAAAAGAAGCCAAGGAAGACCAAGGCTGACTTATGAAGATCAAATAGCCAGTGTGTTAGCAGACGGAAATGTCAAAAGCACTCGCATACCTAGGCGAAAATGTGTGAGAAGAATGATGAGATTTGAGGAAGCGAAAGAGGTATGTAAGGACCGCGACTCCTGGCGCTCCGTCCTCTCTGACTACCCCGTTGGGGATACAGCGTGAAGATACGTATGTATGTTAAATATTAATACCTGACTTTCAATTTACATTTTCTTTGTTTCATTACTTATACTATTTTTACCTATATCAAATTTTAACTTATTGCCTTTAAGAAGTACATTAGCTAACCGATATTGGCTCTGGATAAAATTTGCCAACGTTACGTCACATGGACCAAGGCTGATGCAACCGGGCGTTCGAATCCGTTTGTTGCTAAGCGGTCTGAGCGAAACGTCTAGTCACTTGAGTAATTCAATTATTGGTTTTTAATGAGCAATAGCGCATTGGCTTCTGTTATAATCAATTTTAAATGCTTAAAATAAAATGATAATGATAGTAACTAAGTTTTTTGTTTCAAAATTGGTCGCAGTATAGTTATTTGTATATTAAAATTTTTGCTGCTTCTATAAAAGAATAGAAACCGATGTCGGACACGCATTAAGAGTTCTATTCGGATGAAATAGAAATTTAGTTTTAAAATAATGGAATACAAAATGTTTATTATATTCTTGTTATTTAGATATTGTATAGACTCAGGTGTTACTTTGCGGAAATCCATTTCATGTGATAAATTCCTAAAATCTTTAGCTATTTGCCGCTCAAACTCCAAAAACCACCAATCGACACGTGTTTCGCCTCTCAACGAAGCACCCTCAGGATATACAAGAGATAGGATTCGGTCAGCTAACCAACACCGAATCCAATTCGTACAACACGTGTCGATTGGTGGTTTTTGGAGTTTGAGCGGCAAATAGCTAAAGATTTTAGGAATTTATCACGTTCTTGTTTGTTATTTCTGGGCTTAGGTTGCTAATTCAAATCTCTGTACTAAATTCAGAAGCGCAAATATAATGGAATAAATCTATGTGACATACGGACAGAGAGAGAGTTATGATAATCAATAAATATACAGAATTTCCGGTTACTACACGGAAAAAATACATTAGTTGTTTTTTACGAGTTTTACTAAACTCGCGGTTAATTTCGGACTAACACATGGAAATTGTTGATTTCATTAAACTTAATGTTGACATATCTTCACGCTGCATCCCTAACGGGGTAGTCAGAGTGAACGAAGAGGAAGGCGTCGCGGTCCTTACATACTTCTTTCGCTTCCTCAAATCTCATCATTCTTCTCGCACATTTTCGCCTAGGTATACGAGTGCTTCTCTGGAGGTAGGAGTGCAGAACTCAAAGTTGAAATATATACAAAACTGTTTCGGATAATTAATAAATTTGCTAAGTAATATTAACTAAAGTAATTCCGATGCGAACACTAAAGTAAATTTAACATAAAATTTTGTAAATTATATTATGTTAGAACGTGTAACTTCAATCCTTTTTTCTTTTTTCCTTTTGTCTGGAGTATTATTATTATTATTATTTTATAAATTGAACATTCGTGATATTGCAAAAATAATTAATACTTTAGGGAACTTTCGTTGGTTTTACGATACAATAGATCAACCTTCGGAATTCAATTAAAGTATTTTTCAGTGAACGAAACAAACGTATTTGGCCGATTGTGATTCGACTGGCAGATAATGTTCGGAACTTGAAACATATAAGAGTGCTGAAGAAGAAAAAAGAATGTCGCTTTTGCTCGTGACTCCGTTCACGTGGAATTAAAAAAAAAGTAGCCTAAATCCTTTCCTAGGCCTTAATTTGTCTTCATTCTCAATTTTATCAAAATCAATCTGGCAAATTAGCCGTGTAAACCTAACAAACAAATAGACGAAATGTGAAGTCGGGACGTGCCTCTGTTTATAATGTTCCAACTGTTACCCGCGACATTATTGAAGGTCGATGATGCTGTGAATTACCCCACATAATTGTAATTCATTTTTTTTAACTTTTAATTATAGTTTCATACAAAGTACATCACCCCCCCATTTGCGAGTGGAATTAAACAGAAATGTGAGACACGTGTCTCATTATTTTGACGACCTCCGTAGTCCTTATTTCAATATATCGTAAAATATTGTTGAAAATGACACAAAACGGACGAGGAGACAAGGTGTACAGTTTAGAATCGATTCTCAATTGATTCTTGTTTGCATCCTATTCAGAGATTTTCTCTCGATTTCAAAGGTGCTTTGCCAATCGCTTTGTTGATATCAATGCCTGTTACAGACAGATATCGAGATGTTTCCATGAGTATTCCATTTACCAATTATGGTGGGAATCTCATTCATCACGCTGACGTAAATATTTCAATTAATTACACACATTTCTTGGATTAAACAACACACTATCTACACAAAATGACGATTCATGAATAGGAGTTTCGTCATGATTTATATAATATATCTTAATGTTCCGTATGTAAATTGAAAATAAAAATAGCAACAACAACATATCTTCACGCTGTATTCCTAATGGGGTAGGCTGTGAAAATGGAGCGCCCAGGATCACAATCCTTACGTACTTCTTTCGCCACCTCAAATCACATCAACCTCCTTACACACTTTCACCTATAGGTACACGAGGGCTATTGACACCTTTAACTTTTGAAAGAAAAGCAAAGATTTCATTGTTATTGTTTTTAACAAAAGCTTGCAACATGATGCAATGAAAGGAATTCAAGAAATCACGTTTATTTCATAGTAATCATAATGTTCAAAAATTTTTTTTTGTAAAATGAGTAATAAAACTTACCCGAAATTTTATTATTTTCATTTTTAAGCGCTTCAGCTAAGCGCGTCGGAAAGTAAACGAGGGTTGCGGGTTCGATTCCCGCCCCGAGTCTGGGTGTTTACGTATAATATGTATTTATTTACAAAAGAAAAGTATATAAGTAGTATATCAGTAGTCTAGTACCCATAACACAAGCGCTGTGCTGCTTACTTTGGGACTAGATGGCGCTGTGTGAAATGTCTGAGTATATTATTATACCTGAGTATATATTATTATAGACATATTATAAAACTTTAATTTTCAAATTTCTCAAATCCCAAATTCTAGCCGACTCAGTACATTATACAAACTATTATCAGACCGAATTTAATGATCCTAGGATCAGTAATTTTAGAGATTTCGTGAATGAGTGGTATTTCATTTTATATATACTAGCAGCTCGCCCCGGCTTCGCACGGCTAGAAGTTTTTTGAAAATAAAATAGAGTCCATGTTACTCGCTGATAATATAGCTTTCTATAGGTGAAAGAATTTTTGAAATCAGTTAAGTAGTTTTTGAGTTTATTCATAACAAACAAACAAACACAGTTTACCTCTTTATAATATTATATACATGTTGCATAGGTATATGTTGTTGTATGTCTAAAGTTTTCGTTAAAATTTGTCTGTAAATTTTAAAAAGTGTACTTTAAGTAATGCACCATATTTTTTTAATTTATATAATGATTGGATCGTTTCAAGTATTCAAGTTTGAGTACTATTACATTGGTTATATTACCAACTTAGTTCAGTAGGGTATTTTTCAAAACACTGGATGTTTTATGTTGAAATCGAGTTTCCATTCAAATTGTATCCAGAATCCGGGTCCGGATTTTCATTAAAGTTCTGGGTTGTTGGTCAAAATCTTAATTTCAGTATAAGCATTATCCTATGTCATTTAGGTATATTACGTAGTTTACCGAAAGAGATTCTAGGTTCAGTTCTCGACGGCGTAACTGGACAAAAAGTGTAATTAAATCTTTTTTAAATCATTTTTGATGAGTTCTTGTAATGATTAAGAAACAGTCGAGCTAAGTGTCGGAATTAATTTCTGATCGGATGAATTTATAAACAATTTTGAGTTTGAAAAAAAAATTAATTCGTTCTATTACAGAATGATGTCAAAAAATTATACGCGTCGCTGCGTTTCACGATATTTTTATAAATATATTTTGGATAGCGAAAATGAGTGGTAGCAGAAGCGAAGTAAAACCAAGGCTGAGTTATAAAGATCAAATAGCCAGAGTGTTAGTTGATGAAATTGACAAAAGCGCTCGCATACCTTGGTGAAAATATGTGAGAAGAATCACGAAATTTGAGGAGAAAAACTGTGTAAGAACCGCAATGCTTATCACTCCATTCTCTTTGACTACCCCTTTAGTGATACAGCGTGATAATATATTATGATTGGAAAAATGAAGCACTTACGGATTCAATTCAGTGTAGTTGTCTGTCTGCATGTCGTTTGTTTCTTTTTTAAAACTAATAATAATAATAGTAATAATAATAACATACTCAGACATTTGACACAACGCCATCTAGTCCCAAAGTAAGCAGCACAGCGTTTGTGTTATGGTACTAGACAACTGATATACTACTTATATACTTTTCTTTTGTAAATAAATACATATTGTACATAAACACCCAGACTCGGGGCGGGAATCGAACCCGCAACCCCCGTTTACTTTCCGACGCGCTTAGCCGTTGCGTCACGGAAGTCGTCAATTTCAGTCATAAGTATAATACTAATAATTTCAGTAACTTTTTAATTTAAATAGTTGAGATTTATGGACAAATATATGTGTATATTACGAAATATGTACGTTGAAATTACACGAGAGAGTATTTTATTTCGAGACAAGAGTCGTATTTGGATCTCGTTATTTTGGAAAATTATCGGTAAGTTGTAGGGTTTCGAAGAGGCAATCAATTAGTATCATGGATTCAACCTTGATCTCGACCTCAGTCATTCTGATTAGGTGTAAATATGACAATATAACGGCCGTGACTTACGAACTGACGAACGGATAAATAGGCAGATATGATGAAGTCGTTTGACCTGACGAAAAGAGACTGCTATCTCATTGAAAGTATGTACTAAAGGATATCTATATCCTATCATTTTTTAATTTCATGTAGCAAACAAGAAACTAACAAAAGGTTCGCAAAATTTTCACCGTTCGCTGGTCCAGCATATTACACGTAGCTAGCTCTCTAATAACACTGTTTTTCTATTATATACACGAAAATATAAAATATGCACATATAACACTAATATTAACCAATATTACGGCATTGAAAAAATTGACGTTATTTGTCAAGCATTTTGTTTTTAATTTGTAATGTTACCTAAAGGTTGCCTGTTCTTAGATTAAATCAGTATCATAAATCAGTACACTAATAATATGTGAGTGACACAATTCATTCACAATGTAAGAGTTGTGTTTGCGATGTGCAAATAATAATATCCTATTCTTTATCTTAAAATTACAAATTTTTACACTTATCATGAGGTTCATTATTCTCTTAATTCTTGGTGGTTTTTATTGAAGCCAAACACACAAACCAACAAAAATTCTGAACATGATTGTTTTACTAATAAATATGACAACTGTTTCAATCATTTGCGAGCTAGCCCATCTCTAGTTATGTTATAAAGTCGCCACATTTGTTTATATTAAAGAGTAAATGAAAAGTACAGGATATAGTCAAAATATGCCAATTAAGTTGGCGTATTGGCCCAACATATTTAAACTGCATTGCACCATTGACTAATCGGTTCGTGTGGTTTGTTACTGACCGGTAGACGATGACGCCACTCCACGTCAGTTTACTGGTTTGCTCGTAACCGTTTTTGATTACTCATTATTAAAATGTTGAAATACATTTTTTTAACGATTTTTTTCTCTGTAGTTTCTATGACTACATTCCACTGATTTCATCGATTTATTATCAGTCCAACATAACGTGGTCTACATAGGACACAATATTTAAATGTATATTCAAAATATTGTCTGCATTACATGTACGATTCATCACAACTTATATGTATGTAGAAGAAGAGAAAATTTTAACAAAATAACAAATCAAAGAAGTGTGATATTTGGCGCTCTATCCCTGACTATTCCGTAAGGGATACAGCGTGAGGATAAGTATGTATTTATCTCATTTTGTTCCCAAGTGTTATCGGGTTCGAAGGTTTTCTTATTATAATTTTTATTTACAGTTAGGCCTTTTGCGTAAGGATTGCGTAACCAGAATGGCTAAAACTTAAGGAAATACTCGTATAATCATGAGCAATAGAACGAACTGCAATTTATTAGATTTACAAGAATAGTTTTTACTTTAAATTCTTAATTTCTAGTTTTAATCACGTACAGTTTAAAATTTATAATTTCCACAACTGATTTATTATTTTGAACAATTAGCTATCGATGGACTAAAGTCATTGTTAGGACTATAGCAGAAATTATATCGGAAAAATTATGTATGGAGTTGTATTTTAACAGTTTTCTAAGCGACAACTTTGAGCAAGTCTATTACAACGTTAAAATACGTAATATACCGATTTCTATTAATTTTACATACAAACATACATATCTTCACGCTGTATCCGCAACGGGGTAGTCAGAGAGGACGGAGCGCCTAGCGTCGCGGTCCTCACATAATATCGCAACTGTCAAAACAGTTGCGATACACGGTTGGTTAATTTTAGTAACACAAAGAAAAATATAAAAGAAATCTCTTTTTAAACAGAGATTTACATTTTTTGGAGCAACGGGACCGATTTATGTTTCTAAATTTTCTGTATAGTTTACTTTAATCATATTCCTCAAAATGCCAGTTGGATTTTTTAAAATTAATAATAGTTTTTAAAATAAACGAAAATAACTGTTTTTTCGTATTTTTCGTAAAGTAGCGCGCGCGCGTTTGGATAGAACAGGTCTATTTTAGATGAAATTATTATTTAGAATGCCGCGTCGCCTTAAAATAGAAAGACAACATCGCAACGGTTTTCTATTATCCATCTGCACAAACGCTCATATAAACGCAATACAAACGCGCGCTCGCTTAGTAGTCACCAGGAAGCGGATACGTGACGTGTCTCTACGCGGTAGAAAAACATAGAATAAAATACGTAAACAATGCCAAATTGCGCTATAAAGTGGTGTGGTAGTGACAGTCGTAAACATACTTTTAAAAAGGACAATATCACGTTTCATCGGTAAGTACGAAATCAATAATTCAAATTTATAACAAAAGTGAGCCGAGTTATAGTGATACTGGTTGCTGCGAAGTCTCGAGTCAGCATTTGTCTTTGTCTAGCACGCTTCATTACATGCTGCGCCTCACTTACAAGACAGAATGTGTAAGTAAGGATGCGATATAACTTATCGATATGTTAATATTGTTTTGATTAATTTTAGAAATTTATAATGATTATCATTATTTGATATTATATAGCTAGTTTCAAATTATTTTGTTTCCTTTCTACTTTTACATACTTTTAATTAATTCACATATGTTTATTTATAACAAAAAGCTATATATACATATCCTAAGGTTAATACATATTTACATACTTAAAATTAAACATTATCTTAAATAATAGACTTTCTCAAAGTTGCCGCTTAGAAGGCATATTAATTCACTTATAATTATTACATATTATATTATTGATTTGAATGATTGTTTTTGAATTGAAAATTTAATAATTTAGACTGGTAAATAAATAAATAATTTTGTTGTTAATATGATATTAAATCATACTTTTTCATTTTTTAAGAGAAACATATCGACATACATAATATTTTTTCTCTATAGTACGCGACATTACCCGTGCCGCCCGTTTACGTGATTACGTCTCATTTCTTTGACCTTTTCCTTAGAAATTCGTAAACATTTCAGGTCTCGTAGGTTGTTTGTATTCTAGGTCAATGGTACATTATAGGTTTTGATTAACTTGCGAGTCTTCGTAAGTCAGTTTTGGTCTTTCTTGGGTTCTACTGCCACTTACTTCAATGAAGAGATATGCGGTATGACAGGATTACACGAATGTTATTGTAAAAATGAAGAAAGGAATACTTAGATGGTTCAGGTACTTAGAAAGAATGAATGATGAAATACTGACGAAGAAAATTACAGAGCGAAACCGAGTGGTAGGTAGACATAAGTATTTAAAAGTAAAGTTGAAATTATGTTTCAACTTTATACCTCTACGTGTTCCTTAGAAAAAGGGTCTTGACAAACACATATACGGACAATGAAGAGATCCTTTTTTCCTTTTGAGGTACGGAACCCTAATAATAACGGTTTGTGCAGAAGCCAATAGCATAACACAGCGGAATAACATAAAAAAGATTCCAATATTACTTGCCACGGGTAAGTATTATATTTTAATCGATACTCTGCTTACCTACACGCACTTAACTGCTTCATGTGTAGGTGTCCCTTGTTAGCAAATGTTTGATCGAGTATTTTTTATACTGGTCAGTGCCAAAGTCTACTATATATTTTGGTAGGGTCGGCCCCAACTTTAATAACTGTCAAATGTAAGTATATAGGTATTTGTATAGTATTTACAAAGTTGCTAGCGACACGCCCCGGCTTCGGACGGGTAGCAGAGCCATTTTGAACAGGACCTTCGTAAAATCCATTCTTAGTGAGCGTCTATGTACATCGCTAAAGGAGTAACTATGCTTTTCAAATCAATCGGACCTATAGTTTCGGAGATCTGATGAGTCAGTCAGTCAGTGGTATTTCGCTTATATATGTAGATATTGATTATCGTACTTGAGTTGATTAGTAAAGGAAAGTTATTTTGTACTTCTCAGTGGTTTTTTGTGAAGTCGGTTTAATTTTTTTTAATAAGTTTTTTGTTTACTGTCTTCGTAAATAACTGAAAAGGACGAATAATAAATTTGTATATTTTATAACCCGTGCTGTACCGCTGTACCCGCCACTTCGTCCGCGCGGAAAATTCCATGGCCTTCTCTGATTAGGTTAGGTTACATTTACATGTATGTGTATAAGTATACACTGAATATGAAGTGACAATTCCCATACGATATTAATAATATTTTTTTAGGTTGTTCCTTTGGGTTTTTCTTAATTTTCTTTTTTTCTAAACCACCCCAGTATTGACGCGAACAAAATCAATTTTCGAGTTTTTAAGAGATTAACGCGCGGCAATTGATTACTATTTTTTAAGTTTATAGATAAAACTGCAAAATACATCAAATACCAGCAGAATTATCCCTCGGACAACTGAGTGCTTTGTCTCCTGGACAATCACTAAAGTAGGGAAAATTTTCGTACTGTTAAATGTTATTTTAATATATTGATGAGATGGATATAAATAAGACAGCACTGCCGAGAACATGAAGCGGCGTAAGTATGCGACTCTCTCTGAGAGTTTCATATTTACGCCCTTTGCAGTCGAAACTTTGGGTCCCTGGGGCCCGAAGCCCATCGACTGGTTTCTGATATTTGTAAGAGACTGGTCGAGGCTTCGGAAGACCGCTGGGCTGGCAGCTTCTTCCGCCAACGAATCAGTTTGGCTATTCAAAGAGGCAATGCTGCCAGTCTGATAGGTACCTTGAGCAATGACAGCTTTCTAAGCGGCAACTTTGAGGAAGTTTATTATTTAAGATAATGTGTAGTTTTAAGTTTGTAAATATTAACATATGTATGTACTTTTTTCGGAAATAGATAATAAATTAATATGACAAATACAATATTTGAGCATGAAATAAATATATGTCAGAAATTTAGGGACGGTAGTGCGACAAAGAATCAAAAACAGAAAAAATTATCGATTCGCATTGTCATTATGAGGCAACAATTTAAGGACATTACATTGTGTGTTTTAAGACATGTTTTGTATAGACTCGGCGATCAGCGTAGACTTTATAAATATTTTTATGCGCTTGTCTGAGCAGCAACTGTGAGGCTAATAAGATAAGCTGACTCACCTTTACATACGACACGCATTTATTATTAGTTAATCTTATCGGTCGCCATTTTGTTATAAAACATCTCCTCCACATTTACATTTTATATGATTTTTTTTGCCTCACTTCACAGTACGCGACGGGCTGTCTAGAGTTATAAAGTCTATGGGATTCTGGTGTTCATTTACAAAAGTCCATCCTCAAATGGCGAATTTGTCATATAATTTTAGACTTGGCTAACCAGCACTGAAATCCTCCGGTATTCAGATCGGCTAGACAAGTAGGAAACGCTGCATACGAAACATCTGCCGGCGTTGTTGGTTGTCAAGTGTCATTTGGCTTGTTATATACGACGGTTTTACCACACGACATTACTCTTCGTTTATTTAATAGATATTTATAATTCCAATACCAATTTCAAATTCGTTACGCTAGATCACGTGATATTCATCTTTCTATTCTACTACTTGTAGCGTTTACGACAATTGAGCCATATGTCTAGGCCTCCTGAGCGTCCAGACAAAATGCAAACGTTTTGTAAAATAGAAACGCTTGCTGGCGTTATTGCTGGTCGCCCATCAAAAGTGCCATTTCGCTTAACGTGACCATACGTCCCGCTTTCGGCGGGACACTCCCGCTTTCAGGCTATCTGTCCCGTTGTCCCCAGCCAGAGCAAAAATGTCCCGCTTTTGCAAACAGACTAAACGTTAATTAATACGTACCATACGGGGGCCCCTTCCTATGTAGGAATATAGCATAGAATAGAGCTTATCACATTATTTGAATATAGGTATATTCAAATAATGTGATAAGCTCTATTCCTACTTGAAAACTAGACCCGACATTTTGAGACTTTGCTATTTTGACTGATTTGCTCCGCCGACAAATATAAAACAAATGCGTCTGCAACTGAATCTAATGTTGATTAATTGAAATTACATATTATTAACACATTGTTCTCATTTTTTTGTTTTTAAGTCGCAATATCGCAAGTGTCCCGCTCTGACTAAAATAATAAATGGTCACCTTAATTTGGCTACGTTTTATACAGCACTTTTCACACGACTTTTCTTTTCGTTTGATTGTATAGAAAGTTAATAACGTTTGCCAACCAATTTAAAATTCGTAACGATAAATCACGCGGTATTTGTCATTCTATTCTACTAGCGTTTACGACAATTGAGACACTCGTGTAGGGCTGATCTCTGTAATTTTGTGAAGATGCTTCGTGCAGAAGCAAAACACGTTGCAGCAAGTTTGAAACTGAAAATGTAGTTCACCACATGTTACATATTACCCGCATATTGTCTTTGTTCATGACATGTTATTCTCTTATGTGCTGATTGACGTAAATAAATACATTTGAATATCTTTGTCGCTGCCGTCTTTATGCTCAAGTTAATTTACTTAACGCATAAGGAAAACGATTTGTTGACGCTTATTTAGCACAGAACTTATTCCTTAAGCGGAACGCGATGAATTCAACTTCCTTATTCGACCCGTTTTTTGTTCTTCCTGGATGAAATACTTATAATAGTTTCGTTACAAAAAAAAAACAAAGAAAGCAGTATATTGCAAGAAATATTGTGAATTGGAATATAATTTTGTAATTAGAAAATGACTCAATCCAGTGACGTGCACAGACAATTCAGTAGGATAGAAATAAAATAAAACTTTCCAAGTTTTCCGTTTACATATATATTTCTTTGATTTTTTATCACTTTTTCTGCTTCCCCTAACTTACTAACTTTGATCTTTTGAATTAGAGTTTTTTAGCTTATCCATTACTGTAATTATAACATAACATAACATAACGCTGTATCCCCAACGGGGTAGTCAGAGAGGACGGAGCGCCAGGAGTCGCGGTCCTTACACACCTCTTTCGCTTCCTCAAATCTCATCATTCTCCTCACACATTTTCGCCTAGGTATGCGGGTGCTTTTGACATTTCCGTCTGCTAACACTCTGGCTATTTGATCTTCATAAGTCAGCCTTGGTCTTCCTTGGCTTCTTTTACCACTCACTTTCGCTCTGTATATTTTCTTCGTCAGTCTTTCATCACTCATTCTTTCCATGTGCCCGAACCACTGTACTGTAATTATGTTACTTATTTATTAATTATACCACAGATTAATTAGTTACTAACGTAAACATACTATTCTTTTCTTACGTTCAATTTTAAATACCTTATACTTTGCTATTCTTTTATTTATTTTAGAAACACAAACTTTAGTTTCTTGTTACATATATTGGAAAATATACATACATACATATCTCCACGCCGTATCCCTAACGGGGTAGTTAGAAAGGACGGAGCGCCAATCGTCGCGGTCCTTCCTTCTTTCGCTTCTCAAATCTCATCATTCTCCTCAAACATTTTCGCCTAGGTATGCGAGTGCTTTTGACATTTCCGTCGGCTAACACTCTAGCTATTTGATCTTCATAAGTCAGTCTTGCTCTTATTGGAAAATATGTTTCAGTTAACTATTGTTGTCCTATTTATTTTTATTTATTATCTTCTTGGCTATAACCTTGTGGTATTTTATGAAACTATTTGTCATTTCTTTTTTTTCCATAATTCTTCCTATATTTCGAGTTTTACACACATCTTTAGATTGTATGTAAATGTTTGGTTGTTCGATAAGCCGATAAACAATAATAAAAAATCTATTAGCTTGGTAGGCTTGTCACTGACTTCAGGAACTGTCAAACTTAATTATATAGGTATTTGTATCGTATTTATGAAGTCATTTTTGTACTTGAGTTTTGAAAAACATAATTATTTTGTACTTTTCAATGTCTTTATACTAAAGTCTATTTAATTTTAAAGTGAAGAATCCTAAACAAGACAAGAAATTATACTCAAGTCTTCAAGCGTGAAAATCTCTTTGAGAATAGTTAGAAAGAAATATTGTTTTCGTTGAATGTAGAGGCATCAGCTTCACGCTGAGTATACAGTTCTGGAATACGGTCCTAAGACACTGATCGTCCTAGAATGTTATAACTAGCGATGACGTGCTGTAACATGATGCAATTGTATCCTGTTTCAACATGTTCATATTCAGGCTCGGAAACGATGAGTCAGGAATCTTGTAGTCATTAATTATTATTATTATAGATACGTCTAAATAAAGACATGAAAAATCCTATTTTTTTTTAATGTATATACGATACCTCGTTGGGGATACGGCGTGAAGAATATGTATGTATGTATGTACGATATATCTATATACAATTTAAGAGGTAATTAAAAAAATTATATAAGCCAAAGATTAGTTTTAAAACATAATGGAGATCCAAGGCCGTCTTAGGGCATGCCAGGGCCCTTGGGCAGGCTAGAATTAGGGGCCCTTGGGCAGGCTAGAATTAGGGGCCCCGTTAGAAAGTAAAAAAGTGAATGACAAGAAAAAGCATTATTCTTTATGTTCACTATTTAGAAAATAATTAAGAATCTGATTTGGTGTCTGAATATTTCAATTTGGAAATATTGACAGTGAATCTTACTACGTACATACATCATCACGCTGTATCCCCAACGGGGTAGTCAAAAGTACGTATCTACCTAAAATAGAAAAAAATTGATCTGCTTTTATTCGTGTAAGCGAATACGGCTTTTCGGGCCTTTGGGGCCCCTACGAGGTCGGGGGCCCCGGGCACGGGCCCCGTGTGCTCTTATGGCAAAAACGGTACTGTGGAGATCTACTATTCCTAGGACACATTTTATTTTTCTCGTAAACTGGAATCTAAATAAACAGTATCTCGTAATGGCTCCATTTCCGTAACTATTAGGCCTTTATATTAAATTATATTGATCAAAATTATGCCAAATATATCAAAGCTAATATACATAAAATTATTTCAATATTGTAATGTTTATGAAGTATGAAATTCATTTCTTAAGAAATTAACCTCTTTATTCAAATTACTTTTTAATTATAACTAATGGGTAAACAACTGATAAAGAGCCTAGTCAGGTTGCCCTAAATGGAAATGTAGCCGTAGTCAAGTTGGCGACGTACCTACTGACTAATTATTACGCGTAACATGTTCTAACACGAAGCGATATAGGCAGAAGTATGATGAAAATGATACTATTCTATTTTTATTAGGTGACAACCCTATGCTCTCCTGGTATTCCTGTTAGATCATATTCATATTATTAAAATAAATAATATACACTTAAAGAATCACGTGCTCTGTCTGTTTGTCCGTTCGTCTGTTATAAAATAAACGTTCCTCTCACACAAAAAAAAGCCCTTTAAATTATGAATTGAATTACTTACATAACTTGTTATTTGTTTTCTATTTTAAAGTATATTAGTAAAATCAGTAACGTTTATATTTTAGTTATGACTGTCTGTATTTTTTTACATTTTTGGAACAAACATTTCAAAATGGCGGAAAACTTTTTTTAGAAAAATATTATATAAAAATGTAATAGCATAGAACACTTTTTGCGTAAGTTCGACTTGATTTTGTCAGCTTTTTAAGAAACAACTAATAAAATTTCGGACAATACAGAAGTTAAATTTAAAAAAAGAATTAAAATTGGGCCCAAAAAATATCGATTACCGATAAAAAAATTTTTATTTCTCATTTCTGATTTTGTATTACTAATTTACGTCTCGGTAGTATAGTTCAGTGTAAAGACGATGTAATAAATTGATCGCGACAAAAGGATTCCGTTTTGGTTAGAAATAAAAATAATAACTTCATTTACTTAAAGTATTTTTACAAAAACAAAATTAACTTGTAGACGTTTTTTAATAGTAGCAACTACGTATGAAACAGAAATCCTATTTTTACAAGATCCTGCGATTTATTCTTTATTTAATTTTTTTTTATTTAAACTTGGGTTGCCAACTCCCTTGAAATTACTGACGAATGTCGCACTTATCAGAATTTGACTCATTGTATTCGTGGTTACAATTTCACAATCGCCAGTTAGCAACACGATAAAGATCTGAGTCAAGCGTGATCACGTCAGCGCTGCCGCGACGTGACGATGGACAGTAGACGCAGCATTGTTACGTCAGCCTTTTGTTCTTGCGTCGCTTTCTTTTGCGACAATTGTTGATTAACATTAAACGGATGCGTGGGCGCAGCGAAGATAATCCCAATGCACGAATCTTGCCCAAATCTTTATAGTTTTAACTAGTGTGCATTTTAAAAGAAGGCAAATTAGATGAATAAATTAATGAATTAAATGAAATGAAATTAAATTAAGTGGTTACAATTCGAGGTCATAATACATTGGTTATTCCAATTTTTGAACAACAAATTCAAGTGGTTTATATTTGGATAACTGTATTCGATTTTATAATAAAATGTTTCGGGAAATTACTCAATGGGAAAGAGATTTAATTTTGTTTTAGAATTTAGTGTTTGAAATATTATAGATTATTATAAACGATTTCAAATATAAAACTAAACAACTACATGAGATTTGAGGAAGTGAAAGAAGTATGTAAGAACCGCGACGCTTGGCGCTCCGTCCTCTCTGACTACCCCGCTAGGGAAACAGCGTGAACATGTGTATGTATGTATGTATAAAACTATAGTTACATAATCTTCTCTGCACATATGTATTTGTATTTACTGGCTTTCTGACTATTGTCCTTATTTCAATATATCGTAAAATATTGTTGAAAATGACGCAAAATGGACGAGGAGACAAGATGTACAGTTTCGAATCTCATTGAGTTTCAATTGATTCTTGTCTGTATCCTATTCAGACATTTTCTCTCAATTTCAAAAGTACTTTGCCAATCGCTTTGTTAATATTAATGCCTTTTACAGACAGGCAGACATCGAGATGTTTCCGTGAGTATATAAAATAAAATGAAGCTGACGTATATATTTCAATGAATTACACATATTTCTTTAGTTTAACAACACACTATCTAAATAAAATGACGATTCATGAACAGGAATTTCGTCATCATTTATGTAATACCTACCTAAAATCCAACAAAAGAATTATAATTTACCTATCTTAGTGTACCGCATGTAAATTGAAAATAAAAACAACAGCACATCTTCATGCTGTATCTCTAATGGGGTAGGCTGAGAAGATGGAGCGCCCAGCATCGTAGTCTTTACGTACTTCTTTCGCCACTTCAAATCACATCAATCTCCTTACACACTTTCACCTATAGGTACACGAGGGCTATTGACACCATTAACTTTTGAAAGAAAAGCAAAGCTTTTGTTAATGTTTTTAACAAGAGCTTGTAAACATGATGCAATGAAAGTAATTCAAGTAATCACGTTTATTTCATAGCATATTGTTAAAATTTTTTTTTTGTAAAATAAGCAGTCGGGTAGGTTTTATTACTTTCATTTTTGATGACGACCTCCGTGGCGCATAGGCTAAGCGCGTCGGAAAGTAAACGGGGGTTGCGGGTTCGATTCCCGCCCCGAGTCTGGATGTTTATGTATAATACGTATTTATTTACAAAAGAAAAGTATATAAGTAGTATATCAGTTGTTTAATACCTATAACACAAGCGCTGTGCTGCTTACTCTGAGACTAGATGGCGCTGTGTGAAATGTCTGAGTATATTTATTATATTATTTTTATTTCCTTTTTTATCTTTTTTTTAAATATGGAATAAGCCTATAGATGACGCTTTAAGTAATTTTAAATAGAAAACCAACGTCCCTAAATCTTGTGGAACGCGGTACGGTATACTGTGATTTGATTGGTCACAACGACACCACACCGTTGAATATTCGATTCGAACACACGGAAAATTTTAGGTATGTTTGTTTTTAAGTAATATATTACTTAACTATGGGTGCCATCATAATCATTGTTACTTGTTTGTATCTATATTACATTTTATTTCTATTGTTAATGTTAATGCATATCCGATTCGCTCTTAGCCGAATTTAAATTCATTTTACATTTACCGTTGCGAATTTTTTTGAATAGAGCTTTGTCTGTCTTCACTAATTATCTTTTTAATCTCTCTAATCGAGCTTCGCATTGTTCTGAAAAGGCTGTGCTCAGTGACGAACCTCATTCGCCCTTAATTAGCTCCTAATATACTATGGATTACAAATTATTACAACATCTTAATACATTTCTTAAACTTGAGAGTCAGCGGACGTACTACTTGATTTCAGGTTTTCCATATTTCTATAGCTAATAAAAACGTTTCTCATAATCCGATGTCGAGGATGTGTCGTCCGACAATGAGCTCAGCTATGACCTTAAGCTAGAGGTCTTTCACCAGAAGTTGTATGGTTACAGGTTATCATGACCTTCGAAAACATGTAATTTTCATACATTGTGAGAGCCTCGTTTGCTGTAATGTAGTTTATATTCACATGTGACAGGGTTATTTGCAAAAGTTGTGCAAAAGAGTACGATTGTTATCGGTTTCAAAACTCGCATAGCTAATTACTGTACTATAACGTTATAGAATAGTTATTTAAGTTTGTAAAGTGTTGTTGTACCAAATGTATAAAACTTAAAGCATAGATTTTTTTATACTACAGACAAAGTAATCGAGGAAATACATTACCAAATAGTAAGTGGATTGGTGTTTATAAATTTTAGGGCTGAGAAAGCACATCAGATTTATTTTATACTCCAGACAATTACACAGATTGTGTGACCCCAAACTAAGCAATAAGCTTGTACTATGGGTTCCACACAACGAACTCGGGGGGAGTTCCCAGTAACACCAAGACTCCAAGCCAATTTAAAAAGTTTTATTCCTGAATTGACCTGACCGGGGATCGAACCCGGGACCCTAGCTTGGAAAGTAGATGCATATGCCACTGCGCCAACGGGCCAGTCAATTGTTCAGTCAGTTAATTGGCATGATTGTTCATGCGTTGACAACCCTGAGGGCTATGATGGTGGTAATAGATAGGACGGGTCTGGCATATAAATCTACCATCTGCGATGGTCATAAAGGCCACCCAAGGGGTAGGGTTGGTTATAAGTATATCTATATAAGATCTCATTATAAGATCTGGAGTAGGACGCGAGCTGGCTAACTGCTACTATCTAGCTTCAGATTACAGCAATACTTAAAACCAAATAATTAGACATAAAAACAACATTGATTGATTTACACCAAAACTATGAAATCTACAGGTTTTAAACAATAAACCAAATCAGTGAAAATCAGGTCATCCGTCAAAAGTTACGAAGACACACAAGGACACAGACAGACGTACAGATACACGGCGTCAAACTTCAATAGATTTTTTTTTATGGAAAAAGGGGGCAAACGAACAAGCGGTCACCTGATGGAGAGTAATCACCGTCGCCCATGGACACCTGCAACGCCCCGGGAATCACGGGTGCGTTTCCGGCTTTAGGGAAATAAAGAAATCAGGGAAATGAGGGGAGGGGGTGATGGGCCCATAATTTTACCATTTCTATATAATATATATTTTCAAAATAATACATTTTTAATAAAGAGTATTTTTTCTATATCACCGAATATTTATCGTTATTTTTACTAATTTTAAAGTGCTTTTTCCCAAAGATTCCCAAAAGGAGCCTCCACTGCAAAATTGTGACAGACAGACAACGGTTAGAAAAGAGAGATCATTTAAATTTTGGTCGTTAAATTAGCCTCATCTCTTCTTTAGAGCAACGACACTAATTTCTAATATATACATACTGATTATGTTCCACGCAATGACCTAGCAGGAGAAAGTCTAGACTAGACCGAGTCCTGTCTGACTCGTTTTTGATCTGCAATTTGTCGGTTAGATTGTTTGCACATGTAGAAATGGAAAGTGGTTTATTAGAATTAGAAGAGCATTGACCGAACATTGACATAAATGAATACCAGTGTCTTTTTTTTAATAAAGTGTGCCATCGAAATATTTATAGTGGTCTAAAAACCCTTGAAATCAAACCTAAGTCAAACATTATCAAGATATTGTTTTAAAATGTAAATTATCCTACCTAGGTGAAAGATAAGAGAATAAGATTTGAGGAGGCGAAAGAAGTATGTAAGGACCACGGTGTTTGGCTCTTCATCCTCTGTGATTACCCCATTAAGGATACAGAGTGAATATGTGTTATGTTATGTAAATTATTTTGTATAACAGTTTCTAAGCGAATTACATTTTTTGTTTTTTGAAACACCTAAATACTTCCAAATATTATTACCTGCTGTAAAACCTTTTGCAAATTCTATACCCCTGTATATAAGGGATTATGGGGCCAATTTGAAGAATAATATTAATTTATTAGTTTGTTTTTTTTTTATTTGAGGAGGCGAAGGAAGTACGTAAGAACCGCGACGATTGGCGCTCCATCTTCTCTGAGTACCCCGTTAGGGACATAGCGTGAAGATATGTATGTATGTTTATAACAATTATTTAGAAAAAAACATTATATCATCATAAATTAGCTTCTGAGATTCGGAGGTGAATAATACCTGTTCCTTTATAATGGGGACAGCGTAATGATATGTATCCAAATATTTAAGATAAGCATGTCGAACTTAGCTTATAATATGTACTATACACTAGCTTAGAGTTCCTCAGTGTTACAGTTAAAAAATGCAATATGAGTCAATAAATATACCCATTAATTATGATAGTTGGAATGCTAATGCAGTATATTAGAGAATGTTTATTATTATTATTTAAATGTCATTTTTGTGTGTTAAATCAAAAGGTGTCCCCAGTACGTGAGGCGGACAAATTATTCAGTTTAGGGTCTCGCTCGCTGAATTTCATCAATATAAACGATGACAGTAGAGGGCGCCAGTATTGCATCATCTCCACTTCAAGGCGATGAGTAAGCTCAACGCGATATGAGAGGGTTACCAACTAGCGTGTTTACAGACGAGCGTTTTAGTTTACCTACTTGTATTCTTTACCTAATTTTGGGACTTATTACTTACAGTTCTAATATCTAGTAGTTTAATAAGCATATGTTTTAAGGTTACGTATATGTATTTAATACACAATACAGATGTACTTTAAATGTAACTTCGAACGATTTAATAGTAAGGTACTTTGCAAATTGTAAAAGATTTATAATACCTTTCTTGTTCTTAGCTTCGATTTTCTTCATTCTATTAACATAAAAATATTAAGTGCCGCTAGTTTGTTTTTTACATAAGCATCAATTTTTAGGTAATCATAACAATTGTTATAAAATTACTGCAAAACTTTTAGAATTATATTTAATACCACGTAACTGCAAATATTTTATTCCAGATAATAATCCAATTCTCGCAAATATTTCTCAATTTCGGGACTTATCCTGTTTTCCCATTGACACATCGTACACAATTGAAAGACCATCCACAGCGACACTAGGAATTGGGAAGCATATAATCTAGGATCCACCCAGTTAGTTGGTATTGTGAAAATAAAAAAACGCTCGTCTGTTACGCCCGGCAATTCCCTCCACGAGTCACAATCACACAAATGATTCGGGAATTTACGGCTTTCCCGGGGAGCAGGTGTGCTCTGTTTTATTGCGTCAAACGCAATCCTATAGCTGGGACACCCTGTACCACTACACATACAGGGTGTAGGTTTAATTAAGATGTCTTTTATAGTCCCAAATGAGTTACGTTGATGGAATGAATTACGTAGGGAATTGGACGCGTAATTTGGCGAAAACCCAAAATCCGGTCTAAGCGTTGCCTCGTTACTTCAAAGGCAGTACATCAAACGAGTTTCACGTGGAACTAGCTTTTATTTCGCTTACAGGATAATGTAAAATACAAAAACCTGTACAGTTCTAAAAGGTATTATTTGAACATCTAAAGATATTTCATATGTATTTTCGATACGCATTATTGTACGTTGAAATACTGAAGTAAATAGGGTCATTTAAGAGTAACTACCCTTGTTATTAGTGTTACGTTCCAAAATTGAAAAAGAAACACTTACAATCACCTGGCGGTCAGCTCTGTCTGTCTGCCTATCCGTCTGTCTGTTACAGACGTTTTTTCCGATTACTTAACGGCAACATCTGAAACCGTTAATCCAAAACGAAATGGAGTCACTACTTCAATATTATACCGAAACTTTTCTAAACTGAATCTGATAGTAGTATGGTTGGGCATTACAAATGATTTGTTATATTTTATAAATTAAACAATGTGTAACAGAGTTTGTCCGTTCGTCTTTGCGTTTGTCTGTATGTTTGTTTACAGCATCTTGGCTATCGAACAGATAAACCGATTTGAATGCAAGCATTTTTCGTTTAAAAGCTGCATTCCTATAATAGTCTTTGCTATGTTTGATAGGAATTTATCCAGCTATTCTAAGGATATTAAGCGCTGAATCTTACATATGAAGGCATCTTAATTATTGTCACATCTAAAAACATTGAGTGTGATATCTTTTGCAAGCCGAATGTCTGATGATGTCCAATATAATTAATTATTAAAAGTAGTTATTAGTTCTTTTTACATACATATCTTCACGCCGTATCCCTAACGGGCTAGTCAGAGAGGACGGAGCGCCAAGCGTCGCGATCCTTACATACTTCTTTCGCTTCCTCAAATCTCATCATTCACCTCACACATTTTCGCCTAGGTATGCGAGTGCTTTTGACATTTCCGGCGTCTAACACTCTAGCTATTTGAACTTCGTAAGTCAGCATTGGTCTTCCTTGGCTTCTTTTACCACTCAGTTTTGCTCTATAGATTTTAGTGTAGTGTAAACATAACAGAAAGTAATATGTGTGCGAGAGAGACGAAAGGATGTACTTTTATGTATGTGAAAGCGAGAGAATGAATGAAGTCGACAATTGGTCTGTGAAAGGGACAGATGTATGCGAGAAGATTAGGGAGTGAGCGAGACAGATGAAAATAAATGCAATAGCTACGAACCGTCGTTTCGGTTAAGCAACCTTTACAATTTTATTGAATATAATTAAAAAATAATTATAGGCATATCTGCAATAAGTATGTAGCTATTCATGTTTTTAAATCATGACTAAACGGGTCTATGTCGTGTTTATGGTTCAAGGCTACAAACCTTTTTTATCCCTAAGTTTTTGATTGGATGCACCGATTGTGGTCACGGGCCGACTGATGAGGAGGAGCGTCGTCTTCGTAGTGTGCGGTTTCTGGCAACTATCCACATGTATTCATTACATTTTTTAATTTTTGTTATTGTCACTGTCGGTACTTCGATTTTAATACTCTCCCTATTCAATACTCCAGACAATTACATAGATTGTGTGACCCCGAACTACTGTAGGTACCACACAACGAAGAATGGGTGAGTTCCCAGTAACACCTAGACTCCAAGCCAATTTAGAAAAGTTCGTTTCCTAAATTGGCCTGACCGGGGATCGAACCCGGGACCCTTGCCACTGCGACAAGGGGCCAGTCTATTGTAACGACGTCTACACACTGTATGTAGTTTGTCGAAGTACCGACAGTGACAATATAAAAAAAATGTGATGAATAAGTGTGGGTAGTTGTTAAAATCCACACACTACGAAGCGGCGCTCATCCTCATCAGTCTGCCCGTGATAAAAAGTATTTACCAACTTTCAAGTTGCTAACTCGTCTCTTATACATAACAAAATATACAATATACTCATTCACACAAAAGCTTGTGTAATAATTTAACTATTTTAAGGAAAAACAATATATTTATTATGGTTAATAGATATGGACTAATGCGGATAGAAAAATAACACAAAAAACACATTATACATTAATTTTATTGATAACGAATCCAATTAGCATAATTTAGAGCTAGTGGATTGAGAATGTAATTAATAAAATGTTAAAAAAAAAAATAGATATATACTTATACATATACTTTTGATGAACGCCTATGCCTTTTAACCGACTCGAAAAAAGGAGGAGGTTCTCAATTCGACTGTATGTTGTTTTTTTTTTTTGTATGTTTGTTACCTCATGACTCCATCATTTATGAACCGATTTTAAAAATTCTTTTTTTTGGTAGATAATACTTTAGAGGTGGTCCCATTAAAATTTCACCGATATTGGAGCTTGAACTTCGAAGATACACCAGATACCTGGTTATAACCTTTATTTATATCGATGATTATCTTGTTTATCGTTACGTTCCGGAATTAGAAAGAAGTTAATTGCAGACTTGCGTTAGATATTTATTTAGGTCGAGATCACTCAAAAGGGAGGAATAAAACATTTTTATGAAAAAAAAATTAAACCGCCTTCAAGAAAAAACACTGAAAAGTACAAAATAACTATCCTTTACTAATCGAAACTCAAGTACAATTAAAATAACTTCTTAAATACGATACACATACCTATATAATTACATTTGACAGTTATTGAAGTCGGTGCCAAATCAATGTGCAACAACAGAAAGTCTATTAGTTTGGTAGGCTTGGGACCGACATCAGTAACTGTCAAATTTAATTTTATAGGTATGTGTATCGTATTTAAGAAGTTACTTTAATTGTACTTGAGTTTCGATTAGTAAAGGATAGTTATTTTGTACTTTTCAGTGTTTTTTTCTTGAAGGCGGTTTAATTTTTTTCAATAAAAATTTTTTGGTTCAAACTTTCGAACTAAATCGTATGAATATTCTCAGTCTATACGATATCTATACTATTAAATAACTACAACACGGGGCTCTGTCTATTTATAAGAAATATATTTTGAAAACCGTTAGCCTAACCCAGGGGTTCCCAAACTTTCTCAGTTAGAGGCACGCTTACAGGTTTAGTATTTTGTCGCAGCGACCTAGTAACTAGGGCGTAGCTAGTCGAAATGGATAGGATGCAATGATAATAGGTAGATAGGCATA
Organism: Zeuzera pyrina; assembly: GCA_907165235.1. Taxonomy (NCBI): domain Eukaryota; kingdom Metazoa; phylum Arthropoda; class Insecta; order Lepidoptera; family Cossidae; genus Zeuzera; species Zeuzera pyrina. The sequence goes on from OU015632.1 coordinate 22,719,107, forward strand.
AAAATTAATATATCCACAATATTAGTCTCATGTATGTAATATAATAATAATACTATACTCAGACATTTCACACAACGCCATCTAGTCCCAAAGTAAGCAGCACACCGCTTGCGTTATGGGTACTAGACAACTGGTATACTCCTTATGTGTATAAAGAAAAGTATTTTTATTTTGTAAATAAATACATATCATACATAAACACTCAGACTCGGAGCGGAATCGAACCCGCAACCCCCGTTTACTTTCCGGCGCGCTTAGTCGTTGCGTCACGGAGGTCGTTGTATGTATTTATATAAGACATTAGCTTCATATAAATGTTAATATTGATATACATATATGCGATGCATGCAGTGTGCGCGATTTAAATTATTTATTTCGTACTTGGAATAAGTTTACCTAAGTTTTTTCGGACAAAAGTATACAGGAGCGTAATGCGGTGCCCCTTGTTTCCACGGCGCCCTAGGGCGTCACCGTGCACCCTTTGAGGATCCCTAGCCTAACTACAATTGTTTGTGACAGTAGAATGTCACGCGATATGTGTCAAAACGAGCAATGAAATCACAAATCGCTAGTGCCGCCTATGTCAAGCACTTAATAAATTAAAAAGTAGGAACCGCAGGTGGTGTTACTTCTGTAATATAAAGTCGTAATGGTAGGTACTTTATGTGTTAATAATTTTATTGACATGTCGCAGTGTTCTGCGAATTTTTACTGATAACCCAGCTGGTTAGCAGCTGGTTTACAGTTAGCTGTACTAAAACCGCAGAACAAATTCCGAAATATATAGTCATAAACAATCATATTTTCTCGTATCATTCAAAATGAAATAATTTAAAACTAACAAATTATAACCTGACTTTTACATGTATACACAATCTTCATACCAACGAACACAATCTTTGTACATTCTGATAAATAAATAAATTAGCAATTATTGCACCATTATTTCATTGTTTCGACATTATTAAGCACGAACATGTCGCGACCAGTGGAAGCTGTAATTTGAAATCTGATGACATATTTTTTGCGATTACAATATAACTGTATAAAAATAAGTCGGGAAAGTCAGTACCTATTTTTGACTTAATCCTTAATAGCGTTTAACATAGTCAAGGTCAAGGACAAGAAGGTGTAGTACAAATGCATGTATTTATATTATGTAACATAAATTATGTATAAGAAATGAATAAAAACTCGGTAAAAAAATTACCAAAACCAATTAATTACCAAAAGATATAAAATTAGAACATGTGGGCGTCCAAGCAAAAAGAGTCCAGTAGTGGGGTATTGAGTTAAGACTAGATTCGAAATTTAGAATAGTCGATTTATAATAAGAATTAAAAAAATATTCAAAAACTGGCATATGTTTTTTTATCAGACATTTAAAGTTGAAACTGAAATAGCTCGTTTTGAGAAAAAGTATTTTCAAAGTCAATTGAAAAATAAACACACTTCTACTAGTTTGTTTCTACTTAGAAACATCATATAAAGTCATTTACTATATGAACTTGTAGATAATTGAGCATTAATTAATAATCAATTAGAATCGCGAAATGCCATTTTTTCACCCCTTTACAAAACTGCGTATATCTCGGAAACTAAATGCAGACCACTGGACCCTTTTTGCTTGGATGCCCATATATTATCATACATTCGTTAGTGCGTTTAAAGACCAGTTAAGGGCAAATCATATTGGAACAATTAGTATTCCGTTTAGTTGCAACTTTTACTTGTCCCCAGCCGTAAAATAAAAGTCACATAGGTTTATTTTTCAATAAAGGAAACAATTGTGTTTCTTTGTTTAAACAAAGTTTAGTCTTTATACTAATGTTATAAAGACTAAACTTTGTTTATTTGTATGTAATGGTATGTAACCACTCAACCGCTTTCAAAAACTCTTTCACTTATAGAAAACTACGTTAACTGCAAGTACCATGGGCTGTAATTCATTTTCAAAAAAATTTCTACCCGTGCAGAGTCGGGGCGGGTCGCGAGTATCTAATAGAATGCTTTTTTCTTTATTCTTCTTATTCTCAATTATTCTCAATTTTAGTGAAATTTTTAAAATTTTCTCAGTGGATCTTTTGGATATAAAATAGAAGACTAGTAAGTTGTATTTTGTTTTATTTTGTTAACACGTTGTTATAATACATTTTTGATTTCGCGGAATAAAGACTTCTTCATCATAACCCTCACGAAGACCTCCAGAAATTTTTTTTTAATTTTTTTTTTGCCCCTAGAATCAAAAACAAATAATTAAAGTTAGCTGCTCCTAATTTCAGTTGTTTATAATAAATAGTCTCTCAAAAATATTTGTCAAAATGAATTTGGCTCGCGTACACTGGTTTCATACAGTCATTCATTTATTTCTGGAGACCAATAAAATCTATAAAGTTTTTCCAGTCTATTTTAGGTAAGGCTTCACTGTCTAGGTAATTGTGGAGTCAAGGGTAGGGATAATCAAATGACAGTTGAATGCATTCGCACCTTCTTTATTCTTCTAATAAATAAAAATCAATCTTTGTCCGTATTTTATGGGCTGTCATATCATTCATCCGATTGCGATGAAATTTGGATAGCTTAAATCTTGAGGAAGGACATAGGCTATTTTAAAAATAAAAAATGTGGATGAACTCACGGACATCAGGTAGTTCTTCTAGAAATATTTTAAAACGTTATTACAAGTAGTAAGTGGTCGATTTTCTTCTTCGTATCGGAACCTTAATACTCTCCAAATAACTCTCCAAATATAAAATCGATTAGTAATACTACAGTAATAAAACCGAATTATGAGTCAATTGCAGGAAAGGAAACTTATCGTTATCAATATCGTACGATGTTTTTGTCTGATAACCACAACACACCTCATTTTTAATCCATCAAATGTTTATTTTAATATTGTAAAAATGTTTATTTTAATATTGTAAATGATTTTCGAGCTTCCTTACCGGTGTAGTAAAATAAAATAAGCAATAATGATCTCTTTATTGCTGCCATTCTGTGTATCTACGCATAATGGCAAGTTTACATGACAGTGTTATTGTAAAAATGCAGAAAGGAATGCTTAGATGGTTCATGCACAAAAAGAATGAGTGATCAGATGAATTATTGATGAAAAAATCTACAGAACGAAAGTGAGTGATAACAGAAGTCAGGAAAGATTACAGTTGACTTATGAAAATAAAAAGTATTTGCTGAAGGTGATGTCAAAAGTACTCGCATACCTAGAAGATAGTGCGGGAAAGAAAGTATGTAAGGACCGTGACGCTTGGCGCTTCGTCCTCTCTGACCACCCCGTTGGGGAAACAGTAACGATACGTATTTATGTACATTTTATATGGCGATAAATAACATTTTTATAGTTATTTTCATCAATTTTATAGTGCTTTTAATATTATGCATTCCTTCATGAAATTTGGAACTATAAGTTCTTAAATGATTACGTTTGGAGATAATTACGTATAAAGCTGATGTTATGAGTTTTTCATGTGTTTCCTTGAAAAAGAAAGTACATATGTATTTAAAGTCATAATGACCATAAGATCAGCTAAAATTTAAAATCTGCTATCTTTCTCAATAACTTTTAGACATTGTCCTTGCATCAACCTACATAAAGATGCAAATAGATGCAAGGTATTGTCTTTCATTTGTAATGTGTTCCCAAAAACTATGTGTTTTGTTAATAACTCATCATTATTATAATAGTTTTTACATATTCATATTATATTTGAATGTTTATATTTATTGATATTTCTATTTTTGCACCACCGAGCAGGTTTTCCCTATGCTCTTTCTTCTTTACCTTAAAGTTGCCTAGAAGAGATTGCTTTAGTGATACGGACGCCTAAATTGTACTTTTCTCATTGTATTTTTCTTTTTGACTGTATATTCTATACTGGTGCAATAAAGTGTATTCTATTGTGTCCGCTTTGGTATATTCAACTCATTTTCGAAGTAATTGTGGGTTGGTACGCTTTTAAACTACGTCCGTATCACTTGCTTGCTAAAACTACACTTGCTTACAGTGTTGCCAGGTCCAATAATTTACCAAACAGGGCAAAAGGTTGGAAGTCTGGTTTCAAATTTTTTTTCGGGAGCAAATTTTTTTTAAACATTTGTTTTTTTTTAACATGAGCACTATAAAAACGCTTGTTATTTATCTATATTGCTAAAATATCTTAGTATCTTGAATAACCTTTGCAATATAACAACAAAGCGTGTAATGCGACTTGAGTAGGTAAGTGCAGTAGCGTAGTGATTGTATCAATATTTTTTTTGTTGGGGAGTCCTTTTTACTCGACTGCGGTAAAAGCAAAAAAGGGTAGTGTTTTTAGAAAAAACGCGTTAATAATTTTTTTTTTACTATGGCGACGTCGATAGCACAGTGGTTCACGTGTTGCGTTCAAGCGTGGAATGTTGCGAGTTCGATTCCCGGTCGGATTAATTTAAGAAACGAACTGTTTAAATTTATATAAAACATGTCTATGGTCAAAATGAAGAAAGGAATGCTTAGATGGTTCGGGCACTTGGAAAGAATGAGTGATGAAAGACTGACAAAGAAAGTCTACAGAGCGAAAGTGAGTGGTAAAAGAAACCAAGGAAGACCAAGACTGACTTATGAAGCCAGCCAGAGTGTTAGCAGACGGAAATGTCAAAAGCACTCGCATACCTAGGCGAAAATGTGTGAGGAGAATGATGAGATTTGAGGAAGCGAAAGAGGTGTGTAAGGATCGCGACTCCTGGCGCTCCGTCCTCTCTGACTACCCCGTTGGGGATACAGCGTGAAGATATGTTATGTTGTGTCTATAGTCCCATGGAGGTGTAAACTTCTAAGTTAACGCAATAAACACAATAAACAGAAAGGTCCATTTATTTACTAAACATAAAATTCTAAGGTACTTCTCCTTGACCTACACCTACAGGCAAGGCAGGCAGGCAGGCAGAACTCGCAGTACATTAAAAGGGAAAAATGGCGAACTTCTTACATTGCTTTTTTGCCATTACAAACTTACATTTGCAATTAGAGAGTATTGGACAGCGTGTCATTCGACTCCAAAGCTAACTTTGTTTTTAAATCGAAACTTATAATTGTTTGGTAAATAACAAATACATAACACGTATACATTCTACGATGCTACGGAATCCTTGTTGCGCGACTCGTACTTGACCGGTTTTTTCCGCTGACGCAGGAGAAACCTAAACAGCTATCCAGCCCCCTTGGGGTGAGACTTGTTTGTATAGTTGTCTTTGCTTTTTAACCAGCTACTATTAAAAATTACAATTTATAATAAACTAGTGGACCCGACAGACGTTATTCTACCCGAAATAAAAAAAACCTAGAACCCGTTTGCAGAGCCACCTATCGCTTCCAATTATAAATCTTAACCATTCAAGGACCCATTCAAACACAAACAAACACAACACACTGTTGTTCTGCCCGAAATTAAAAGTAAATCTTAGATCTCGATTGCAGCGCCGCCTGCCGGGTCCAATTGTGAATCTAAACCATCCAGGGATCCACTCAAACACAAAAAAATTCATCCAAATCGGTCCAGCCGTTTACGGGGAAATCAGTGATAAAGAAATACAAAAGAATTATGATGAATAAAAATATTCAATTGTGTTGTATTATTTTCTATTGCATGCCTTCTCGGATCGATATGATTTTTGTAGTTATTCTATCGATATTTACTCAATATTTAGTTTTGCAAGGCCGTAGCCGGGGTATATAACTCATATATGTATATGTATCTACTTTACTATTTCTGCAAGGTAGGTGCCATTCTGTCTGCTTGGCTGACTCGTTATATTGGCAATTCACATTATTTCACATTGAAATCATCTAATCTTATCGTTGGGTATAATATTGATAAGATTACCTGCAAATAACGAAGTATTTATATTATTTGATAATATAAATAAAGCACATGTAAGCGTATAAAATATTTTTTCTGATTCCATTGTTCATTTAAATCAGCCATTCCCAAAGTGGGCAAGAACGCCCCCTTGTTGGCGCTGCAGGCCTAAAGGGGGGCGGTAAGAGGCCCAGAAAAAAAATGGGGGCGTTGTGTAGAGGCCTGGGGGGTGATTTGTAATTTCACTTAGCTAAGAGGCATCTTAGACAACGACTACATGAGCTCTCGACTCAGTAGACAAAATAAGTTTGGGAACCAGTGATTTAAATCAATAATATTATTTTACTTATTTAAGTAAATGTATTTTTTTCTACGATAATGCATGTTATTTGTTTTGTTGATATTTATTGCACACACAAACATTATAAGAGAAAGACGCATACAGAAAAATGAGCATAAAGTATAGCTTATTTCTAAAAGAAATTTCTTCCACCAGACCAACGAGAGTAACAACTTCAAAGTAAAATAGTGATAAAAATTACTCTAACTCAATATAATTAAATGCTTTTTACTAAGTTTAAAATAAGATTAGTGATTGACAAAAAAATGATTTTATTGGAAAAAGCGCGGCGTGGTTTTTACTATATATTTTTAATAACCACTTTTAGCAATGGCTACCAATAAAATATTTTTAACAATTGATATCATGCACCCCACCCTTTTTACAATAAAATCATTTTTTGGTCAATCACTTTATTCTTTTTTTTAACTTAGTAAAATGCATTTAATTATATTGAGTTAGTGGAATTTTTATCACTAATACACAAAATCTAAATAGATAAACACTATTTTTTACTTTTTATTTATTTAATTTTTTTAGTTTTTTTAAACTATAATTTTGTTATTTCGTTGACTAAAAATTAACAAAAATCCATATTGTGAGACTGATACAATGGGAAGCTTCCACAGGATAGAAATTTTTTTTACAATGAATCAAATCAAAGCAAAAAAATTTTTTTAAAATTTTTTCATTTCGGTATCAAATTATTGTATTGTCATCGATCCTTGATAAATGAAAACTGTAAAAAGTTTTAGTTTAATCTGACGTTTTGAAGTGGATGAAAATCTCGTTCAAAAATTCCGTTTCATACAAACATACAGGTGAAGCTAATAAAAGCGTGTTAAAAAGATAGACAGTGTGTACTTGTTGCAAAGACATAATTGAAAAATACTAATAACCTCTAAATGCAAAATTCCTGTCATCATACCTAACAACTTTTGTTCTACGACTTGTCAAAAAATATTTGTTAGGTTATATTATACTGTCTGAAACGTAATTACTCTGTACGTATTCCAATGGTACAGTGCAAGCGCACGTACCATTGCACGTATCTTCACGCATATCTTCACGCTGTATCCCTAACGGGTTAGTCAGGGAGGACGGAGCGCTAAGCTACGCAGTTCTTACATACTTCTTTCGCTTCCTCAAACCCCGTCACCCTAATCACACATTTTCGCTTAGACCTGCGAGTGCTTTTTACATTTCCATCAGCTACAAGTAAGAAAGAAAGTAGTACATACACAGACATAGCCTACGAAAGCAACGTTGTCTGCTGCCCAACTGCCACCATCTGTGAAAATGCTCATATAAATACAAACACAAACGCGCGCTCGTTTAGTAGTAACCAGGAAACAGATATGTGACCTGTTTCTAAGCGGTATCAAAAAATATAGAATAAATTACGTAAAAAATGCCAAATTGCGCTATAAAGTGGTGCGGTAGTAGCAGTCGTAAACATAGTTTCAAAAAGGACAATATCACCTTTCATCGGTAAGTACGAAATTAATATTACAACAATAGAGGTGAGCAGAGTTCTAATGATAGCGATTGCTGCTGTCTGGAGTTAGCGTTTGTCCTTGTCTAGCACACTGTAATTACTCATGTTGCGCCTCGCTCTTAGATCACGGCACGTGTAAGTGGAGATACCATTAAACGTATCCAAAACTATCTCAGAAAATTATGGTGATATTGTTTCAATTAAGCGTCTGCCTATGCAGCCCCAGTGCAACTGACTTCGTCCATTATCGCCGCGCCCTACGGCGATAATAATAAAGTTGGTTTTCGTTGAATCTCAACATTTGTTTTTGCACATATGTAATTTGCAAGAAAATTACATTACCAATAAAAAAACTGGTTGTAGAGATTTGACATCTTATTCATTTTAGTAAAAATTTTTAATTCTGTGGAATTCCGGAGAAGCAAGTGAATCTTTGTGCAAAACTGGGTTTTTTCTGGTATTTTTTTATCCGCTATATATATAATTATGTATTTACATAGGTATTAGGTATATAAAAACGCGCGGATAATGGAATTGGGCAACGTTTTGTCAAAATTTCAAGTTAATTGACCAACTACTTTTCTACTTTTGCGGCCACAAACAATGCGGAGACTGAATTTTTATATAGTATATGTACATATAAATTAACGTTTAGTTTAAATTTAGTTAATGTTATACCTAAAGTTTACGGGAAAATATGACTAAGCCACACTTAGGGTGGCTTAGTCATATTACAACTATTAAATAATTGGTGAAAGCGAGATGTTAATCCTTAAATCGAGTTTAAATAGTTGGTGCAGCCACCCTGAGGCTCCTAATTTTTTTTAATACCAAGAAATAAAGATTAAAAATTTAACGCACGTAAATATTTTAAATAAAAAATAATATGCGCCTACTTTAATTCTTAAAAAATATTAAAAAATAGAATATTAATTGAATATTTTTAGTTTGTAACGTCTAGTTTTAAGTTTGTAAATATTAACGTTAGGATAATTATGTTCATGAAAACAGTTGTTTTCTTTGATACGCGCAAAATCTACTAATATTACTGAGTAGAATATGTTTCAATAAAAGACTTGATTTATTTCAAAATTTAACTTTAAAAATTTAGTACATACATATCTATACATACATATAATGGGGTAGTCGGAGAGGACGGAGCGCCAAGCTTCGCTGTGCTTACTGCTTTCGCCTCCTCCGATCTTATTATTCTTCTCACGTATTTTCATCTAGTAAGTACTATGCGAAACTAACATGGTTATAGCTGAAAGTCTAATATTATATTAGTTGTTTATAGTTTTCATTTTGATGAGATTAAACTGTTAATTTACTAAATAAGTCGTAATTGCATAAATATGTGGACATATATCAAGGTGAATTCGTATACATAGGATTTAAAATTATATTATATTTAACAATTTTAAAAATAAATGTATTATTTTGAATTTTTATCGTATTTTGACTGGGCTGTCTGTACATTTGTTTAACTTACACTTGATAAATTTCTTTAGTCTAGACTTACTATTACTACGTAAATAGGGATGAATCACAGTACAACAATGACGTTCTTCATGGCGCAGTGGTTTAGACGTTGCCAAAGACGGAAGGTTCCGGGTTCGATTCCCGGTCGGGTCAATTTAGGAAAGGAACTTTTCTAGATTGTCTCGAGTCTGGATGTACTGGGAACTCCCCTAGTAGTCGTCGTCTGGTTCTCATAGCACAGGAATGCCCTAGTTTGAGACCCGATGATTGATGTGTATTATCTGGCGTATATATTAAAAAAAAACAATACACAGCTGAACATGACATATTTTTATTTCTGTTAATACTGTAACCAAAACACAAGATTTACGAGTATTTCGCAAATAATTTCGGTTATGTATATGTATATGTGAAGTCGGTCATGAGCTGACACGGATTACACTGACAGTGCGAGGTTGCCATACTTACTGCAGCTAACTGTGTCACTCGTGGTTACGCTCAATGAGATAGAAAGAGACACTAATATTCGTTTAATAAACGATGATAAGAGCTACAACCTATTATATATCTTTCCATTATATTTCTTGGTCCCAAAGACAGACATTTCTGCCAGATTTTTTTTACGCTTGGCGAGTTGTCAGGTCGCTATGACAGATTGAGTCTCAGTGACAGCCCTAAAGAGTGCAAGGGAGGATCGAAAAACTAGGAGATTCAATATTGAGTGGTCTTTAGCTGAACGTGTACTCAGAAACTTTGCAACTTTGCTACGCTTTGATATGCTAGTTGTCCATAATGTAATTTAATTACGACGTAAATGTTATGAGCAATAATTGTGAACAGCTGTAATTAAACTAGTGTGTGTTCTGTGTTATAAGCTAAGGATCAGATAATCGAATGTATATTTGCCTATAAGGTATAACATATGGAAGCGGCTTCTTAAAAAAAGTTATTTAAAAATCGAAGTAATGGGATTAGTCAACTAATAGATTCTAGCACCTGCGATTTAAAGATTAAGTCTTTTATTTTCCGCCACAAACAATCCAAAATCAATACGAAATTTTACAACTTTAGGTTGTATTGTATTCTATTGCATTGTATTGTAGCATTGTATTCTAGAGTTATAAATCTTAATTTGCCGAACTCGGAATTGCGGGATTCACCCGTCGATGAAAGTGCGCTCCAAACTTACCAACCATCTCAGTTGTAGCATAGGTAAATGTACAGCTAACCTATCAACTCCGTTAGGGATACAGCGTGAGGACAATATGTAAGTACGAGTATGTATGTATGTACACCTGATTATCCGATTCCTAGCTTATAGCTCATTCAACTATTATTAAATATTATCGTATTAGAATAGTGAAATCTTTGTCTCAGACAGACAAAAATTGTAGCGAGAATGTAATGTGAATAACAATGTGTTGTACTGATCGCCCTATGCTGGCGTCGAGCCGGTTCATAGCGAGTAGTGAGGCGTGGTCACGCCGACAGTGCAGACGTATATACGTTACGCTCGCTCGCGTGACGTCACGCAACATGGCGGATTTCACGTTCACCTCCGTAACCGCTCCGTTCTATACACGCACATCACACCTATCCATACTACGGATGAGCGACGAGAAAACAATGCAGCTTATACAGCTGTATTCACAGGAACAGTGCTTATGGAATACTCATTTGGAGGATTATAAAAGCAGAGTCAAGCGCGCGGCGGCAGCTAAACGGATCGCTCAGAAACTCGCCATTAAAAATTTTAAAGAATACCACGTGATCACTAAACTGAAGAATCTCCGGAACTCCTACTGTCAAGAGTTGAAGAAGATAAGGCATAGTATAGACCAGGGAGAGATAAAGGTATATCAACCGAGAGTGTTTTGGTTTTCCAAAATGGATTCCTTCTTGCGTCCACATCTTCAAATACCGCAGAAGACGGTGAGTTTCTGGTTATACCGTACCTATTACTGTTTTATATCTTCACGCTTAACATCTATTGTGGTAAACATTCAAAAATACCTACCAGTAGGTAATCAGAAACCAAAAAATTGTCATTAGGCGTAACGGGGTCTTACAGATAGCGTCCGACTTAAATTACTTTTTATAACTGAAACTGATTTCAGGTAAATAATTCCTTTGTACATTTTTACCCTTAGTTTCAGCTAATCGATATTACGTGTCGGAGTTCTTATAAGTAGCTACTTGAAAAATTTGCACTTTTCCTGCTAAAAATACCTATTTTGTACTGTGCATGGCATGGGTGAGAATTAGGGTTGCCACTTCGTACATCGACAAGTTTGCTTTCGAAACGAAATTTCAAAATTGAAATAAAACGTGGTAAAACCGAAAGTTCAAAAGAATGGGTAATAGCGTCCCCAAAAAAGAAATTAAATTTATTGCAAGATTATGAAAACAAATTTGTTCTAAGCCTAAGCCAGGTATATTTTAATTTAGTTTGTCATGTACATTTTACAAATAACAGATTACTGAATCTGTTAGCAAGTGCGTTCCCAATCTTAGTTAAAATGCAATGTGAAAGATTATAAGAGCGCCGGTGACCACTTTCCATCAGGTGACACGCTTGCTCCTTCACCCCATCTGTTATAAAAAAAAAAAATATTTTTTGAAGTGAAAACTTTTTTATTTTTTTATTTTTATTTTTTAATGGCACCGTACGTGAGTACATTGCCAACGTCAAGTAAAGCGAGAAAACAATTCAATAGATGATTAGCGCATTTGCCAATGTCACGCATTAACACATTTAACACAAACTAATAAACAGACACAGAATAAGTAGAATCACAAGTAAATTAGTTCTTTCTTATCGTCAAACTCCTCCAGTAAAGTGATAGTAGGCTTTACTGAAGTTATAAAGGACTTCTTGGAAGAGCGCGAAAACTTCAGCTATACATGTTTATTTAGATCTCCTCCATTCTTGTCACTTACACAGAATTTTAAAACACAATATACTATCACTGTTGTACTTTAAAACTCTTAAAAATGTAAAAATGGAAAATCTAAATAAAATGACAACCTCGCTTCTCCCGTTCCCGCCAAAAAGTCAAAAGTGAAAACTTCTTTAGGCGCATTTTACGCTCTTTCTGAACAATGAACGAAATTGAACTTTTTTTTCTCTAATTGAATTCCAGTATGCTGTATGCAGTCTAAGGCTGAGTTTATAGATCGTACTTACACTTACCTTGGACTTTCCTTTACACGCACTTTGCTGAGTTCCTGCTAAGCTTAAACTTACCTGTCGAATTTATAGTCGTAATCGAGCTAAGTAAATGCTCAGCAAAAGCTTAGCTTATGTGAAACTTTGTCTATGATCTGATCTATAGACGTTCCACTATATGAAGTAACTGCTTTTACTTTCATTGGAGTTAATGAAGTGATTGTCCTATTTTAAAGCACAGACTATGCACCAATCACCTATTAATTATTACACAGAAATAAGAAATTGAAATTGTACAGCATTTCGTACTGAGAAACGATTTTCTACAATTATTACATAAAACCATAGCCTAAAACGGAACGCGCTGTTGTCAAACGCAGAACACAGAGTACTATCTGTAACCTTACTCTTTTCTACTATCTTTTTAGTCGGTCAATACTTAAGTTTTTCGTAAGTCACCGATATTGACGACTTAGCCTTTGCTAAGCTTAAGCTTATCGTGAAGTCGTACTTACCAGACTATAAATTCGATTTTCGTCTAAGTACAACTTTACTGCAAAGTTAAGCTTGAGTAAAGGCAAAGTACGCTCTATAAATCTCAGCCTTAGTGTAAACGAAAATACCCCTTGAGACAATTTTTTTTTTTGGGATGGATCTCATAATATATTACCCATTCTCCTATGACGTAACGATAGGTCTTGTTTACCCACATAATATTTATTTTGAGCTAGTTAACAGTTACAATACGAGTATTTATAGGGGAAGAAAGGGCGAATTGAAACTACAACAGGTGTAAAATAGATTTGTAGATGTAGAATAGACATACTTACATAGGTTTTATAAATAGCTTCAGACACCGTGCTCAAGCGGCAACGGCGATATAAATCAGATAAGCCGACTCACTTGTACATACGACACATTTATTATCAGAAAAGCTGATCGGCCGCGATTTCGTTACAATACAGCACCCACGCATCAAATCTAATAAAATGTTTTATCACTTGCGTTAGGGTACTTGTATACACAAGTTGGAAATAAAAAACAATCTATTTGAACATGCTGTGATGATCAGCCGATTTGGTATACAAATATCCATATATGTACCTATAATAATTAAGACAAATAGAGATACATGTTTCTGTCATTACTGTGACGATAAATTATTTGAATTCAGTTCATTTATATTTTATTTGCCTTACTTCGTAGTATGGCACTGCTTGTCTGGAGGTATAAACTCTATGGTGTGGTGTTTTAAAAATTCCAGTAAAAAATAAAAACATGAATTCAGGGAAAAATATATTAATATGTAGCCTTATCACAGATTACAAAAAAATATAAAGAAAGTTCTGGATTTTATAAATTATGGCCGTTGCCCGGAACTTATGTCCACCCTTAAGGTCCACTCCAGATATTGGTGAAAGAATTTTTAATATCGCATGAGTAGTTTCGGAGATTACCTCCAAACTTACAAACTTTACCTCTGTATGATACTGGTGAACCGCCCCGGGTTAGCACGGGTAGAAATTTTTTGTAAAAAAAATTAAACCTCGTTACTCGCTGATAATAATGTAACTTCATATCGGTGAAAGAATTTTTGAAATCGATTTAGTAGTTTATGAGTTTATCCATTACATACAAACAAACAACGTTCACCTCTTTCTAATATTAGTAGGTATAAATTAGCTCAGAACTTTATCTTTTATAAATATAGTAGGTACAAGATATGGCTTCGCCCGGGGAATCCCCTCACACGCGTTACTCGTTCAGTTATTTGTTTTGTCATTTGTGTGTTAAATGCATTTCGAGCCTTCATTATTTTTATGAGTTGCGAATAGACATTTATTAGCAGAATATTTAGTATTTTTTAGCGTAAAATTTTTATTTAAAGACTAAATAATATAGCCAGAATGAACGTTATGTGAACTGCTTTACTGAAGTTAACACCAATACGGCAGTGTAAAATTCTACTCAGATTCCGATGACGGCTCCGACTCCGACTTCAATAAATCAGATTTAAAACCTCCGGTTCCGGTATACCCACTCCGTAGCATCCCTAATTTGTACCCATTGCTACTACTCAAACTCTCAAACATCGGTCAAATTATTATCTATTACTTTATAGTTAATGTTTATAATTGCTTTTCAAAGAAGCATCATTGTGTTCTTATTTATACATAATCGCTTCTAATTTATTCAATAATTTAATTACGACTTGAGGCTATTACGTTGAGTCAACAAATAGTGTTTACTGAACAAAACGAAATTCTATAAAATCATTATTGTTAGTATAATATCTATATATATTTATTATTATTCATATATTCTATTATCAGATGTTTATAAATCGCTGATTATATTAGCGGTGACATTTACCCTATCGGTTCATTGTTTTTGTTATTTTTTACATAAATAAACTGACTGTGAGCCACTTATCATTTAATACGCAGTTGGATATTGAAATATTTGTAATCGGTTATTTTTGTTAATATAGTTAATATAGTCTCCGAATAAAATATCAAGCTTTGACATACAGACTGAGAAACAGACGGACATAGTTTGAAATTATATCTTTAGCTGCGGAACCTTAAAAATAATTTCGGAAAGTCTGGGATTAACTATATTAGAATGTAATTTAACTCATTTAATTTGTAGTAAATAATAATAATTATTATTGTTAGTAAATACTAGAGGTCCGCACCGACTTCGACTGGGTTTAATGCATAATGCCTATGGCCATCTGGAATAATGCACCTTTCAATTGATGAACCGATTATTTACGATTATACCTATTTGGTGCAGTAGTTCCGGAGATTACCTTCCACATATATGTGAGAGACTCCACAAAATCCCGGCGACAACCTGAGGCGAGGTTCCGTCCTCCGTCTCGGATACTCCTCGGACGGAGGGGCCCTCAGATTTTGTCGACCTTTCCGGGCGGAATGCCTTCCGCTGCTCCCCCCAACGCGTTCGGTTCGCTACGACGGCCTGTAGGGTCAAGTGGCGAGTGGAGGGTTGTTTTAGTCGGTTCGAGCCCGACACTACCCGGCCGGTCCTCACGTTCTCTCCTGAGGCGTGAGGGGCGGTTGGGTGCTCGTGCGGAGCTTTTCCCTTCCGATAAACAAAAAAAAACTGTAATATTAGTATAGGTTACTTAAGACAATTACATGATTAAGCACTAAGCCCGTACTTTGGGTACCACACAAACTGGGGGAGCCCTAAATAACATCCAGACTGCGAAACAATTTTAAAGAATTCATTTCTCAAATTACCCTAACAGTGAAGTGAACCCGGGACCCCGGTTCGAATGGTACTTACCACCACGTTAATGAGTCTTACACCTAGTTTATTGTTGTTAAGTATTTTCTATAATCATTAATCACGCTACTGTCCAGTTATAATTTCAATTAGATTTATAAAAAAAGAGAGTAAATTAATTTAATTAAAAAATAATCTAATATAGTGTATAAATGAAGAAAGGATTGCTTAAATGGTTCGGGCGCATAAAAAGATAAAAGACTGACGAAGAAAATCTACAAAGCGAAAATGAGTGGTATCGGCTATCAGATGCCCAAGAAGACCAAGGCTGAATTGTGAATGTTAACTGACGGAAATGTCAAAAGTACTCGGATACCTAGACGAAAATGTGTGAGGAGAATAACGAAATTTGAGGAGGCGAAGAAAATATGTAAGGACCGCATAGCTCCCTCGTTAGGGGTATAGCGTGAAGATATCAATGTATGTAATCTAATTCCAATAAATTAATCTATACTAATTCTAATTAATTGATAACAGAATTAATAAATAAATCTAATAAATTAATGCTGAAATAAAAACATGAAACTGCCCTTAAAGGGCCCAATAAGTATTTATTATAAGTTCTCACTTTTAGTTTTACGTATGCGTGACAAATTTCAGTAGCTTAAAGATGCCTAAACAAATCTCTCGTGATGTACAGACAGATAGATAATTATGACGTAACTATAGAAGCTCCATTTTTGCCAATTTGGAAATAAAACTCAAAACCCCTTGTCAGTGAAATACATTGCCTCAGCTTTAACTAAAAATACATATTAAATTCCATATAGTTCGTTAGTTTTATTGTAATTCGTAAAACCGTAAGTGTCCATAGCGGTAATCACAGACCACCTACCCCGCGTACCCCACCCTACCCTTCGAGACGTAAATAGAAAGGCGCCATTGTTGGTAGCGCAACTGCGCAAATGTGCTTATAAATTTGAACACAAGCGCGCGCTCGTTTAGTAGTAACCAGGACGCTGACGTGTAAGCTTTGTCTGTCGAAAAAAAATGCCAAATTGCGCTGTAAAGTGGTGTGGAAAAGACAGTCGTAAAAACAGTTTCAAAAAGGACAATATTACGTTTCATCGGTAAGTACAAAATTAATAATACGAAATTATAATAGAGGTTACCAGAGTTCTAGTGATACTTGTTGATAAATCCCAAACCAGCGTTCGCCCTTGTCTAGCACGCTGTAATTACGTGCTACGTCTCATTCTTACAATATGGCACACGTAAGTAGACACGAAGGAAATGTCGGCGTCGATGTATGTCGATATTGTTTCAATTTCAAGTTTTATTGATTGTTTTTGAAATTATACCTGTATTTACTTCCAAACTATTTTCTATCCTTTCTACTGTCATATAGTTTACTGTGTAGTTTTAAGTTTGTAAATATTAACATATGTATGTACTTTTTGTTAATAAAAACTGTCATTAAATGACATAATTATATTATATTATTTAATTTGAGAAGGCGAAAGAAGTATGTAAGGACCGCGAGGCATGGCATTCCGTCCGGCATTCCGATTTAGCGTGAAGATATGTATGTAATGTGTATAACATATGTTACGTATAATTTTTATTTCAATTGAAAATTGGGTGATTTAAACCAGTAAAAATAAATATCAGTACCAAACTACAGTTTACAAAAAACATTCGAAAAATAATGAGGGCACCTGAGAGCGCCAGTATTTTTTTAAATGATTACCCATCAAGGCCAAGTTAAAAAAAGCTGGCGACATGCAACTGCTCAGTGCCCGTGTGTATATTTACACGTTATATGTGTTTTGTACACCGCGTGTATGTACGTGACTTGTCACGTGTGCTTTAGCTCTAGTAGCTTTAGTAAGTCTTTAATGCAAGTAAATATAAAATCCTAAGATAACTTTCTTACTAGTAACTTTCTACGACTACGTTCACAAGATTATGGTATAACTATAAGACATCTCGCTGTGCTAGGGCAACAATCATATGATTCAATGGGCTAGGGCCTTGTTTGGCATAGATATGTCGCGTAATTTGTTACCACGGAGGGCGCGGGGGAATGCGTTTTGGTTAAATAGTGTTGTGTCGCAGATTAGATAATATTTGTAGTTACTGTTGTGTGTGATGGAGAGATAGACGCGCTCAGGCCAGTTTAAATACAGATGTACCTTTAATGAATGCAATTATTTATTACGCTAAAAGTATCTATTTTAATAGACACTAATATTAAGATTAGGAAACGTCTGACTCGAAGTCTAAAATACATTCATTAGAAATGTTGGAATGTTTTTTATGTACTCTATGTGCTATCTTGACACTCTATTGAATAATATTTGATTTTTTTATGTTATGTGTGCTATCTTGGTTCTCTATTGAATAATATCACATCTATTAAAGTACTTTAGCGCACATGAGAACTGTTTTTGGTGAGATATTATTACATTTTGATAAGTTCAAGGGTAAATGTATTTTAAGTACTTGCTTTAATCGCCTCAAATTATATAATGAATAACGAAAGAAACATCCAGAATCAAAAGAGCAAACTTTAAAAAAATAGGTTTATTCTCAAATTGACGACCTCGACAGCGCAATAGTTAGGTATTGCATCCAAGCACGGAGATTCTTGAAACAAACTTTTCTAGATTGTCTCTGTTCTGGGCTTACTGGGGGACGTCCCTAGAAGTCGTCGTCTGGTTCTCATAGCACAGGGAATGCCCTAGTTTAAGATCGGGTGATTGGTGTCTATTGTTTAGCGCATTAATTATTATTATTAAATATTACCGACGACCCCGATATTCGAAAGGCTATCAAGGACTAATACCTAAGGTTGCGAGTTCGATTCTCGCACAAGACAAATATTTGTTTGCGTGAATGTGTTGTCTTGGTCCTGGATAATTATATATATTAAAAGTACATACATATGTATCTTCACGTTGTATTCCTAACGGGGTAGTCAGATATTAAAATGTATTCTAAGTATCTATATATTTCAAAAAATGTAACTATATTTATCAGATATCTAGTACCTGAATTGTTTTTATTTATTCCTTTGGAGTGACCTTGGCCTAAATAAATATCTAGGGCAGGTCTACAATGAACTTCTTTTCTAATTCTGGAGCGCAAATACAAGATAATCGTCAATATAAATAGATAAAACTCAAGCAGTTCACGGTTATTTTGTGTTATTTGGGGTATTTTTTGAGGTCCAAGCTCCAATACGAGTGAAATTTAAATGGGACCAAACTAGAAGCATATCCTTTCAAATAAAAAAAGAATCTTCCAAATCGTTGTATAAATGACGGAGTTCTGAGGTAACAATTACATAAAAAAAATACAACCGCACGCTTATTACGTAACTTGCAGACAGCATGCGACAGCCAATATCGCGCGATATCTGCTGTCAAAACGAGAATTTGTGTAATGTAATTTGTATAGTGGCGCTAAATCTACCGCGAAAAGTGCATTTTACGGTCATACAATAATAGATACACAATCGTCATACATGATAGTAATGTTTTATTACAATTAGTCACCGGTCGCGCAGTGATCGCGTGGCTGTCGCTGTCGCAAATTTTAGGTAATAACCCCGCCGAATTGAGTACCTCCTCCTTTTTTGAAGTCTGTTAAAATATGTCATGTTAAGCTGTGTATGGTACTATGATCTTTCCCTAGTCACGCACATACTACAAAGTAGGTCAACAAAAATCGGATGCTCTTAGAGCAAATACCTCGTTCATTTGGATTCTTGGGTTCCGGCGCGTTTACGACCACTGCAGGTTTTTACAAGCCCCGCATAACTTGGCCTCTCGCCCATAGGACAGAGTATCCTGCGCAGCTTTCCCCTCAGTAACCACAAAAAGGCTGAGCGTTATTTAACTTGGGACTAGAGGGTACTTTGTAATATCTGACTATTTATTTATATTATTTCATTATTTATAATATTAACATCCTTTTTTCAGATTTCCTACTAATCCAAAGACTAAAAAAATATGGATCGACAAAACTATGAGAGGTGATGACTGGTGGCCGACCACGAACAGTACGATATGTTCCAGACATTTTACATTGGACTGCTTTGATGAACGAAAAGGCCGAAGAGGACTATTCCGTACATCGATTCCAACTTTGTACCTCCCAGTACTGGTACTTTATTTCGTTTTATAGTATAAAATGGCCGCTATCATAATTTTTCGTTGAATGTTTGTGATGTGAAACATCTATGTGGCGGGTCAGACTGGCTGTTAGTGTGGCGACGTGGCGACGCGTCGCTACGCGTTTGTACTGAGCTCGTATACCTATAGCGTACGCAGCTTTGTTATTCACTTCGGAAAACGTTGCATGTATTTTTTAAATAAAGATTAATTTTGCTCTGAATATTTTTTAGATTATGCGATAATTTTAGATTATCCCAAATTTATTTCCTGTAATAAACCATCCTTTCATGCATATTTTCTGTGCAAAATAGTTATGATGTTTCACATCTGCCGGATGTCCCGCGACGACTTTTTTTATCGCCACGGTTTTACAATCCACGATACAATACGTAAGCAAAATGCTTCCCTATTGTGTAAATTAAAAGCGTCATACAACTGCATACATTTTGCTTCCCTATTGTACCGTAGACGGCAAAATCGTGGGGCGATAAAAACGTTCACGGGTAAATTATCGTAAAAGCGGCCGATCTGTTAATTTCTTACATTGCACAGGTGTTCTATGGTGTTTTAACAAATGCTTTTATATTTTCAGAGTACCATTCCAGATACAAGTCAGCCTTCTTCTTCTCAAATTACAGTAAGTAATAATCACATATGATGAGTATTACAATGAAACGTGAACTTGAAGATCTTTAATATGTGTGTATTTTTCGACAGAAGGGTTCGGGGATGACTAGTGAATAGTCATTTTTGATTTTTGAATTTCCGTATCAAAATAAAGAATTTCGTTTTGATTAACATAGTGTTTTTTTAAAGAGAGAATCTCATGAAAAGAACTGAACAAAGAAAGGGAAGAGTATATACTACTTATCTATTTATTTAATACGTGTGCCAACAGGTTTTACACCAGAAGTAACAATTTTCACAAGTAATTACTACTAACTGTAGCGCAGACCCAATAACAGGCAAGCCCTCATGCGTCTACAATGTGAATAATATATGTATAATGTTTAGTGAATTTTTCTAAATAAGCAATAAAAAAAGAAGGAACGTACACTACTCAACGACTATAATTAAAAAGTTTGCTTTTAAACAGGGCTAAAGAAAAACTGATATTGTCCAAGTTGTGGATTGAACGAGGACTTTATGCTCATGTCACATTCTAGAAAATGTATTATAGTTACCCTAGTACGTTCTTGAAAATGTTACTACTAAGTGTTTAAAATTTGTTATACAAACGCTACGATGTGAGACATTGAAGAAATGTTATAAACCAAATCCCAATAGTCAATAAAGTTTCTAATGATTTTTTTAGATCGAAGTTCCTTAAC
The DNA here is from genome assembly GCA_907165235.1 of Zeuzera pyrina. Classification (NCBI taxonomy): domain Eukaryota; kingdom Metazoa; phylum Arthropoda; class Insecta; order Lepidoptera; family Cossidae; genus Zeuzera; species Zeuzera pyrina. Next base: position 22,740,218 of record OU015632.1, read on the forward strand.
GCGGCTTGCGGGATATGTGAGTTCGTAAAAATAATCACGTAACGAAAAAGCGTTATGCTCCATTCAACTCTCATCAACTATTTCTGTTTCTTCCAAGCACACGCTAGTTAATTGAGCAACGTGGAGCGGGACTCGCGCTCCGCGCTGCGCTAGGTTCGTTGACTGTGTACGATTCACAGTGACCTTTCTGTCTCTTTCTATTACATACGAGTGTGTGTGTGCGTGCGAATATCGAGATTCGCACTCACACATCGATACAGTACACCAATATTGGCATGCATCTGTTTCCTCTCGTACGTGACGCTACTCGTGTCGTTCGTCTACGTGTCATTCTCCTAATCATGACAGAATAGTTTGCTTACTTTTAAATATTACTTGTCTCGTGAGTTAGCTAGTATTTGTACAGACAAACTCCCAAACCGGATAGAGTGTATGATACGGACATTTTGACTAGGGTTACCAACCTATATATAGTCAAAATCCAATCTTTTTAAAATTAATATTAATAAATAAACCCAATTACAAGATATTTTTTAATGTCAAATCTACTTTAGTTCGGTTTAACGAGAAGAAAAAAGAAAACCTGGACACTGAGAAGAACCGACAAGAAACTCAGCCAGGTATAATTTTTTCAACATCATTTTACAAAAGGTTTATAAAATACAAAATTCAGAGAGCCAGTAAATGCATGTGCAGAGAAGATCATTTTCAGACTATTGTTTTATCTTTACTGAAATCGTTTATTTTATAGTATGATTGTCTGATCAATGTACGTTTTATAACTAATCTAAATCTATTTTCTGTTAATTGAGTGACTTCTTGAGGAAATTTATCATATATAATTAATGTGGGGTAACCACACGCAGCGGCTAAGTGTACGCAGTGAACCTCGTGCGAATGACGCAGTTGACGACTGGTCGAAACCTGCCGCATTAATATGCAAATAGTAATATATAATACGTAAAAATATTATATTTCAGTGCATGGGTCAATCTTTATGTTTCGACTGATGCGATGTGCCTGTAACCGAAAGCGCCTCTGTCTTGAAATAAGCTTTTGATCTACATTAATTAAAAATTGAATGTGATAAAACATGACATTTTTATTGTTGACAAAAAATTGTTAAAAAATGCAAGAAGCGAAAAAAATATACTTTTTTTAAATGAACAAGTAACGGATATGATATTTTTGTCTATTTTTTACTTATTACATTAAAAACTATATTTTTTTCAAGTGTACTATATTGTTTTATAGCTTACTCGAAAAATACTATAATCAGACGAAGAAATCTTGGCAACCCTAATTTTCACCGGCCCGTTAGCGCGGTGGTAGAACGCCTGGACTCTGCGGGGTCCCGGGTTCAATTCCAAGTCAGGTCAATTTAGGAATGTAACTTTTCTAAATTGACTCGAAGTCTGGGTGTTAGTGAAAGATCCCCCAATTCGTTGTGCGGTACCCATAGTACAAATCTTGTGCTTAGTTTGAGGTTACACAATTTGTGTATTTTTTTCTCGCTTAGTCGCGAGAAGCTCGATATTTGATACGAGCTTGCTGCTTTCGCTTTTCTGATTTGCGTTATTCCCTTTGGGATGTATCTCCTCATATTGTCATTCTTCGGTAGTACCGAAGCATTGATAAATATATGTAAGAGATGTATTACATATATACGCATATATATACACATACACATATATACACACACACACACACATACATACATAAATACGCATAAGCATACATATCTACAAACACATATACAGGGTTAATTTAAAAGTATTAATAACCTCTTAGTATTTTGTTCTTAACAGTAGCCCCGATAGCTTTTGTCCTACGACTTAAAAATTCATAACTTTTCTTTCATACAAAAATAAAAATACATTAACTGTCTCTGAAAATGGCACCTACTCTACCCGGTCGCTAAAGGGACAAACGCACAGCGGGACGCGGGGGATCGGCACGGTGGCGCGGCGCTGAGGCCCGGTGCGCTTGCACCGTATATCATTGGAAATATGTCCAGAGTAATTACGTTTCAGACAGTACAACAACACTTAACAAATATTTTTTGAGGAACGTATTAAATTTTGAAAAACGTCGTAGAGCAAATTGTTAGGTATGATGACAGGAATTTTGCACTAAGAGGTTATTAGTATTTTTAAATTATATACACAGATGCATAAACATAATTATTAAGGAGTCAAGTGTGTATACAAATCCTTGAAAATCTACAGAATATTATCTTAATATAATACTGGTATATTTTTATTTAGATCGTTCTGGAAGATGACACCAAAAGGGCCAACAAAGAACTCGACGGAAAGGATAATGAAGATTCGGTAAGATATTTTTATTCTCGACCCCTTATTAGACTATAAGCACAGCTATAAATCCGAAACAGGCAGAATAGCATCTATTTTAAGATCGCAATCGCTGTATTATTTAAATCTAAAAATGATGACGTGGAGAGAAATTACCCCTTTTTAAACATGCCATATTGCGCGCACGGAGGTTTGTGAGATTTGGCATAGTTGAAATTTACATGAAGAAGAAGTGCAGAAAGTTAAAATTTTTATATAATATGTGTTATAAATATATTAAATAAAATAAAATGAAACATTCATCGATAATGTTCATACTGTCAATGTCAAACACGTAATAATTATACTGTCAATGTTGAACACATGATAGTTTTTGGTTAAACCGTTAAACCACAGTTCTATCTCGGCAGTGTCCTACAGGTAATTACCTACGGTCGCTCGGTACGTAAACACGCAATAGGGCCACCGACTTGGCTGAATGTTTTTCTTGGGTTACGTATTTTATGATAGGTACTATATTAAATTGTCATATTATCTTTTCATTTTATATTATTGCAAATGTAATAAGTTTTTATTTATATAATTCTACTAGTATTTTATTTCTAGTTTCAAAAGTTTATGAGTTAGTATGGTAGAAATGGACAAAAAAATGCATGTTATGTGCAGTATAATTAAAAATCAGCAATAAATTAACTAGATAGTTTCGATATAGATGTATTCAAACATCCATACACTGAACATTATGCTCGTAAATTTGATTGACATAATATTTAGTCAGTAAATGCGCGCGAGCGTCTCATACCGTGCGACGACAACCGCGGCGCACTCTCGACTGTTGTATGCCGAGATTTCGAGCGCGTCGTTTGGGAGCGTTTGTATGAATATAGAATACTGTATGCTTATTTGAACTGTGGTTAAACTCTGTTAAACCTAACAGACACATAGAGTAGATATTATCTCCAAAGAATTTATTTTATCCATTTATTACAATTAATTATTTTTTCGCCAATATTGCCAAGATAATTCTGACAGATCGACTAAATAAGTATCGAGCTGTGACTTTTGTGTTTTGTGAGCTGTGAGCTGTTTCGAATCTGTGGAGTGTATGTCAAAGAAAAAAGTAATCATTTCATATTTACCATAAGCTACTGATATACTGATGTATAGACGTACTGAGTGCGAGTGAGATTGTAATCTTTTATGACAGTGGCACGAGTAGGAAAATTGTAACAGTTTTTGAATGAGAGGTCGTTACAAGTCGTCACGTTGTGGAGAACGCTGTTGACTTTATTTTGAGTTATTCCTGTTTTATTTCAAAGAAGTACTGTATTTTTCAATAATGGTTACCTGTTCAGTGATTGTGATATTACATATGGCAATAATCAAGGGAATCATTCATTTCATAGGTGACATTGACAAATTAAAAATAGTCATGCGTTAACGAGCGCTATGTTCGTGTACACCCCAGTATATACTAAGGTTATGATGTTTACGATACGTATGATAATTTCGACCTCTTGGTAAACACTAGTAGTAATTATTACTTTAAAATATAAGGTGCATAAAATGAACTATGCTTTCCTACAAACTTTACGCTCAGAACAATCGAAAAGAAACATTAAGATTAATTATGGGTCAATCGGTTAATTATTTTCTTTGAAGTACTATTTATTTATGCTAAGCGAATATTTGTAAAGTGAATTGTGATTGTGATTATTGTTATTATGACTAATTGTTATTGTTGTTGAGTGATATAAAAATAACAAGCGGTTGTTACATTTCTATTATTCGTGAACGCAAGTGAAAAAGGAGCTGCTTCAAGTTTAAGCCTCGTTTAGACTGCTCTTCAAAGCACGCGCGGGCAGCGTGTACGCGTATTCGTAAGGATTACCACCGCATTTATCGCGCAGCAAGTAAGAATGATCTAGTCCGCGTAGCCATGTCTTAAGACGGAGGACTACAGCCGCTATCGAATTCATTATTATTCATAGTATTTTAATGAAGACAAGAAAGAAATAACCGCATTGGTGGATGAAAAAAATTATAACAAGTTGGACATCAATACAGCAACGGACTATTATGATGTGCGATATAAGTTATGAGGAAGTTGCAAACCAGATGAATTTTATTCTAATGCAGGGTTTTGATGATCTATTAAAAATTTATCCTACAATAAAACGGAGATACGGACATTTGGCGAAGCTGTCGCAGAAATAGAAAGAGAGAGTAGTAATAACTACAATATTTCGTCCAAACTACATGTACAAAGCGCGTCCGACAATTAACTGAAGCCGCGAACGGAGTACACGTTGCTTTACATGTATTTAATGTATATACGCGTGACAGTTTTTTTTATATCAGAGGTGGGAAACGATTACAATTACGCGAAACCCACGCATGCGCTACTTGCAAATTGCAATGCACAGTCTTCACGAGCCTTTACAGTTTTTTAACAAACAGTTGCGCAGCAAATGTACTTTGGCCGACCAACATAGGGTTTCGGAAGGAGGTGCGTATGGCGTACCGCAGGTTCGCTTAGTCTGCGGTATCGAGCTTGAAGCTCAGATAATAAAGCGGCGGCGTAATTAATAATAAAGACTCAAAGTTTCATCGATTTCCCCGTGACTACAGGTAAGTTTTTTTGTATATTTCAAACGTACCATTTAGATGAGGTTTTTTTTATAAGAGGGGGTAAACGAGCAAGCGGGTCACCTGATGGAGAGTGACCAACCGCCGCCCATGGACACCCGCAACGTCCGGGGGATCACGGGTGCGTTGTCAGCCTTTAAGGAAAGGAGGGGGAGGGGGTGATGGGCCACCGGCACTCTCACTCACCGAACGAAACACAACAGCAAAGGATGCTGTTATTTCACGCTAATAAGAGGGTGAGAGGGTGGTGTTTCCCCGGGCGAGCCCGCCTAATTTGTACTGCAATGCAGATTAGCTCTACCACTGCAGTTGGCTATACCGCTGCAGTTGGCTCTACCGCTGCAGTTGGCTCTACCACTGCAGTTGGCTCTACCACAGCAGTTGGCTCTACCACTGCAGTTGGCTCTACCACTGCAATTGGCTCTACCACTGAATAGTAATTAATATACCTCGCTCATCGAACAAACAGTGATCACCACCAATTGTTCGATGAGCGAGGAGAGATACACTATAGCACGTGTGTAGATCGCAAACATGCTATAGTAAGTGGATCATCCTCGCTTATCGAACAAAGTAAATAGCTTTGTGATCTACTGCGATCCATAGGTTATCCTTCAAAATGTCGGACTTACCCACCGCTAAGTTTTACTATCCTATGATATAACCATGATCATGATCAACATAGTATACTAGCGTAATATACTTACTTTATGCTATGTAAGTATAATTTTTCTATCATCTCTGGTGCCCTCGCGTTGGGGCTTCAGTATTGGAAGATCGACCACGTGTGTCCTAAAATTACTTTTTCACAAAACTTTTGTTACTTTTAAATTATTAGCGGGAATTTTATTTTGTAACGGAATTTTTTTTACATTAATGTGTTTGACTTATGAATTAATTTATGTTATTAGAGATTAATCCTCTAAAGTTATTAACTACAGAGATATTTACTTATGTTTTCATTGCGTAATTTAAATTATAAAAACGCTTTTTAAATCCTTATTGGTTAAAATAGACATTTTATGCTAACTTAGACTTTTTTGTAGCTCATTGGATTCTACACGATCCTTGCTTTAGGCAGTGTTAGGACAAGTTTTTCTCCTCCAACTTCCACCTTCCTCCAACTATGTCGTAAAAGCAGATCAAACAGGGATTTCAATTCGTTCTATAGTTCCATTTTATGCTATGTAGTTAGTTTTTTTCAGATGCCAGTTATGGACAGATGCATGTAGGAGACAGACTTTGAATAATAAAAGCAAAGATCAATTATATAACATGTACATATTCAATTACACTTTGAAAAATGGATGTACATGGAAAAAAATTAAATCGTTCTGCTGTTCCCGTACTGAACTTACCACTTAGGATATATTCAAGGAATGTACAATCAGAAGAGTCAAGAATAGATACCATAAAAGTTTTACATAGCAGAGGAGTTCAAACCCAAATAGACCCTACTTCAGTAGGCATTTCAGTCGTGGCACCCAATAACACCTATTCATCGCAGATAACAGAAAACCCGACGAATTATACTCCAAGAAATACTAAGCTTGTTGATATAACCATTCAACAGTTTTTACAAGCATGTGACAGGTTCCTACCTTCAAATCTAAGTGTATTCGTTAAAGCTAAGGTCAATTTAAACCCCGTTGCAAAAAATACCTAGTATTCTAAAGAATTCTAATTATTTTTAAAATCTAGTCGGGGTTAAAAAAGGTCAGCGCGAATGGACGCCATTTTATATATCTGTTGTTGGGGGTGCATCACAGTTTAAGTTTGAGTTTATGAGGTTGGAGTTTTGTTTAGCCGCCATGTTGCAAATACGTGTAGTAGTGTAACCGGTTTTTAAGATTTAAAAAAAATATGTTATGATTTTTTGTAGATTATACGATGATCTGCCATATTTATTTTAATATGGTAGCTAAAGATGAAATGTTAAAAATTGATGTCACTTTTGTAAAGAACTTCCTGAGAAATCTCGAAAATTACACCTATGTCATATATTGGATTTATAGTGACGTCACATATGCAGAACCAGAATAAATACGAGTGCAATAATAATTTATCACAATACTGGACCTATTCTAAAAACTCAAAGTTAATCTTCTGTATGTATAAAAATATCAATAAATAAAGTCGCATATACAATCAATCAGTAAATGTCCAGTTGAATGAACATTTGTTTAGTTATTCAATGTACATGCGTAGTACTTTGTGATTGTTTGGGTAACCTCTTGTAGTTACTATAAATTGTTCAACATTTTTTGAGAATATTAACTAATGCTGCCACACACGATCATATATATATGATCAAGTCGGTCTAATTAGCATGAAGCGGACATTGCATCAAGTAAATTTATCTGTTTATTTCTGTACATTTACATTGTTTTTTATTTATTATATATTTTAATTTATTATATTTTTAAGGCATCGCCTGAAAATCAATCAGGCAGTATGCTGAGGCGCTTGCCTTTTCACTGCCACACACTGTATGTTTGTCACTGCTTAGACTGGTCACTTTATACTGTTAACTGGACTGTGAAAGAAATTGTTCTTTCATTCTTTCTTTCTTTCTTCTTTTTCTCTAAATTTGATTGTGTGTGGCATTGTAGGGGCGTCGTGCGAAACAACGCTTTATGTCACACACACACACTTGATCGTGTGTGGCGAGCATTAGACAGGTAACGAGACGATTCAATTATTTCAAGTTTGAAGGGCTCTATATTATGTATAATTATTTGTACTTACTATAAGTTCATATTATTCAAAATTTCTACTTCTTATCGTTGATATTTACAAATTTAAAACGAAGCGTTATCTTAAATAATAGACTTTCTCTCAAAGTTGCCGCTGTGAAAGCTGTCATTGCTTTTTTCTTACCCCAACCGAAACAGGAAAAAATGCTGCGTGGACCAAGGCGTGGACAGCGAACAGCGCACAGAATACTAATGTACTAGCGCATAGATTAGCGATTGATAAGGGAGCATCCATTAATTACGTGAGCTGCCCCCTTCACGTGAGATTTACGCTATAGAATTTAAATAACTCAATTGATTAAGTATAAGATAAAGTAAAAAGAATACAACGTTGAGGTACTATAATGAATCTATTTAAATGTAATAAAATTAAAATTCAAAACAAATTTAATAAAATTAAAATTCAAAAGACAACAGCATCATCTTCCCTGAATTGTCACAATCAATGTCACAATTATCACAATGTGATAATCATGAGATAAAAGAACACAGTTCGTCCGTGTTCTTTAGTAATATAGGAAGACAGTCATCAGACATTCTACATCCTAATAATCATATTTTTTAATCATTTTTTTATTTATGTAATAATGTATATTTATTAAAAGTTTGACATGAGAGTTTCAATTATGGCCCCCCATTTTAGCTAACGTAACTAATGGATACCCCTAATACTTACAGTACATAATACATATTATACATATTATTTGTGACTGTGACAGATTTAAGTGACAGAGAGAGTACTACTGTCCGAAATCGCCTTCTCTCTCTTTTAATGTTCATGCGTCACTAGCGCCGGGAGGCGTTTAACTTACTCAGTAGTTATTCAACTTTGACGTATGTGCTTGTTTTTGAGAAACAATTTGGATTCCAATTGTATGGAATGGCAGTCAATAATAAACGTTATAAATATTGTACTGTGCCTGAATGCACAAATACTACCGTCACAACGCCTAACAAGGTTTTTATCAGTATACCTACTAATCCAGTTGTGCGGCAAAGATGGTGTGACGTCTTGAACGAGGCCAGTGTAAGAGTTGTGATGCTTTCTGCTAAAAGTAATCGATTTTGCTGCGAGGATCATTTTGAGGTAAGTCGATAGATATTTTGTAGATATTAATCATGTTGCTTAGCAGTCACTGGTTACAATTAAGAATAAAATTGTTTTATTCATAATTTATATTTGTAGATAAATTATGAGATTCACAGTGATTAAAAGATTTGTTTCGCTATTGCCGGTAGGTTTTTTTGTATTTATGAAGCAAGTCGATATTCGTTATTACTTTTATCAACAGGAGCTAGTGTATGAACTACTTATATATACAATTTATCGATATCGATGCGATAAAACAATAAAATGGTGATTAATGTATTTCTTTTCACAGCTAGATAAGGATATAGAAAATTATATGCAATGGAAAATGATGGGAGGAAAAATAATATTGAAGAAGAATGTCGTGCCGCATATTTTTGAATGTCGGCGTAATATAAACCGTTATAATGAAAATAAAGCAGAGCCTAAAAGGCGAGTACAAAAAGAATTAAACCAGATCTTATCACATGAGGCTCAGCGATCTACTTCAACTCAAGAACCATCGCAGTGGTCTGCAGTAGAACTAACTGACCCACTTCATTTGACAGATAACAAGATTGTCAGTAATACAGAGGTAAACCAAAAAATTACAGCACCAAGAAGAAAATGGTACTTGATCCAAATTACCACGAAAAATAAATTTTCAAATGCGATCACAGTAAAATTTCCAATTTAAATTAACCTAATTGGTCTGATATCATAAGAACATTTTCATTAAAAAAACAATATAATTTAGTTTGAAAAAGAAAGATTGAATTAGAAATTCCAAGTAATCTTGATATTTTCGGTTCTTTATCGTTTTTCAAACATTATTTTTATGGTATTATGTTTACTGAATAAAAAATCTTACATTTTATTTCATCACATCAATCAAAGTGTAAACAAAAAAAGGTTATGAATTTTATATTTAAGATTTATGTTGGCACTTTATTCGCTACATACATACAGTATACCATTTAGATAAAAAAATGATAATTTTAATCGGTATGATACAAACGAATTAATAACCCGCATACTATTTTGAAATCTGTTAATAACGTAATATGTACTGAAAAATATTTAATAATCGTATGGTTTTTCCAAGCAAATATTGTTTAAATATTCACTTCCATGATTTTGTCGATAGTCGCTTTGCACCGCACTGCCATTGAAAGAGGATAACGCAAGCGGTGTTTGTGACGTCATACCCTCTGGTAGAGCATTATCGCCAAATGTTGGCGCGGTATAGATATCAAAACATTTGTCTCCGAGAGTACATACATATCGTGTTTTAATGAAAGAAACACCATTTTATTTAAAGTACTGTCTTATAGGACATTACTTGCATATATTTAAATTAGAATTATTTTATAAATACATAGGCTATGTATCGGCATATCTGTTGGTGTATAAAAATCAATTTCTTTAAATTAAAAAAAACATTACCATAAATTGTGTTATAGACATCCTTATACCAATGAACTTATACATGAGAACATTTATTCGTTTTTTTTGTCATTTTATTACTTTCAAATTGACAACGGAACTTTTCTCATAGTTTTTATAAACTAATCTCTTGGATTAAGCCTTGTAACAGTCAAACCTATTTTCTTTTTTTGTAAGTATAAAATCTACATAAAATATGCGGTACACTGGGAAAAACGGTAGGTTAAAACTTACGTTATACCACCAAAGCCAGTCTTCAGCTAAGAACTACAGAACATTCTTTGGAGTAACATAATGTTATAAACATTCTGATTGGGAAATTATTTAATTATATTATGTATTTAAAGACAGATAGAAATCGCCATCTTTTCTGCTGTAGTACATACCTTTTTGGAAGACACCAATAAACAAAATCCAGATAACTGTTTTACGCGCATTTTAATAAAGAAATAAAGAAATATTTAAAAAAAATCATTTATGTGAGGCTCCATCGAGGATGTTGACGCTCGACCAGTTGCCACACCCTTTTGATGTTTCTACCAATAACCGTATAGTATTAACCTTCCTCCCGTTTTATGTATCTATCTCTTTTTTCGTTCACCAGTCAGTGTACAATTTGCAGTCTCTTGACACGCACGTACTCCGCTTACTCACCTTGCTTTCATTTATTCCCCTTAACTCTATTGAATTTTTTGATCTATGATTATTAAACTGCTTTTTGCAACCAGCACATTTTATTGGCCTTTGGGTAAACTCAAGACTGATTTAAATTACCTACATCAGAAATTTTAACCTTAGAAAAAACAGATTTTATTCAAATGGTTCGCAATTTAACCCAAGAAGAAAGAGATGAAATTGTGGCTTTACGTGATCTGGGACGAAATATTTCTCAAATTGCTGAAGAGCTGCATGTAACTGTAAGTATCTACCCGTTTTAGTTTTTATTGTGTACTTATATTTTTATAATTACTTACATTATTTATAATTATGTATAATGTTTACAAAATACTATATTGATTTATGAATTGTTTATCGGAATCAGTGTTTATTATGAATTATAATTTTTACAGAATAGCTTGATGTCTCTGATATTTGTTTGGTGGTTATGTTATAAGTGTTAGTCATATTTATAATATTTTTATTAATAAAGTGCTTTACCATTGTTAGTAATTATTTTTAACAGTAAAAAATAAAGATGGCAAATGTTACAAAATAAAATTATTACCATGACGCTCTAGATGACGCTTGGTCGTTGTTGACAGCTGTCACAGGTGGTCACATTTCTTTTTTATGATTTTTCCTTAAGAGTGAGAGCAAAGGGATCTGTGCCAATACAGCTGATGTCTTCAGTAATAATTGGATATATTCTTCATATTATTTCAATAAAATGTCGACGTATTATCACATTTTAATGGAATTTCTGGCGACAAATATTATGAGGTAGTCTTTCAAGTAGGATCCGCTGAGGCAGACTAAACCACACGTCGCACTACTAAATAAGCAATTATGTATTTTAACAATTCCACAAATTGCACAACAGCGTAGATACTTAGGACACAAAACTATACCAATTTTACATCTTGATAATTGCTAGAACTAAATACTTTACAAATCGACTATTATATTTTACGAGCAATATTTGTGTATATGTATATATATATATATATATAGGAAACGTTTTCTCGAAAACGGCTTTAGTGATTTCGATGAAATTTACAATATAGGTATTGAGGGGAGCGAGAAATTGATCCAGCTGGGTCTTAATTCTGAGAAAAATCGCCTTCTCTGTTTTTCACACACTTAAAACTTCTAAACCTTTTTAATTTCGCAGAAAAGTTTACCTTCTCAATAGCATAGTGGCTGAGTGTAGGTCTACCACACTGAAATGCGCGGCTTTGAATCCTGCAGTGTGGTCAGACCCTTTTTGTTTTTTTTAAATACTTTGAAATAATATGTCTAAATTAAGTTTGCAACAAGTACATATTAAATACACATATCACTTTCATAATGTAATTATAATAAGGAAATAAAAATAAGCAGTAATTATAAAAACATAGACTTCATAGCTTTAGACAGCCTGTCTCATACTACTAAGCGAGGCAAATAAAATCGAATAAAATGTGGATGTGCGGGTGCTGTTTTCTAACTAAATGCCTACGGAACAGCTTATCTGATAATAAATGTGTGTCGTATGTACAGGTGAGTCAGGTTATCTGATTTAACTCACCGTTGCTGCTCGGACACGGCGTTTGGCTCTAGAGTTATTTATAAAGTATATGGTTAAATTAACTTCCTTTAATTTAAGATACTATGTTATTTAGAAGCGTAGTACTGTAAAGAGTAGAATTATACGAGCAATATTTGTATATTTGTAATTGCATTCTTAAAAACGGCTCTAACGATTTCGATGGAATTTATATAGAGATTTACGGGGGCGAGAAATCGATTTACCTCGGTCAAAATTTTTGAAAAATTTGTCTTTCTTTGTTTTTACACACTTCACCAACCACCAAATGTTGGTCCCTCGCAAATTTTCCCATATGTCTCTATAATGTTGCACGAGATTCTCCGTTCTCCTTTCATTACGATGATCTCATCTCTGCATCATTGAACCCCATAAATTTTCTACGGGGTTAAGATCAGGCGATTTGGCTGGCCATGGAATCACCGTAATATCCGAGTGTTAGAGGAACCAGTCCGAGTGTTGGAGAAACCAGGTATTGGTTATCCTTGCAGTGTGTGTTCCACTGTTATCGTGCACGTAGAACACCCTGGGCATTTCTTGCTGTGGATACACAACTCGCAAAGTGGGCAGTGTACTCTCTTCCAACATGTTGACATAATTGATAGCATTTGCTCTAGGAGGTAGCTCAACGAGTTCTTCCACTTCATCAAAAGTCATCCAGCTCCACAAGTTACACGAGATACGACTCGACTCTCTATTACATATAATATTGCCATATACGTTAGTTACGTTATACCGCCATAGATTCAGTCGACAGTGATCACTTGATTTAAACGTTTTTACATCCGAAAAATTGTAGACGATCAATCAAAATTCAAATATTGTCGTGCTACTATGTAAGGAGAATATCTGTGGTGTGAATTCATTGAATCTAAATGATTTCTTATAATCTTAGTGTATACATCGAAACGCTCCGCAAAATAGTTGGTATAAACACATTTATTTCGTAAGCTTGTAACATTTCCAAGTGTTGTTCATTTGATAACGCTGCAATGCCACGATTTCCTTGACGATGGTCTAGCACGTCGCCTTCTTCCGCATAACTTCTGACCGATAAGCTTACTGTATTTTGCTAAGAAAATAAAGTAAATAGTTTTTAAAATAAAGCTGAACAATGTATTGATAGATTAGTGACATTATTATGAGCCTACCGATATGAATAATTCTCTAGATATGGCGCTTATACTTCGCCCTTGTTGGTGCAGAGTAATAATTTTGTAACGGTCCTCAGTAGAAATTGCAGAAGGCAATATCCAAATGAAATAAATTGGTTTTCCTTAAATTTTTACAAAGACATGATTGATATGTCGTACATTTTTGTGTCGCGGTTTCCTTTAAAGAGAATATAACACGCTAAGGCGGTTTCCTTGGTTTCTTTACCTCTACCTATTTAATTTAAAAATTTGCAATAAAAACGCTTTCCAATTTTAGTATTGAATTGTAAGTGCTTGATGAGTAAAAATAGAATATGCGTCGGTAGGTTGGTGCGAACTATTTTTTTTTTATTTATTTATTTAATTATTTATGTACATACACACACATGTTTAAGGAATACATGAAATGAAATTTATATACAAAGGTACTGCTTATTTCATCATGAAATTTCATCCAGCAGACCTGTGATAGAAAAGCCGTTACGAAAGCAAAATCTAATGTGTATGAATTGCAAAAAATATAGATATACATAGAAATATTACATGTATATATATACACACACATACACATATATATATACACATATATACATATACACACACACACATATACATACACATACACACAAATACATATATATATATATATATACATACATAATACATACATAATATGATCATACAAAATATTATAAATAAACTCTACATACACCAAACCATATTTAAAATATATATCAAATACACAACTACACGTACTAAAGTAATGATTATATAAACATTACACATATACATACGATATAGTTTATGGTGGTGAGGAGAGATAATACTCTTTAACTCGTCTTTTAAAAACGTATACAGAATTACTGTCTCTAATATGAGGCCGAAGTGAATTCCACAATCTTACCGCATGAACAGTGAAAGAATAGGAATAGAAATCAGTTTTATGGGATGGGATGTTAAGAAGGGTTCTCAGATGTTGTCTGCAGGGAGTGTCTAACGGTCGAGCATAGGAGAAACGAGTTTTTAAGTAGGAAGGAGATGATGGGTTATGCAGTATGTTGAAGGGGAGACATAGTATTCGAGTGTTCCTGCGAGAGCGAATAGGGAGCCACTTCAGTGTTTTGCGCAAATGAGAAACATGGTCGAATTTTCTAAGACCAAAGATGAACCGTATACAGAGGATTTGCAAGCGCTCAAGCTTATTTAGAAGCTCTTCAGTCAGGTCCAGATAGCAGGCATCAGCGTAATCTATTATCGGCTGGATAAGTGTTTGTGCTAGGGAAATTTTAGTCTTTAAAGGTAAAAAAATTTTGAAGATGTTTCAGTGAATGTAATGAGAAATGAACTTTTCTGCTGACTTCACAAATATGAGCACTCCATGAAAGATGAGAGTCAAATATGACACCCAAGTTTTTAGCAGTATCTGCAAAAGGAATCGGAGTGCCGTCTAAACTCACTGGAGATAGGGATGGAAAGTCAAGACGACCTCGTGTGTACCTGCTACCAATTATCATGGCTTGGGATTTATTTGGGTTAATTAAAAGGCCATACGAGTTCGCCCATACACTAATACTATCTAGATCGTCATTCACAGCAGCAACAGCTGAATCAATTTCAGTTGCGTCACAGTGACGATAAAGCTGCAAGTCGTCAGCATAAAGATGAAAGCTAGAAGATATTACTTTTGTGACAGAATTAATGAAAATAGAAAATAGTAAAGGCGATAGTACTCCTCCCTGGGGCACACCAGTCCTTATATTACACCAGTCTGAGAAAGATTCATTACAACGAACACATTGTGAGCGGCCCCTTAGATAAGAATCAAACCATGATATAGAAGAAGAAGAGATATTAATGGAACGGAGTATTCCGAGGAGAATATCGAAATCTACTGAATTGAATGCACTACTAAAGTCAAGGAGGATTAGTATAGAGAGAGACTTGTTTTCCATAGCCCAACGAATATCATCAGTGACTTTAAGAAGAGCTGTCACTGTACTATGGCCTGGGCGGAAGCCAGACTGGTAAGAATCAATAAGATTGTTGGAGATTAAAAAAGCAGACAGTTGTTTATGAACAATGTGCTCAAGTACTTTCGACAGAAAGGGTAAAATAGAAATAGGTCGAAAATGAGACAGCCTAGCGGGATTAGAAACCTTAGGTAAAGGAATAATATGTGCTTGTTTCCAAACCGAAGGAAAAGAAAAGGAAGTTAAAGAGTAGTTGAAAATGTGGGTAAGAATAGGAAGTAGCAAGGGCAGTATGAGAGTAATCATTTTTGAACTTAAATTGTCGTTCCCGACAGCAGTGGAAGAAATGGCAAGAATAGATTTTTTAACGTCTTCTTCAGTTACAGTCTTAAGGTGAAATGGAGAACAGTGTGGTACTGGAAGGTTGGAAATCTCCACCAAAGTGTTAGCTTTAACGTGAGGTTGCAAAGAAGCTGGCGAAAGAGAAAAGTGCTGATTAAGAGTGTTCAGATCAACTTCCTTACAACTAGCAACCGATGATTTACCAATACCAACAGACTTTAGAAACTTCCACACCTGTGTCGAGTTGCGATTTTCTAAGGAATCATGAAAGTAAAGTCTTTTCGCATCTCGACACATACGGCTACAACGGTTACGTAAGACTTTAAATCTAGTCAGGTTACGCTCTGATGGACGACGTTTGTACCGTCTCTTCGCTTTATCTCTACGGCCCATGAGATCCTTAATATCAGATGTAATCCAGGGTGCAGGATTGTGCTTAATTTTAACTTGTCTCAATGGGGCATGTCGATTATACAGTTCAAGGATTTTGTCATTAAATTCATTAACCATTACGTCGACATTGGCGCCATTGATCAACGATAACCAATCAATAGCGCCAGCATCACACCACAATGCTTCCACGTCTATATTCTTGTAACTACGAAGTAATGTAACTTGAGGCTTATGCTTAGGATGACGAATACGATACGATATGATAAATAAATTAAGTCGTGATAAGAGAAAGAAGCAGTAACTTATCCATGTGTAGCGACGTTTTCCAAAGATGACACAATCATTAAATCTAATAGAGACGGAATCCAATTAGGAAAATGGTGGGTAGCAGTAAGAGGCAAGGTATGTAGATTTAAGGAAGACAGAAGAGACAGAAGTTTCTGCGAGCGAGAATCACCTTTGATCAAACACGTATTAAAATCACCCATTAGTATCACATGATCATAGATAGGGCACAAATCGTTTAAAATGTTATCAAGGGTGTCAAAATAATTGATAGTAAGATTGGGACTATAAAAGACAGCCAGTAGAATTTTGGTGTGGTGAGTTAAGACTTCAAGAATGAGATATTCTGCTGATTCCGAATAGAGAGAGGGAGATGCACTAATCACTCGGTAAGATAAATCTGCACGTAGGTAAATTGCCACACCACACCACTATTTATAAGTGTATTAGGATTTTGAGTATTTTTGAGTGAAAAACTTTGAATAGCTTATTTTTCCTTCAGTTTATGATTAAAAGGGAATGATGTATTGGAGTGCAGCACTATGTTTTTGTTATCTGTTATCTGTGCAATGCCGTTGTAACTGTAAGGTTCATGATTGTAAAATTAAATCTTATTAAGTCCCCAGTGCCTTGAATTAAAAGTATTTTTATTTTAAATATTAATAACAACCTGAAGACAACAGGTTAGACACGATCTTTTATCTTAAACATTCTATTTTAAGGGGATTGATTTTTCGCAATGATTTCTGATCTCTAAGAGTGGAATGCAAGGGTGTATGGTCACTTGTTTTCTTTTTCTTCGAATAATTTTTTCAACACCAATTCATACACATGATGGCGACAAGCAAAAATAAGCATTCCTCTATCAAGCTTTTGCTCAAGGAGCACACAGACGCCATTCCAGTCTAATATTGCTGTCCAAACAGCTTGTGCTTGTCTTTTGCCCATGTATAGAGATTAGCACTTTTTTTCACAGTTAAATTCATTTTACGAATATTACAAAACAATACTGCGAGAACTTGTCTATTTGAAGAAAGTTTCGAAGCCATCGCTTGATGTTTGGCGTCCCCTAATGTTTACTATTCAAAATATACGTACATAACCGATAAAATAATAAGAAATTATAAACTCATTAAGATGTAGGCGTGAGCGCTTAAGTAATCAAATACTGACAACTTCAGATGGAAGTCGGCACGGGTTGCAGTAGTTTAAATTACACGAAACTTCATTTACAATTCTTTTAACATAAAACAAATAAAATGAGTGGGTATGCGTTAAAAAACCATTTTAATTTTTTCGGGACACCCTAGTGGTGATATGTGGCTGTATTTTCGGTAACACTCAGAGTGATCGCAGACATAATTTTTAAAATATGGAATCATATTTTATTTTGTATTTAGGTACCACTTTCTGATAGTACTTGGGACAAAAGGACAAAAGTACATAAATATTTAATTTTAATACCAATATATTAGAATATTAATATTATACTTTCAAACTTAAAACTTATTTAACAGAAATAACTGTAATTCACGGTGCCATTGAAAAACACTATGAAAGACAATGTTGTTGTTGCTGCCGAATAAATTAATATCGTGTATTCCAACTACGGAACTTTCTGCTGTGCGTGTCTCGAACAATTTATAATTTTAATATTAGCAAATTTTAAGCAAAATAATATGCAAATTTAAAAGAATCTCGTTTTATGGTAACTTTTAAAATTGCACAATAAAATATTACATTTATCATAACTAAATGGGTATTAAATTTATGAAATTTAATAAAAATGTTGTGTTACAGAGAGCAACTGTTCGCCGCTGGGTACGCAGGTATGAAGGTGAGGGAAACCTAAACGACAGACCTCGAAATCGCCCACCGAGAATCATCACAAAAGGACGATTGGAACAAATGATTGAACAATATCAGAAAGATCCATTTACTCCAACCAAACATTTTGCAAAAAAATTTAACTGTTCAGGGCGAGCGATTAGAAATGCGTTACACCGGGTTGGAATACATCACCGAAGACTTGTAAGAAAAACCATTTTAATGGATCAACATATTATGGATGCAAGAGTGTGTTTCGCTAGAGATTATAGGGATTTCTGTTTTAACATAAGAGTTTTATACCTTTATGAACGTTAAATGAAAATTGAAAATCAGTTCACAGATTTTAATGCTTACAACACAATACCTACTTAGGTATCACTTTCCAATAGTACTTGGGACAAAGGGACAAGCGTATATAAATATTTAATTTCAATAATAATAGATTATAATGTTAATATTATATAAACAAACTTAAAATCAAGTATCTACTTAAAGAATAGACTTCCTCGAAGCTTAGGGTGCTCAGCAGACTGGCAGCATTACCTCTAAATAGCTAAACTGATTCGTTGGCGGAAGAAGCTGCCAGTCCGACGATCTCCTAAAGCCTCGACCAGTCGCTTGCAAATATTAAAAATCTGTCGATGGGCTTCGAGCTACAGGGTCCCAAAATTTCGACTGCAAAGGCCGTAAATATGAAACTCTCAGAGAGAGTCGCATACTTACGCCGCTTCAAGTTCTCGACGGTGGTTGCCGCGGCACCTGCTGACCTGAAAGTCACCGATATATGGGAAACAGTAAGTGTATCGACACGAGTGGCGTTTTGTATCAGCGATCTTCCAAGTTTCCAAGGAATGAGCTTTCATCCATTCGAAGGGTCTAACCATCCGGTCTCCTGCCGTCGCTGCGCGCATTACCGACTGGCTCTAAGATTACAAGAACGCCAGTGGCGATAACAGCCCGCCGAACGACGTCATTTCAGGCAGCATAGTTAATAGAATAGAAATAGCACTCAAACTGGAATTGCAATTCAACACCTACATAACATATTGGGACTTCCGAACTCCCATTTCTGCTTTTTATGCAATAAAAATTTGAAAAAAATGTAGTCTTTCATTTGCAATAAAAATGGACAAGCATTTGTAAAACTTTTCCACATTATTCCAGTCGATAGTATTAGTAACTGTTGACATAAGCAGCTGTGACAGACAGAAAGACAGACAGACGAAATCGTACCGCCATAGGAGTTTCTTTTCTATTATTTTTGTACAGAACCTTAGAACTAATAACTAAAGAACTACCACCTTGTTCATAACACTAAAATAAATATTTTTGTTTATGAAACTAGTTGTTTGCATTTTTTATCGATTTAACACACCTACATACATATGTATCCTCACACTATCCCTAACGGGGGGAAATTATAATGTAATAATCTGCAATAATTAGTCTCGTTGTGCGTCAATATGCAGCTGTGCTTGAAACGAAATTGCGTCCCCCTTTCATTTCTGGCATACGAGATTTGCGGTGGCCACCCGTTTTGGCCGATGCAAGCGATAATTGCTATAACGGAGGTGGTCGAGCACCAACTTCCTCGATAGTACATACCTATTATGTTTGTTACGATAGTAAAGAAATGTTTAAAATTTGTTTTTATTAGCTTCACGACGAGATTATCATCAAAGAAGAACAGACGTCGGACTCGGACGCAGATGAACTTACACGGAGCAGTCCTCAAGAGGTGTACAGCAGTGAAACCGATGAACATTCTAATGACGGCAAAGGTGCAGAAAAGCGATCAGCGCCGGTTACTGGCAACACATCGAAAAAACAAAAGATTGATGTTAATCTCTCACAAACAAACCCGAACGACACTTCGATGCAAGCTCATAGTAGTGTGAGTTTTTTTTACTATTGTTTCATACTTTTATATAACTTGGTAATATAAACCGGGTTATTTTTATTAGTTTATATTGATAAACCGATAAAAATAGCCGTGCCATAATCGCGCAACGCATAAGCCAGACAGAATACGCGGTTACGACTTTCTAAACTATGCGGCAGAGAAGAGCCGCGAATACAATAGAATATTAAATACTAATTCGGCAAACATTTTTCTGCACAATAGTGCTCTATGTTTCGCCATATCCCTGTTGCTCTCGCGCTGTGTTTTCTGTATGTTTTTTGCAATGGAGCGTAGACACCGAACCATCGCGTCTGCGTGCCAACTTCTCTATGTTGAAATTTAAGTGGGACCAATCTGAAAATGTATCCTTTAAAAAAATTTTTTCCCAATCGGTTTGAAAATTACGGAGTTCTGAGGTAACTAACATAAAAAAAATACAACCGAATTGGAACCTTTGTTCTAATTCGATTGTTTGTTTGAACCATTTTTTGAAGTCTGTTAACAGCGCGGCACGATCACGTAGGACAATTTTCTGTTGCACTTTATTAAAAATTTAACCTGTGCCACAAGTGTGAGCGTTAAGGTTATTGGCAATACATAGGTGATAGAAAGCAATGAAATTACAAACGCATTAAATTTGCAATGTGTTAGCATTTTTTTAACTTTAATACACTTTTTTAGACTCACGGTTTGTATCCATTGTAACAATAAAATGAACGGTTTCTTACCGCGATATTGAATATTTTTGAGTTTCCCGATATTTCGATGTTGTTGCAAGCACTATTATCACGGGTTAACCGACTTTACGCGTGATTATGGTGCTTGAATCAGCATGGAAATATTGGGAAACTCAAAAATATTTAATATCGCGGTAAGAACCCGTTAATTTTATGCAATATTAGTGTTTCACATGTTTTTTAACCGTCTCTAAAGTATATATTATTAAATATTAGTGTTGCAAAAATTCTGAATCGAGCAAATAATTTTAATTTTAATAGGTAATAAATAGGAATATATAATTTTAATAGGTACTGTACTGGAAAGCATGAACATGGTATAACAAAATGAATATTTTTCAACAGACATAATAATGTATTTGCTTGCTTTTTTGTAATTAGTTCTTCAAAATTATTTAAAAATAATGTGGCTTCTAGCTCCTAGATATAATTCGTGAAGTATATAGGGGAACTTTGAACCTACTTAAAAAAAGATTTCTTATTAATAGTTTAAATGGACATATATATATAAAAGCACACTAATTAATGCGTAGATTAGATTCTTACACTCTTACCTAAACTCACTGAAACACCACGTTTAAGGCTCACTAGAACATAATGTACGGGAATAATTCACTGAACACTAATTTTGATTATATTTTAACAATGATCGTTCGCGGATACAGCTAAAGATGTACTGATACTGATTGTACTACGCTACTCATGTTTTAGAGCCCCTATGCTAGGGTTCCCAACCCCAAATTTAAAAAACTAGGATTTGAAGTCGGTAAACCAGGACAATTCACTTTAAAATAGGACGCAGTAATAGAGTAGCAATAGCTAAATTACTATGTAGAGAAAATAGGTCAAATGAAATTCAAGTAATAATAATCATATATTTTTAATGTAAGTATGTTACGTCTTTGTTTTGAAACAACACGAGCACGGGCCCGGGCAATGCGAACACTCGCGAGTCGTGAGGCCGCCCATAATGTAAGGATTGCAAAAGTGGCGCGCGAATTTTAAAATACGCAACCTTATCAGGGCGCTTTAAAAACCCAGAACGCTGCTTAAAAACTATCCAGGACATCCCAGGACACTACAAAAACCAGGACATGTCCTGGGAAAACAGGACGGTTGGCAACCCTACCCTATGCAGACTTGGGTGTATTTGGTGACTTAGATCTTTATATCTAAGAAGCCCGAGAGATAGATATTTGAATATATACAATTTCGACTCGTTATCTTGAACCTTAACAATGGAAACACGATTGGAGAAAAAAATCTCGATAAAAAAAAGAAAAAACCCTGTTTTGCACAAAGATTCAGTTGCTTCTCCGAAATTCTACAGAATTTTAAAATTATTTTCACTAAAATGGATAGGTAATTATAATATGTCGAATCTCTAAAACCAGTTTTGTAATTGGTAATGTAGTTTTCCTGCAAATTACGTATGTGCAAAAACAAACATTGAGATTTCTTCGCCCTAAAATGTGGTCAAACAGCAAATGTGAAAATGAACTTTATTGTTACCGGCATAGGGCGCGGGGGTAATGGACGAAATCGGTTGCAATGGGCTGCATAGGCGGACTCTTAAAAGCACATGGTCATCGCGGGTATAATTAAATTATCTTTGACTACCTCCATTCGCCCAAACCGTACACCTTCGCTAATTGTTTCTCGACGACGACTACACAAAAACTAGTCAGACTCTTTTACAAATCCTCATTAATACGTAGACAAAGTTATTTTAACCTCATTTTTGCTATTAAAATGTTATAAAATTGTCACAGATAACTAATTGATGTTATTATTGTATATTATATCTCCATAGCAGTTACTCTATGGAGAATTTTTCAACAATTTTGATAGAAATAATTTAGTAAACACTTTCTTGAACTGAAAAGGGTGAAGGTTCTCGGCAATTTCCTCCCTGTTGACGAATCGTCTCGAAAAAACTTTCTCAAGGGTTTTGATTGAGTCTTCAGGTAAATACAAAATTATAGCCTTCATTTTGGTCGTGAACCTATAGGCTGTTGTTAATAGAAGTTATTTAATAACGAAGTATAAATTGATTTTCAACGTTGAAATCAAAGATATATTTAGTTTACAAATAACCTTCTCTGACCTTGGAAATTGTTATAAATATTGTACATAAATGTGATGAATTACTAATATTTTTAGCTAATTTCCACTCAAATTCCAAAAACCACCCATCGACACGTGTTTTGTTTCTCAAAGAAGCATCGTCAGGATATACCAGAAATCAGACTCGGTCAGCTAGCAGCATTCGATTGGACAGATTCGGTGCTGGTTAGTTAGGAAGGAAGGTTGGGAAAATAGCTTAAGATTTTAGGAATTCATCACATGAAATGGATATCCGCAAAGTAACACCTGAGTCTATACAATATTGCACAAAAATGCTGAAACTTTTTTTTTTCTCTTTGTCTTGTCGATTCTTCTCAGTGTTGGTTCATTTCGAATCGGTGCATGATTTAAATTTTTTTAACACCAGGCAGTGAACAATTATATGCGTAGATAACAAATGTTTTACTATTAATATTTTACTATCAATCATTTAAACAAATAACATAATTTTTGGAGTAAAATACAATTTTCTATAATACATACATACATATATTCACGTTGCATCCCTAACGGGACAGTCAGCGAGGACGAAGTGTCAAGCTTCGCGATCCTTATACACTTATTCTTTCTCCCTTCACCTCCTCAAATTTTCTGTAATGAGATTGGATTTAAATATTTGAAGTTTTAAAACAGCTCAAGCTATTTCAAAAATTGTAGATCACTGACGTCACTCCTTTCGGTAGTATTAATGTTATTATTATGTGCTATGTAATACTAGTATCTATAATTATCTCCATAAAAACGTGTTTCTTGTGACCTAACCTTGACTATGTGAGTCATAGAGTAATAACTTAATATAATGCTATAGCTATGTTTACATAACAGCCGTACAAAGTAGAGCCGTTGTTTGCGGCCATATATATGTATGTGTTTAAGGATTCCATCATTAACTAACCACATCAGTGGGTTCCGTAGAAAACTGGAAAAAAGTAACACTTATATATTGTAAAGAGTCAGACGTTACTTTGTGCTACAGTGCTTAATATGCTTCAGTAGTATTGATACAGATTGTTTTCTTTTGGCCCCTTCTGAGATTACAATTAACAACTGTAATCTAGGAAATTTAAAGGTAAATCGTAGCTATCACTGGTTTGGAAAAAGCTGTTGGTGCTATGGTATGTAGAACCAGCAAGAACCTCGGTCACATATCATCAACATTAACGTGTACAAGTGAAACTTAGTTATCTTGTTGCTTTAATTATGGTTCTAAACAAAGACTCATAAACTGAGAGACACTCCCTACTCTAAGAAACGAACTAATACCTCGAAATAAAACGTTAACAATATTACACACATACTAACAATATTTATATAAGTGTAATTAAATAGCCTTCAAGCCTTTTCTATTTTTAAAAAACACCTCTTTTTAAGAGAGTGGTGCGTGCGTTTCGCACTCACTGGTGTTAATTAACTCCTATTAACTGAATAGAAATTGGTGCAGAGGCGCGTCTGTCTCAGTTTATATAAGTCTTTGACTTCAAATACATGAAAATTACAAAAAATTGAAGTTAGTAGTGGGTACACAATACCCACGATCTTATATACGATACGATATATCCAAAATAGGGTTATTAGACCAAGTTTTTACAAAATATGCAAGATTTTTTTTTCAAAATTATTTTATAGTATCACTTATTGAAATAGAATGGTTTACAATATATTCTCTAGTAATTAACTTCGTATTTGTTGGTATTGGAAATTGCCCTATTTTATCACCCAACTTTAAACTGTCCCTTTGTTAAGAGGTTCTTATTCAGAGCAATCTTTAAATCTCTTATCTAACTGCTTTTTTATTCTCTAGATGTCCTCTCAACGTCAGTAAAAAGTAAGTTGATTAAATCAAGCAGACAAGTTTTTAAATATGTTTTTTTAACCCACAGTTTTACTACCACCAAGTCAAAGAGGAGCCAGTGGACGGTGAAACAGAGCAGTGGGAAATTTGCGAAGATTCTCTGACAAAAAGATACGAACCTGCTAAAGTACAAATCTGTGAAGATCCTCTGACGAAAAGAGATGAACTTAAAGATCTTTCTTCTCGCAGTCAGAATAGTGACAAAAGCCCCATTAGGCAATCCTCTTCGACACCTAAGAATCCACACACAGAGCTTGATCTGACGAAAATACTGACAGATCTGTCATCCAGTTTACAAGCTTTGACATCACAAACTAATGACTGTTACGACAATTTTGGCAAATATATCGCTTCAATGTTGAGAGCGATGCCTGTACATAGAGCACTGGATTTGCAGCCAAAGATTGTTAACCTAATTACCTCAGCAGAAATAGAAGAGCGAATGAGCCAAACAGGTGAAAAAGTTGATTGAAGGTGTTATTGAGAATAGTTTTTGTGAATTTTATAGGCTTGAATTCAATAAAAAATTGTATTATTGATTTTTTTTTATAAATTTTATTTCTCGAACACAAATTAGGATTTTTTTTAAATATGTCTAGTTTTTTTTAAATATGGTTTCGGGCACAAAGAAAGAATGAGTTATGAAAGACTGACGAAGGAAATCTACAGAGCGAAAGCGAGTGGTAAAAGAAACCATGTAAGACAAAGGCTGACTTATGAAAGTCAAATAGCCAGTGTCAAATGTCAAAAGCACTCGCATACCTGGGCGAAAATGTGTGAGGAGAATGATGAGATTTGAGGAAGCGAAAGAAGTATTTTAGGACCGCGTTGCTTGGCGCTCCGTCCTCTCTGACTCCCCGTTGGGAATACAGCGTGAACATATGTATATGTATGTGTCTAGTTTTGTTTTTATGTTAATTAAAAACTGTTTATTTTTATTACTTTCGCTATGTACATCAAATATTTAGCAGTATTAAAAATCTTGACTGTTTCTTTATATGTCCGAGATTATGTAAAATAAACATTTTGTTTCCTCAATACGACACGATTCATATTTTTGATTTCTTTCATCTAATTATTATTATGGAATCACATTATAGTGAAACGAAAACGAAGTACTTTCGCATATTTTATTGCCGTCATAAAGTCTGAAGTATTTGCATGAAATAACATAGTTGCATTACTTTCCCTGTAGTCCGGGCTAGAGAATAAGGCTACGGTGATGTACGAGGCAACCGAAGGGGTCTGCGAGGTCGCATTTGATTGGAGTGTTCGCTTCGGTCGTCCATCCATGCGACCCCGAGGAGAATGACAGCATGTGTGGTCGTGTCACTGCGAAGGTGGAAGGTGGAAAGGAAAGACTGTCTCAGTATATTTGTCGCCAGAAACTCCAAGAAACAATTAAAATATATTACGCCGACATTTTAATGAAAGAATATGAAGAATTTATCTGTTTATCACTGAAGACATCGGTTGTATGGGCTAGTCCCTTTACCTTCCCTCCAAAGGGAGAACCGTACTACTGCTAATAAACAATGAGTTTCGTCAATATGATACGATTAATATTTTTATTTTCTGTCATATAATTTATTATTAATATTTTAATTTATAAAATTCTAAAACAATGAAAACATAGTACTTTTGTGTACATATTTTATTGCTGTCATGATGTATGACGTATCTGTGCGAAATAACGTGGCCACAAAACTGTCCCTGTAGTCCGGGCCCGACAATAAGCCTACAGTGTTCGCCCCCTGTCGTAACTACGCGACTAAAGGGGTCTTCGAGGTCGCGACTGATTGATGTGGGCGCTTTGGTCGTCTATCCATGCGACCCCGAGGAGAATGACAGCACGTGTGGTCGTAGCACCGTGAAGGTGCAGGAGGCTTTGTTACTGCCTCCAAAGAAGTGCTTCGGCACAGCGTACATGTAGTACGGTACGAGCATGGAGCATTCAACCTATAGAGTGGCAATGTTATTTATTTTGTATGAAAACAATTTACATCTAAACACTTGCGGTTACTGCGTTCAGTTTTATAGTTTGATTTTATTTTGCTGTTTTTCCACACCACCGAATAGAACAGTAAGCAAAATTATTAAATATCTGTCGGAATATACAGAGATGTACACACAGATCCAGTATTGGTTACGTACTGCTTAATGCGAGCGATAGTTGATATTTCTTAGCGTAAATAAACTGAGCAGTGGTGAATAAGGTGGTCCGATATTTCATATCTAAAGGTTGAGTGCCCCATGGGTATGTGTCGTAGGAGAACCCGGAGCCCCTCGACAACGCACAGGAAACGACCACGTAGTCAGTTTGTAACGTAGTCAGTGAAGCCCCACATAACAGTCTCACCACCGGCTAGGCTATGATCACGTTTCTCCTGCGTTACCAAAAAAAAAAATACAATAGTTTATGATGAATTACGTGTGGGAACTCTAGTCGTACCCTGGTAAGTAAATTAGCAACCACAAATCAGAAATGAGTAGGTAACAAAAAACTGAATTTGAAATTAATGAAAAAAAAAAGAAATGACCAAGGAAGATCAAGGCTGACTTATGAAGATCAAATAACCGGAGTGTTAGCAGACGGAAATGTCAAAAGCACTCGCATACCTAGGCGAAAATGTGTGAGGAGAATGATGAGATTTAAGGAAGCGAAAGAAGTATGTAAGGACCGCGACTCTTGGCGCTCCGTCCTCTCTGACTACCCTGTTAGGGATACAGCGTGAAGATATGTATGTATGTAAGAAATGAGCCGTCGCGGAACGCCTGGCAGATGTGAAACATTGAAACTATTTAGTATTATACGCATGAAAGGATTATTTATTAAAAGGTGGCACAATCAAAAACAAAATATTCAGATTTAAAATAAAAAATATTCCATATTTATAAAACAAAGGCAACGTGTTGCGAAGTGAATACACTGTATACGCTATAGGTATACGAGCTCAGTACAAACGCGTGGCGACGCGTTGCTACGTCACCACGCCAACAGCCGGTCTGACCCGCCGTATAAGATGTTTCGCGTCACTATGAAAAGTGGTCCCATATAAAGAAACTCTTCGTTGCTAACTTCCCGTACATCGATTATGTAGTTCCTGTTGCTTGTTGAAAATGCACTGATCTTTTTACCTAACGTAGGAGATCTCGGAACACATCGACAATAGAACTTGCGAATTCGACTCTTCCTGTGACGTTATATAAGTCATTAAGGCTGACAGCAAAATGGAGGGTTGTTTAGTTGCTTCGAGTCCAACACATCACCCACGATATATCACGTACAAGTTTATTTTAATCTGTTTGTGTCCTAATTACGTGTCACGTAAAGTTGGAAAAATATTTGTATAAAATACAAAAGTCAAGGAAAAAAAAGTCCGTTGCCAAGTCTTGCCTACGTGACTGCGGACAACAAGGCTCTGAGTGAGCGAGACGCAATACTAATTATGTACTAGGCTGAAAGGGATAAATCATTTAGATAAAGACCAAAGACCTCGCGCACTTACATGACGAGAGAGAAAATTTTCAACAATTTCTTCAATAACGATGGACTTACTAACAATTAAATTGTTAAATATGCCATGAATATCAGTGATACTGTTTTTGAATGTGTCTGTAAACAAAATCTGTGTGCTATCGCTACGGAAGTATTCTGTAATTTATGTCTATTATTACATGATTCCCAGTGAACCGTATACTTAATGCGACATATCTACTAAACTTAGTATAAGTATGTTGGTTAAGGATTAATGGTGAATAACATCGTTATCGTATTGATAAATGAATTATATAAATACGAAAATATCAAGCCAACAGAGAAACAGAAGTGGACAAACCTACAAGTCAAATATCAACCGTTAGGAACAGCTGTCATCGACAAGAATAGAATTGTTTCAACCAATGCATCGCGTTGAAGATAAATACCTATCTGTTATTGTGTCAGTATTGAAATATCACAACGGCGTGAAATCATGCACGTACGCATCTAATCTGGAGACAGCCTTTCGCTATAAAATAATGCTTGTTAATACAGTCCTGTTAATTTAACGTCCGCTTAAATGGACTAACCATAAACTTGTCAAAGGTCCTTATTTTAAGAAAAGGCTCCTACGGCATCACTTCTTTGTTCGCATGTTTGTCTGTCAAAAAATATCGTTTTTCTTAGCAACAGGTAAAGTTATCAAGTTGAAATTAATATTGAATACTAAGGTTTACGATCGCTTGGCGGTGTAAAAAATTCAAGTTTCTATGTCAATGAAATCAAGAGATACTGCCATTTATGTCAGCTTTGATATCGCGAACTCACTCATAAAACCCTACAGGGTGGGTACTTTGTTGACCTAGAATCATGAAAAGCAAGAAATAAGGTCTCAACGCAGAAGTAAAGGAAAAAACATGTAAATGTGTTATAGTTACATATATCACCAAAAAATACATACATATATATTTTCCCGTTATATCTTTACAAGATAGACAGAGGACGGAATGCCAAGCTTCGTGGTCCTTACGTACATCTCATCATTCTCCTCACACACCATCATATCACCTAAAAAAATACATTAAAATGTTTGCAAGTAAAGTTTTTATTAAATAGGAAATATGAAGTATCAGAAGGCTTCATTTATTTAATACTGTCTAAAAATTGAAAATCACTCATTAATTTATGGTATTTATTTAAAAAATTTATACGACTAGACAGAATTCAACAGTCAATACCATATTATTTAACAATTCTCCTTTACGATGTAATTAACTACATACATAATTTTTTTGTTAAGTATCTAGGTACCGCAAGCAAATTTGTGTCATATTAAAAAAAATTGGTTAGTGCTATGATTTACAGTATAGAACACTCTTCATACGAGTCCAACTCGTACTTGACTGGCTTTAGGTAACGGGACGCGGATGACGAGATCAACATTTTAGAAACCATAATACAAATAAATTGTGTACTTGTTTAATTTTTTATCTACATTAATTGGTAAAACATTTATTAATAACAAAAAAATACATACATATGTTAATATTTACAAACTTAAAACTACACATTATCTTAAATAATAAACTTCCTCAAAGTTGCCGCTTAGAAAGTTGGCATTGCTTAAGGTACCGAGCAGACTGGGCAGCATTGCCTCTTTGAATAGCCAAACTGATTCGTTGGCGGAAGAAGCTGCCATCCTGGCGGTCTCCCGAAGCCTCGATCAGTCTCTTACAAATATCAGAAACCAGTCGATGGGCTTCGGGGCCCCAGGGACCCAAAGTTAATACATTAATTCTACATTAATAGTTGAATAATTACATGCAACTCATTTCATCTTTAGCGTGGACTGCACTAAGGTATATTAAAAGCATATGTTGACGTCATTTTCAATACATACCTGTATGTGTTTACGGGTTTTTACATTTACTTATAGTTTTATAGGTACTAATATTACTAAAAGGTAAACTTTGTTTGTTTGTATGTAATGGATAAACCCAAACACTACTCAACCGATTTCAAACATTCTTTCACCTATATATTCACCTATAGAGAGCTACATTATCAGCTAGTAACATGGGTATATTCTTTTAAAAAAAATTCTACCCATGCGAAGCCAGTCCAGGTCGCTAGTTTGTTATGAACTAACGACTCGCCTCGTATTAGCACAGGTGGATACACTATTGCTTATTTGACGACCTAGATGGCGCAGCGGTTTAGACGTTCACCCAAGCGCGGAAGGTTCCGGGTTCGATTCCCGGTCGGGTCAAATTAGAAAATGAACTTTTCTATATTGTCGTTGTCTGGTTCTCATAGCACAGGGATACCCTAGTTTGAGATCAGATGATTGGTGTGTATCGTCTGGCGCATTATTATTATTATTATTTCTCGAACTATTTTAATTTCCTATAATGTGTCAAATAACCCACTGAGTTCAATTCATCCAGCAGTGTTCGAGTCATAAATAATTTTGATTAATTTAAAGCTTAATTTGCAAATATTCAGATTTCGAATTAAAACTTATTTTTATCAAAAATATGCCTCATATTATTTAGGAATTGTGTAGTTTTCTATTATGAAAGAATTTTTAGAAACAGTTCCTCGGAGCAAGAAACAACGGAAGGAGCCATAATAAGTTGTCGCTCTTACCACCGTGTGACAAACGAGTTTTTGTGTCTCTTTCTATCTCATTGAGCGTAACTATGAGTAAAACAGTTAGCTGTAACAAATATGGCAATCTCGAACTGTCAGTGTAATTCGTATTAGCTTATGAGTCGGTCATGAAATAATTATTTGCAAAATACTCGTAAATCTTAAGTGTTTTTGCTACTACTCGTAGTACTCACAAAAATAAAAATATATCATGTTCAGCTGTGTATCGTTGTACTCTGACCTTCCCTAGTCACGCACATTAGTATAAATCTAGAAACTCGGTCACGAAAAAGGATATCGTAAGGACACGGTCTTAGAGCAAATACTCCGTCCATTGTAATACATGGTCCGAGAATAATTCAGTAGTTTCAAAGATTAACTCCTATATAGGATTTTTGGTGGGAACGGGAGAAGTGAGCTTGTCATTTTATTTAGTTTCTATTTTTTACATTTTTGGGAGTTTTAAAGTATAAAAGTGTTAGTATATTGTGTTTTAAAGTTCTGTGTAAGTGAAAAGAATGGAGTAGGTCTAAATAAACAAGTGTAGCTGAAGTTCTCGCGCTCTTCCAAGAAGTCCTATAAAACTTCAGTAAAGTTTATTATCACTTTACTGGAGGATATTTACGAATTTTACGATAACGATTCTCCTTATTAATACAATACGTGACATTGGAAAATGCGCTAATCTGTGCGCCATGCAATGAACAAAGAAAAAAAACTCCTACATTGAAAGTAACAAATTTTACCTCGTTATAATATTATTAATTATTGGTGCGAATAATGTACGTAATAACATAAAAACCGTAGCGTTAATAAGCGTAGTCAAAACCGTTATTGTCTTCGATAGTCAAGTACACAATTAGCGTCTACTTTCATTCGCGCTCAATAAATTCTCTTTTGTGACTTTTAATTTTTTATCAGTATTTTTCAGCCATAGCACCGCCCGTCTCTTTTCACGGTCAATGAACCGTTAAATACTCGTACCTGTGTTGCGTAACGGAACCACTGATACATGAAGAGAGTTCACGCTTGACCAGTGGTTGAAACCTCTCCTGCACAGCAGCCCGTGAGGTAGGTCAGAGACATTAGGTCACGTAATTTAGTTAATCTTTATAAAAGCGAAATGCCACTGACTACCACTCACTGATTAATCATGAAATCTCAAAACGTGCTAAAGGTAGGATCATGAAATTTGATCTGTTGATAGGTTATGTTATGTAGGGGTCCGCTACGAAAGGGTTTTAAGAAATTTATGGGACTTTAGATTATTTACGCTTTTTTGATCGATCAAATAGATTTTATATAAGATTTAAAGTGCGATTGGGTAATGCGATGGCGATGTCATATTAACAGAATGAGGCGTCAATGATAATTAAAACCTTTCGAATAGTTAGAAAAACCTGACACTGAAATCTTTTCGCTAAGTCAAAATTTTTTCTTAGTACGGTTCCCTTAGGAGGAAAGATAAAGGGTTCTTTCTGTGCTCATGTAACCGATGTCTTCAGTAGTAAATACATAAATTCTTAACATTATTTTATTAAAACGTCGACGTAATCGATTTTAATTTCTCTTGGAGTTTCTGGCGACAAATATATTAAGGCAGTCTTTCCTAGTAGGTTCCACTGAGGCGGCCTAGTCCGCTATATCTTTCTATATATATAAAAAAGCGATGTATGTATGTATGTATGTATGTATGTATATTATAATTATAATTAGCTTAATAGGATAGTAAGTAATAATGTATTTGTTGTTCATTATAATGCACGTAATGATATGATAATTAATTATAAACAAACCGAGAAACACATCATATGGGAATGGCTGTATAGAATTTTAGTCGTACCTGGCTGTCTGTCCGTGTGTCACTTTGGGCTAAGCTGAAAAACAGCGCGGTAACGTTTCGCGTTATCGCTTAATGCTGAGACGAAGCCCTTTTGTCGTTACAGAGCGCTGTGCCTCCAGTGTATTAGCTTAATTAAAACAGGTATTAGCTACTGGATAATTTATATCTGTATTCGTTTTTATTATTTAAGTGTTTTTTGCTCTGTGGCGATAAATATATCATTTTCTTTCTTTCTTTCTTTCTTTCTATGTATGTATGTTCCTTATGGACTCCGAAACGGCTGGACCGATTTCGATGAAATTTTCAGGGAATCTTTAGATTGGCCTAGCGGGTGTTCCTGTAAAGTTTGGTAGCGATCGGATTAGTAGAATTTTTTTTTTTTGCAGTATCAAAATAATTGTAAAAAATGTTTAATCTGTCTATCTATCTATATATAAAAGGCGATGTATCTATGTATGTATGTTCCTTATGGACTCCGAAACAGCTGGACCGATGTCGATGAAACTTTCAGGGAATCTTCAGATTGGCCTAGCGGGTGTTCCTGTAAAGTTTGGTAGCGATCGGATCAGTAGAATTTTTTTTTTGTTTTGTAGTATCAAAAGAATTATAAAAAATGTTTAATTTATTTTAACTTCAACTAACGCCCAGTGAACGGGCCGGGTTTGCTAGTAAGACTATAGTCTCAACCTTACACTACTATATTAGCACTTATTTCAACAATTCCACAATAATGCACAACAGTGTGGACACTGGGACGCAAAACTGCGCCAATTTTACATCACAATATCCGCTAGTAACAATTTGCAATTAATTAAAATAAACGCCCGACCACTCTCCATAAAGTCCTGCCAAAAATTCCTGTTTATAAGATTTATTTATATTAATGATTCTGTTATGTATTTATTGCGCTATAGAATTAGAAAAGAAGTGTCCTAAATATTTATTAAAGCCAAGGTCACCCAAAAGAGAGAAATAAAAAAAATTAAGAGAAAAAATAAACCGACTTCAAGAAATCACTAAAAAGTACAAAATAACTATTCTTTACTAATAAAAATTAAAGAACAATACTAAAACTATAAATACGACTATATACGATTATATTTAATATTTTGGTAATTGAGTTTTTGTATCGAAACGTTTACACGGAACGGAATATAATTGTGAAATTGAATGTGAATTGAGAGTGAATTTGAAATACATAAACATTGTATGGAGTCCCCTGAGCGCGTGCTAAACTCGCATTTAATATTTTTTTTAAATTTTTAGGATTCCGTACATCAACCAGTTGCGTAACTATACCATCTGGGGCCCGCGGCAAATTCTTTTGATGGGGCCCTATCAGTAAAAATCGTCACGTTGTACTTAGTTTAATTTTAATAAACCACTTAAGTAGTTATCCAACACTAATAACAATTTTATTTTCAAGAGCATGGGTTTATACATTTACATTCATTCTCATTCACCAGCCTATACACGTCCCACTACTGGACATAGGCATCATTCTTCAAGTACTGACTAATTTTAGGTAGCTTTTTATTTTTTTCTTCGGTCTCCCTCTTTCTCTTTCGTTTTTCGCTCCCACTTAAATATTTTCTGGAACTAGACATTTTAATATCTAATTTTCACAATAAACTTTACTTTGCCACCATTTGCAGATTCAATAAAACAACAAATACGAAAAATCAAAGATACAAATGACCAATTGTCAAAACAATCACATAAAGAATACGCAGTCAGTAGAGCCCTCATAAAAAAATAGCAAATCCGGAATTCCCCTAATATAGTGTTGCTAGCTCGCCCCAGCGGCAGCGCCACGAAAAAGGTACTTTCTTGGTTAATAAAATGAGGGAATTCCCCGGTCGTCAATGCTCACCCGCGCTGCCAACGTACCGCGAAAAAAATGTAGAAACCAATGGATGCGTTCTAAAATTGATCAACATCTTTTTGTTTAGGATATGTTGAAATGCTTAACGATTAACTTGAAATTGTATTATGGTCTTTAGTTGTCTCACTTTAATGGATTTTAAGCAGAACTTAAAAATAAAAAATATACTTTTCAAGTAAAATAAAATACTCAGGTACAATGTTAAAAAATTATTTCTGAGCTCGAGGCCTCTTGGGTCGGGGGCCCGTGGCATTTTGCCAGCCCTGCCACCCTATAGTTACGCCATTGACATCAACAGGAAATAATGGAAATAATACATATCCATGTACCCGTCTGTCCGATCAGTCAAGAACTTTTATCGCAAGAATGGGTAGGTTGTATCAGTTTGAAATTTATATCAAATGCTGAGGTTTATTATTCCTATGGAGGTGTACAAAATTCAAACTTCTAAGTAGACGTAATCAAAAGATATGGCCATTTATGTACTCGAACAAAAATTCATATGATACTTACTTAATCATGAATTTTGGCAAGAAGCAAGGTCTCACATCACAATAAAAGGAAAAAAAATCTAAAAATTGCGAATTTTTAATACTTCATACTATTTTGCCCTTACAAACTTACATTTGCATTTGGAGATTATGAGGGTATGTATCTTTCAAAAGCAAAGTTAAGTTTGTTTTTGATCCAACATATTTCTTGGCAAATATATGACACATATACAATGTATGCTGGTACGAAACTCTCGGTGACCGAATCCGACACGCATTTGGCCAGTTTTTTTTCTAACTTTCATGTAAAACGAAGTTTCCTATTCTGTCGTTTTGAATAAAAAGTTAAAAAAAATTGTTCATTTCATTTTTTTCGCGCAAAGTTGTTCAGTTTCATGGGTGAAATTGTTCTCTTTCTGTTAGAAAAGCAAGAAAATTTCTAGTACACGTAAGTATACAATTTGCTTCCAACGCGTCAAAGTCAGGTCATTTATTTATCACATTTATTTGAATTTTATCGAACCGTTTTCATCGAGTAATTGGTTTTAAACTCAAATTAGTGCACGTTAAGGCTGCATTTGTAATAACATTTCCTAATACTATGAGATTATACTAGTTTGTAGTAATTATGTTTGTTTACTTCGAATTTCGTAGATATGACTGTAGTCACGTTAGCCACCAGGTCGACGTGCTAGATAACTAGATATCAGTCACGAGTCGACACCGGTATTAAACTTTAACCGTTGGAGAACTTCAGAATGAAACAACTCGTGAAAAGGAATAACTTTACCTTTAAAATTCAAATTGATATTCATTTTTTAATTTTTTGAAATAATACAAACTTCTTCGTGATACCACTTTTGCGCATAAGTAGTTAGGATTTCATACAAAAATGAAAACCTTATCATTGGTAAAGAATATCTATTCCTTTTTTTTACTGAACTCAAAGTCAAAGTCAAAAGTCAAATCAATATAATTCAAGTAAACACAAATGCAAGGTATTTTTGAACGTCAAATCTACTTTAGTTCGGTTCGAAAAGAAAACCTGGAGACTGAGAAGAACCGACAAGAAACTCAGTCAGGTATCATTTTTTCAACATCATTCTACAATATTAATGTTTTTAAACTTTCACGACTTGTACACATCTTACAATATTTACGAACGGGTCTATGTCGCGTTTATACTTTAAGACTAGTTACCTATTTTATCCCGACGTTTCGACTGGATTGCACCGATCGTGGTAAAATAGGTAACTAGTCTTAAAGTATAAACGCGACATAGACCCGTTAGTAAATATTATAAGATCATTCTACAATAGTTATTTAAAATATCCATCCATCCATAATCCATAAAGCCAGTAAATGCATGTGGAGACAGGATTATTTCCACACTGTGTCTTCAATGAAAACTCGTCACAATCATCCTCCCTTTCCTTTTTTTAGTTACGCAGGAGAAACCTAAACACAAGTACCCAATCCCCGGGTTGTACAATGTAATAATTACATAGGTGGAAAATGGAAATAAAAAATAAAGATAAAGAATAGAACCCTAGGAATAAACTTTGTAAAAAAAAAGAAAAATAAAATTTTGGAAAATATGTAAGGACGATGAAAGGATAGGATAAAGACATGATCAACAGAAGAAAGAATGCAATGATCAAAACTTATAAAAGGTCTCTGACACTTAAGTTGGGGGACGCAGGACAAAAAACTCCTTGGGTGTGACTAGATTATGTGTGCCTTTAACCTATATAAAACTGCCGCAGCTGTCGTCCTGAATGAGTAGTTGACAGCCCCAGTATCTTCCATAGAACGTACCGGAGATCCTGTCACGCTGGGCGGAAGTATTTCTCAGGGGGGGGTGCACTGAATTACAAGTTCCACTAGAACAACGTTAAAACAATAATCTATCCCTAAGCGCTGGCAGAGCAGGGCGCGGAAACTGCCGCTTCGCCGTAAGTAAGACTGAGTCAGTACTATCGTGACGTCACTCCAATGAGTAAGACCTTCACGACGTTTTAATATTACATATAATAAAATAAGTTTAATTAATTAAAAATCCATTTTAAATGTATATTTTTCAGCCTTATCTGAGCACCATTTTTTAATTATTAATTGTAAAAGCATTACGCTACGTTGTTCACACAAGCGTCGAATTGAAAGCGAGCTAGCTGTGGTCGATTGTTTGTTTCGAAAACTCAATCTAGTACTTACATAGATATCGTTGGAAGGCAGTGACAGCCCCGTGCACCATCGCAGTGCCAAAACAGCGAGGACCACACAATGTCGTCCTCTTAAAAGTCGCATGCATGGAACGGAGCCTCCACTGCGATGGGCCCTCTCCTTTCACCCCTCGTACGACAGGCGGGAAACACCGTAATCGTATCCTCGCCCCTAAGCTACCGAGCTCTCCTATCTTCTAAACGACTGCATGTAAGTGTTAGTCTCAGATAGTATGGACACCACACTTGAAGTGTAGAGAAAAATTATAAGTCCTAGGTCTTGTGGATTATAAGAAATAAATTTTACAAAATCATTTTGTAAATTACCCCGTTAGAGATACAGCGTGGAGATGTATGTATGTATGTATAAATATGATACCGTTGCGAAATAAATTCGCATTCGACCAAATTACTTGGACATAGCTTACAGTTCAGCTATCTGTATCTTTGATTGCAAATAAATATTTTAATAATTTTTATGTAAATAAAATCGTATAAGGAAACTGACTTGTAAGGCGTTTCATTCAAATAGATGCAAACGCAATATATCCGTCTCATCAACTCATCAGTCACAAAAACACAAACAACTACGTCCCAATCATGATAACTCGAGGTCGTATTTTATCTACTACTTATTATATTTGTCCGTCTGCTGTTACTATCAGTTAAATTCGCCTTTATTCCAACAGAAATAAGCATCGTTTAGGCTGCAATTGAAAATGGTCTTTAATACTTCAATGCATCGATACATGTAATAAAACGATGTCTGAAAGTTGCGCAATTTCTTTATTTAGACCGTGCGGCGACAACTCGTCTGTTGGAGATTACATCGTAAGTGCTATCTTCAATGATCTATTTCCATATAACAATTGACAAGTTCTCTGTACAATGTACAATTCATATTTATAAAGTCAAATCTTTCATTGAATAAACCCGTTCTGAAGAATTGGTAATAAATGAAGACATAACATACACCAACTGACAGGTCTATTTATTCCGTCAACTTTAGACCTATCGAGTTACTAAAGAAATGGATAAAAATCACCCTTTTCTTATCTATCATGGTCATGAAAAGTAAGTATTGATTAAAGCCGTTTTGTTATATTTATGATATATGGAGGACAAGTATTTCATTTTACATTTACATTATATTGTTAATGACAAAAAAAGCAACTCACACGAAAGATCCATCAACATGGCAGGTTCGTTGAATTTTTGGCATTCTTGACATTCTTTCAATTTTTAATTTAAAATTGAAACAGACAGAGACTTAACCAGTAAGAAGGAAACCGGAAATTAGAAAAAATTGGAATATTTTTTTTAAATTATTTAGCTTCTTTTTTGTCCGAAATTGTTACAAAGCCCGAAATTAATGTGTATCCGACACACCCTTGGCGGGTTTCGTTGTCTTAAATATGCATAATATAATTTTAACAAAATCGAAATCTGTCCTTCAATCAATAACAATAACAAAACATTATATAATGTCAACATGTATGTATATTGTACATACGTATGTCTCGGTATAATTTGATTGCAATGATTTCTGATGCAACACTTATGTACAATTATATCATCGATCATACATACACTGAACCTTGTAGCGAGGTCTTTACGAAACACTATAAACATACAGATAATTTTGTTTAATTAAATTTGGCTTGAAAATATTTATTTTCTTGTTTATAACGTGTCGCAACTATTTGAAACTCGGACCAAGAAGCAATAATAGACGGAATCATATTTACCACCGTGGCTTTTACCACCGTGTGTTAAATGAATTTTCGTGTCTCCTTCTATGTCATTGAGCGTAACCATGAGTAAAACAGTTAGCTATAATAAGTATGGCAACCTCACACTGTCAGTGTAATCCATGTTAGCTTATGAGCAATTATTTGCAAAATTCTCGTAAATCTTGTGTTTTGGTTACTAGTAATCACGAAAATAATATTATATTCAGCTGTGTATCGTTATATTTTAACCTTCCTTAGTCACACACATTAGTAAAAATCTAAAAAATCGGTCAACAAAAAAATGACACTGGAAAGACACGCTCTTACAAAAAATACTCCGGCCATTGTGATAGTTGGTCCGCGGTTTAAAATATATCACGTATTTTGCTCGATAAAGAGGAAAACTGAAGTAATTCCATAGTGCTCTCTATTTCCAATTTTGAAATGGAATATTAATAACGGTCCTTTTTTTTGGGTAACGCTGAAGAAATGTGAACACAGGTCTCTTGACCGTAACGGTTCCGAATAAAATTTTGGTGGTAAAAGCCCCACTTAACGGAGTCTCTCCAATATCAAAGTAGTCTCTACATCCTTGCAGTGCCAGCGCGGACCACATACTGTCGTCGAGATCAGGGTCACATGGATGAATGATCGGAGCCTTCATTCCGAGCGCCCGAGACTACGAAGACCCATTCAGTCGCTTTTTATGACATAGAATACTGTAGCCTAGTCTAGCTCTCTGGTCTGGGCTACTGCAGAAATAAAAAAAGAGTTTGAAGTTTCATTGTGAACTTAAATCACGTTTAAGTACATACATACATACATATCATACGCTGTATCCCCAACAGGGTAGTCAGAGAGGTTGGAGCGCCAAGCGTCGCGGTCCTTAAATACTTCTTTCGCTTCCTCGAATCTCATCATTCTCTTCACACGTTTTCGCCTAGGTATGCGACTGCTTTTGACATTTCCGTGGGCAACACTCTGGCTATTTGATCTTCATAAGTCAGACTTGGTCTTCCTTGGCTTCCACGTTTAAATAAATCATTAAAATTCAGGAAGCACGTTACAATAACTACTGTTAAGGTGTTTCAGTACTTAATGATGTGTCACTGTGTCAGTAATAGAATTTGTTTTTTTAGAAGACTTTCGAATAGATAGAAAAAACTTAACATCGAAGCTAACCGCCGAAAGTTTTTTTTTTTTTATAAAAGAGGTGGCAAACGAGCAAGCGAGTCACCTGGTGGAAAATTATCACCACCGCCCATGGACACCCGCAACATCCAAGTAATCACGGCTGCGTCGCCGGCCTTTAGGGAAAGAGGTAAAGGAGGGGAAGGAGGTGGAGGGGGTAGATAGAAGTTATTTATGGATAAAAAAAATTACGTGAAGTGAAACTTTGTTTTTGAAATTTGATTAATGCCGTAACCACTATCTATATCTACAGTTTTGTCTAGTTAACAATATCTGTTATCAAGTGTCAAAACTGGAAGCAGTAGTTATCGTAAAGCTTAGCCAATATTCTTCTCTCAAACCAGCACGGAAGGACTAAGTTAATACCGACTCACATTAAATCTACCGCTTTTTGTCTATAAGTACATAGATTCGAAAACTGATTTCTTTTTCTTATTTTAAATTTCCCAAACCTATTTTACAAGAGTTTTTACCTTGATTGTTCTATTATACATTGTAAAGAATATAAATTACAGTCTTAGCAAAAAACAAGTGAATAATAATGTAGCAATGACGTTAGGTGGCGTGATCCAACTAGCTCTGCTCTAATGCACTATTTAGCTTTCATTACTGTACCTTAAAGCCAGGTTTTAACACGACAACATTTCTAAAAGAGATATACATTACTTCTTTAATACCGAGTATGTGTTGTTAATCTAGTACTTATAAATCTATGGATGTTGTCAGTAGAATTTAATGATTAAAATACATTTGCACGTGTCTAAATGACGAGCCCGCACCCTCGTAATTAAAGTTATTAAAATTCTATCTGTGACTAATCCTCGGTAACCATTACTCGTATAAACAGTGTCTGGTTGTCTTCAGTAGCTAATAAAGAAGCAATGGTGATAGAAGGTGATAGAAAGATTGTTAATGAAGATTGCCTGGTTTTATTAGTGGAAATTCAATCGTGCATTAGAGCACGTAGACAGATTGTTCTAGATATTGATCAATTGCATTAAAAAAGTAATGGTGGAAAAAACTAAGTAGAAGAAAATCGTGATGCGTTTTTAACATACATTAATTATTGCTTATGAGTGTATGAGGAAAATGCCTTGAAAATTGTTTATTGAGTATTTCTTAGAGATAGTCATTCTGTA
The DNA here is from genome assembly GCA_907165235.1 of Zeuzera pyrina. NCBI lineage: Eukaryota > Metazoa > Arthropoda > Insecta > Lepidoptera > Cossidae > Zeuzera > Zeuzera pyrina. The sequence goes on from OU015632.1 coordinate 22,781,928, forward strand.
GTTTAAGAATAGATATTCCACAGTGATAAATGAAAAGAAGAAAGGAACTACACATACAGGAGGTAATGATAGCTTTATAAAGAAAGAACTTTCGTAATCATATTTTTTATTCTTATCAAATCTAATGAATGTAACTAAAAACTTGGATACCTGCTAAGCTGCCAAGTATCAAAATTAAAATGTACAGATTTCGACCTCCCTATATGTAACTAAACAAAAAATATGGGTAAGTATAACAAAAAAAGAAATAGTACCTACCTAACCTCTTGGTTATTTTTAATTATATATACATAATAAATTATATATATATATATATATTTAGAAATAATACATATGTATAATTAATAATTATAGTCACAAAACTAAAGATGCACGTTTTTATGAGAAACTAGTAAACCCGGCCCGTTTCACTGGGCGTAAAAAACAAAAAAAAAATCTACTGATCCGATCGCTACCAAACTTTACAGGATCATATATAGAAGACATAACAATGTAAAATATTAGCAGCTGTATTTAAATAATTTTTTAAATTTTCTTTACTCGATCAATGAAAAATTATGATAACATTCAATATCCAACACGGTAGAAATCCTACAAGCAAACGATATTCATAATTTGCAGACATTTTCAAACTCAAAATCTGAACTGTCTTATTGAATAATTAGGCCTTTTGTATGCGTAATATATCTAAAGACTAACACGGCCCCAAAGTAATTGTATGTATGTACTTCATGAACTTTTTCTTCAGGTGCCATAAAAAATCTGAGCAAGTATTTATTACACAGATTAAGGTTTAGATTATCTACAATTTGGTAAGGCGACGATAATATATGTTTAATAGGTTAGATTGGAAATTTAAGACTCCCATTGTTAAGAAAGTCTTTTCTATTAAAAATAAATATTATGACATCACTTAAGAGTCCGCTTATGCAGACTTTGGTGTGTTTGGTGACCTGGATCTCGACATCTAAGAAGACTGAGAGTTAGATATTTAGATACATACGACTTTAACTTCTTTATCTTGAAATCCTTAAACGTGGAAACATGATTAGATAAAAAAATTTCGATAAAAAAAATACCAGAAAAAACCTGTTTTGCACAAAGATCCAGTTGCAACTCTGAAATTCCACAAAACTCTAAAATGAGTTTTACTAAAATGGATAGGTAATTATAATGTCTCAAATCTCTAAAACCAGTTTTTCATTGGCAATGTAGTTTTCTCTTTACAACTTTATTCGTATCGCAATAATGAACGAAGTCGATTGCACTGGGCTGCATAGGCAGACTCTTAAGTCTCAATATATCATCGCATTACCCATATCACACTCTGGAATGTAAGTAATTTTATGGATTTTTAAATAAGCGGAGATGTTCTAAATCACATCCCTTAGACGTCCAAACTGACACTCAGTTTAAAAAAAATAACAATAAATCGGATTACATAACGAACTGAACATACAAGTAGTATTCTTGATTTAAAGAACAAGTAACTAACATACACCTAAAGAGATCATCCGATAATGTACTATTTAAACCAATATTGCATAAGACATGTCTAACCAATATTATATAATTACATACTCAGTTTTTTGAACAAAGACATCTTTGACGTATATGTTTTTTGATAATTTGACGAGAGTTCGACACAGAAATACTGCTCCATTGACCTTAGCCACAACAAAATTAAAAGATACGCACTTTTACAGTTCACCGATTTATTTAGAACTGTCTTGATCACTTAAAACTAATGGATTTTCGTCGAGATTAGATATAACGACATATTGTCCAGAATTATTGTACTTTTTCATTTCTTGTTCAAATAATATATTGTTTATAGCCTGTTTTATCATAGATTGAGTCCTCTCGTCATGTTTTCTTAACGAATCTGCTATGTATTCACCAAAACTGTCACACTCATCCTTTTTCCTAGTTAAATCCGATCTTCTGAGAACTCTCAGTGTTTCTAAGAGCCTACCGTCTGTATGCGTTGATGATGGCTGTTCTTTGATGATTCTCCTTTTCAAAGGTTTAGTCAGCCTGGGTTTGCTAGTCACGTATTTTATTTTTCTTACAGGCTTCACATATTCCACCATTGGCTCCTCTTTAATAATGATCTCCTCGTGGTATCCTTGTTCTGATTCTTGATGGTCATCGTCAGATGATAGTTCTGTGTCACCGTGTGATATGCGCTTCGGTTCCGAGATACTCTGTAAAAAAATATCACTATATTTTATTTATATTTTGTCGTTACATTTCATCAGTTATAATTTTGGTCAAACTTGTAAGATGGAGATTATACATTCAGTTTGTTGTCGATTCAGTCCATTAGCTCCACTGACTGATCATGAAATGCATTGACTGACTAAATAATGTACTGAGCCTGCACATCTAATTTTGACGTCAAGTCAGTCCATCAATCTTATAGGATGGACGTCACGTCATTTCATGTAATGAAATCTGAATGACATACATATTTCAGTACCATCAGTCTAAGATCAGTCAAGATCGCGAAGTGAGCTCATGCCTAATTGAAAGCTTCCAACATACTCATCACAAGTAAACAAAAAATTGCATAAAAATTACGTTATCTGTTGTTTGATCTCCCACCGGCTCGAAATGAAGTTCTACTCAGAAAACTCGTAAGAAAAGTTTTTAGTATTAATTTGGATTCCGTACCTCAAAAGAAAAAATCAAACACTTATACGACCACTCCGTTGTCCGTCTGTCCAACCAATCAAGACCTTTCATCTCAAGAACTGGTAAAGACATCAACTTGAAATTTGTATCAAGTACTGAGGTCTACGATCTCTTGGAGGTTTAAAAAATTCAAGCTTCTGAGTCAAAAGATATAGCCGTTTATGTATTCAAACGAAAACCTTACTTGCTTCCCATTGACCTAGAATTATGACATTTAGCAAGTAAGGTCTCACAGCACATTAAAAGGGTAAAATCAAAAAAATTGCGGTTTTGTAATTATATCACAATTACTCGACATTACATTAGATACTAGATTATGGATATTAGATTATACTTCAACTTCTTTCAACTGCAAAGTTAAGTTTGTTTTCAATCTGCTTTATATTTTTTGATAAAGACGTAACACATTGCCCGGTTCACGACTCTGACTCCACCTGGATAGTTTTTTAATACGATTTTGCAACTTTCAGAAGGTAAGTGAATGGAATTCGGAAATAATCATTTAAACATTTCCGTTTTTTAGTTAGTCCTTGACCGTAAATCTTAATTCCTGTCGTCAATTGAATAAAAGGCAGTAAAATCTCATTTTTTTATTTATAATACTTCGAATTTGACTTTTAAATGTGAAGTTTAAAATTACCTATCAGTCTCTCTAGGTGTCATTACAGTAGCTTTAATAGTTTTCTCGATATGTTTCGCTTAAACGCGTTAAACAACGAAATTTTTTTTAGTAACAAGGCATCTAAGCCTATGTCCAATAATATGAATTAACTATGTTTTAGTCAGCGGACGATATTTGGATTTTAATCTGAGGTCTCAATTCCTGGCGTTCTCGATATCTGTCTCTTTAAGACTGCGTATGACTGGATACTCCTTCAGTTAAGCACATATTCAAGGAATATACTACTCTACCGAGAGCACAAATTGTACAAGTTTATTAACTGGCCAAGTGTGCGTCGGACTCATGCACTGAGAGTTCTCTACCACCATACAATAAATTACCAAAAAAATATAAGTCAGATTCAACTTCGCAGTTGAAAGACCGTTCATACTTGCAAATGTAACTTTGTAATGGCATAAAAGTGTGGTATAATTTCAAATTGGCAATGTTTGGACTTTTTTTTTATTGAGCTGTGAGACATTGCTTCTTGCCAAATTTCACATTCCAGGTCAACGGGAAGTACGCCATTGGTTTTTGTTTGAATAGATAAATTGCCGTATCTTTTAATTGCATTGATTTAGAAGCTTGAATTTTTTACACCTCCAAAGATAGACTATTGAGTGATATGAACAACTTGAGACCTCTATTCGTTCTTGAGATAAAAGAGTATTGACTGCTCGGACAGACGCACATCGAAGTGATCATATTAAGGGTTCTTTTTGTTTCTTTTCTTTTTAGTACTGGACCCTAAAAACAAACCATAATCGACCTCCAAAATAAAATTGTAAATTAAAAAAAAATATCTGAATATTTTTAAAATAATGACATCTTAATACAAACTAAACTAAAGTAAGCGCGATAACAGCGATAAGATAGAAAATGCAGTTTTTGTGTTATTACTTATTAAACACAGATAGGAAGTTGGAAATATAAATAATGACATTTGTAATTGAGCCGTGTCATAATTACACGATGACGTATCACAATAATGAGCCTGATAGACTGACACATAAAATAATTCCAATGTAAGTAAATAAATGCCTATACGACGTTTAACGGGAAACGGGGTTAGCCAAAAAACTATACACAATACATTAGAGCTATCCAATTATTTTTTTAAAGTAGGTATTAAATAAGAACATGAATCTCATTATTAAGAAACTCAATCAAAGTAATTATCTATAATTAGTAATTATATATACTTAGCAAGCCGCGCCGACTTCGCATAGGTGCAACGAATAAAATATAGCCTATATTAGACATGGATAATATAACTTCCTATTCGTGAGGGATTTTTTGAAATGGATTCAGTAGTTACAGAGATTACCCCCAACATGCAAATAAACACACAATTTTATTTCTTTGTATAATATATTATAGCAGGTTTAAAATGTCGGAATTTAAGGGTTGTTGTCGGCAGAAATAAATATTAAATAGCAATGAATTTGAATGAGAACTTTATGTATGTCTTTATGTAAATTCGTATGTGAAGTAGGTGTAATCCATTTGTGGGGTAAGAAAATTCCCTACCTAATTTCCCTACCTACATTTTCCCTTAACACGTCCACAAAGAAGTTCCGTGTTGGGTCAATCACGCGAACCAATCGCCCTTTTACACACGTAATATTTTTTTTATCCCGCTGAGAAGTGTTGTGACCGCTGTTGTTATAAATGTACTCATATATGTGTCTTGTTATTGTGTTGTTTATTGTTGCGCTACCATTAAAATAAGGTGCCAAGTCCGTGCACGGACACTAGTTAGCGCAAGGCCCGCTGGAGGGTTTCCTGTGCCCTGGACAAGAGACGCTCGAGACACCGTCAGGCAAAAGTTAGTGGACGTGGTTTCCTTATTTTGCATTATAATCGTTTCCATATCATTTGCCATTATTAAATTTCCAATTACCTACATAATAATTGTTACAAAGAGTTTTCTGTCATTTGCACATTAACTTTGTCTTAACGTGCTATTTTATGGTGTAGTTCGCCTCTTGTAAGATTAGGTACATATTTCTCAGAGCTGAATCGCAGGAGCACGAACTGTCCCGTGTCTTTTCCGACATATATTATATATATTTGATATCGCTTTCTCGAAAACGGCTCTAACGATTTCGATGAAATTTACAATATAGGGATTGAGGGGGGCGAGAAAACGATCTACGTAGGTCTCAATTCTGAAAAACATAGTTTTCTTCGTCTTTCGCAGACTTAAAACTTCTAAACTATTTTAATTTCGCAGCAGAGTTTATCTTCTCAATAGCAAATTGGCTGAGCGTAGGTCTACCAGGCTGAAGTGGGTTCGAATCCTGCAATGTGACCAGACCTTTTTTTTTTAATACATTAAAATATGTCTAAGTTCAGTTTGCAACAACTACTCGTACCTACTAAAAACATATATCACTTTAATAATGTACTTATAATAAGGAAATAAAATGAAAAACAATATGAAAGCATAGACTTCATAACTTCAGACAGCCTGTCCCGGAGTACTACGAAGTGAGGCAAATAACATCAATGATATAACTAATTGTGTGGGTGCAGTTTTCTAACGAAATGGCCACCGATCAGCTTATCTGATAATAAATGATTGTCGTATGTACAGGTGAGTCAGGATATCTGAATTAGCGTTGCTGCTCGGATACGGCGTCTGGCTTTGCAGTTATTTATAAACTCTATGGCTGAATGTCATGGAGAAAAATTTATTATTTATTTTCCCGAACAATTAATTTAATGTTAAATTTCATGGACTTCTTTATTTTAAGATACTATGCTATTTAAAAGAGTAGTGTTATACAATTAATATTTATTTGTATATTTATAATCGCGTTTTCGAAAACGGCTTTAACAATTTCGATGAAATTTGCAATATAGGGATTTACGGTGGTCAAAAATTGATTTAGCTAGGGTCCAACTGAGAAAATTTGTTTTCTCTGTGTTTACACATTCTTAAAACTTCTTAACTCTAAACTCTGATTTCACAATAAAGTTTACCTTCTCAGAATAGTACAGTGGCTAGAACGTAGATCTACCAAGCTGAAATATGCGGGTTCGAATCCTACAATGCGGTCAGACTTTGTTATTTTTTTGTAAGATACCGAGTAAAACTCGTTCCCTAGGTTTATAATAGCAGTATGCGAATGAATGGAAAAAAAATAATAATATTTTAACACATCACGTATTTCCGTGTCAGAAGGTTTTTGAAAATTATATTTTATGCGCACCAACAGCCAACATATAGCCTATACCCTCGGATCGAAAGTGAAAATGAACAAAGGTTTCGCTATAAAGGCGTGTCAGTTTTTACGGTTCCGTATCTCAAAGGAAAAAAGGAACCCAAACGGGTTTTCACCGATTTCACCCAGTCAAATCGGTCACGAGTTAACATCAATTACACCGACAGTGCCAGGTTGCCATAGTTACAGTACTATAGCTAACTGTTTTACTCGTGGTTACGATAGATGAGATAGAAAGAGAGACACGAGAATTCATTTGATACACGGTGACAAGAGCGTCAACTCATTCCATTTTCGTTCTTGTTCCGAGTCTTACTACCTCACGATCACGAAACATTCAGTTATTATTCATCCCTGTGTAATGCCCTGCCAGTATCCTAAAACAGAATGAACTGTTTTGTTGCTATTTTAGCCCGGTTCCTATGTTACTTCTTTATTTATTTATTTTATAAGGCACACCAACAGAGTATATATACAAAGCTTTCATTAACTAACAAAATACAATAAATCACTGCTAATATGTACTCCACTTAAAGGTGTACACATTTGCCGTTACTTACATAAGGACATGGGCATTACGTGCAGTGTTATTCGCGTTTAATTACTCTTTACACCTTAGTAACAAAACATTGAAAATTTTAATTAAAAATAATTGAAAAACAATCCGACAACATTCCAGGAACCATAATTTATACAATACAGTTGTTACTCACTGTTGGCCAACAGCAAAACCCTACGCTTAATTTCGGACGGTGTAGCGTTAAAAATATCCAACTTTTCTTCGATTTCGCATAATTCTTACACACAAAACGAGAGCTGGGACGCGGTACACGCAGATTGATTTTTTCCAACAATCATTATTCTGAGATCATATCGATTGTTTAGTCCTAAACGAAACTCCAACAACTTTTACGAATAATATGAATACTTTTTACTTCCAGGATAATTTTACTTTTATATTGCCATGGTTACAAATGATTGTTAGACGTATGTCATTTGTCAAAACAAACTTAGGAATGTATAAAAGTTTGATTTCTAAAGAATGGACATTAGAACCCCCTTTAAAACGCAATAACCTCTATTTTAGCGGCGCAGTAAGAATATCCACGTACATACCTACCTATATTGCTTTGAACATATTATTTATAAAAAATCAGAAGTAGATAAGGGTAGATAAGTATTTACTTTTGATATCTTTGGTTAATTTGCCTAAAAATCTTAGCGTACTTAAAACTTTATTTACTAATTGTATACATAGATACATATTAAGTATCTAATATATAGGTACCTATATGTACTTGCCTCAGACCAAAAATGAAACAAAGGCTAGTATAAAAAACATCGGAAAAACATTACACTTCTTCTGGCTTTGTAACCGCTAAGTTATTAATAATGGTGACTAATTGAGTTGAAACATAAATATAACAATTATAATAACTGCTCAGATGTATTAAACCTTATTAACTTATAACCTATTGTGTAGGTAGAAATTTATAAAAGAAATGCACCAACTTTGATAATATTTTCATGTAAAAAAAGAACAGAGATGTTATTTTTATGAAGTTATAAATAAGAACTATAAAGAAATTATACCATTTCTATGAAATCGTCATTGTCATTTTCTATATGAGACGGCAAAAACTTCATATAGGGGTATAAAAACCACGTGGAGCGTCCGCCGGCTCGGATCTTCGCTTTCTCTCGTCTGTGTGAAGCGAACACCGAATTGAGTTTCTTTTTCAAATCGGCTATGTCGCATTCAAACGTTTTCGACAGTTCCGTCCACGCCAGATACTTCGCCGATTGCATTCTGTACAAATCATTTGTACTGTCCCATAATTGCGGATGTTTTTTATATTCCTCCATCAAACGTATCACTAGATCGTTCGTCCACGCCAGTTCAGACATGATAACGTCTCGCTCGCTCGTTCGAGGTCGCGTTCGCCACGCAAAGGTTTTATTGTATTTTAAAGCGCTATTTTAGCGGCACGCGCGAACATTCGGTACGCGTTCGTAGCTCGCGAGCCGAGCGGCAACTGGCTGGGATGGCACACACGAACGCCGCTCGACCGTGTTCGTGTGCGTTCGGGCGTTCGCTCCGTTGCACACTGCGACATGTCATCTAGGACGTTTGAGGGCATATTATGTAAATTATTCGCTATATCGTTTCGATATCGTGCGCTTTATTACAATAAATTATTAGGTGTGTATCTTAATATTTAAACTCGATTAGACGCTATAAATATTACGCGTTCCATTGTGTTAGGCTCTTAACACGTACTGTGATACTACGCCGATGAAAACTTAAATATTAACTTAAATATTAAGAAAAAAAAAATTAAGCTATTTTGCATTAGTGTTATACCTTCCTTTTAAAAGATACAGCGAGCGCGAAGACACATAATTGTAATATGTCATATTGTTTAATGCAAAAATAAATAGGTAGGTACTTACTTATTTAAATATTTCAATTCTTTTATTACACATTTCGTCATTAAATTTAAGTAGTTATTGGAGAAAAACAATGTATAGTTTTATCATGGTTACCTTTTAGATTAACATGCAAATTAAATACAAAAGTATAATATTTGAAGCGGTCTGTGTATTAATTACATAATATACCTACATAGTTTAAAAAGTAAGACGAAATCCAAGCAATAACAGTAGTAAAGATATCGAAATACATATGTGTTCCCATACTTCATCGAGTTGTATGTTTGTAGGTCAGGACAATAATGAGGTTCGAGTATGTATGATTAAAACGTGAAGAAATGTACGTTTATATAAATGTAATGTAGACTCTCGTTATTGTTACTACTCTTCTTTACAAACAAAGTCATTTGCACATTTTTTAGAATACCTATCTACATTTTTTAATAATGGAGGGGGCAGACGGGCAAGCGAGTCACCTGATGGAAAGTGATCACCCCCGCCCAAGGAGGGGGAGGCTTACCGAACGAAACAATAGCAATAGATACTATTATTTCACGCTGTTATAAAAAAAACTGGTTTTGTATGAACTCCTGGAGCCTAAGACTTTACGTTTTTCTTGTAAACCTTAAGTATTATATTAACTTAACTGCAATTGAAACTGCAAAACTTGAATCGGAAAGTTCTAATCCCATATTTGTGAAAATATCATTAAAATCCAATTAGCAGATTTTGAGACAATAACGTTTATACACTACTTGTACCTATGTACATATATTGGGAGAAAAAAGCATAATTTAAAAAAAAAATTCTCAGTGTCAATGTCAAAGTAAAATTCTGTCTGTCCATCAATAGGTTACTGTTGTTTTTTTCGAGATTTTTTGACGTGAGCAAAATAAAATTTGGAACGGTTACAATGGGGTGGCTCAAAGACTTGTCAATGTTAAAAGTTGTGTTTTCGTTCTGAGGCGTTGGTTTTGGGGACTTAATTAGAAAATAACAAAAACAATTTTTGCGGTCATCGTCTGAGATATCAAATGACAGCTCTTTAAGCCCCGAATTCAATAAAAATTGTAACATTACCCAAATTATTAATGTATTACCTAAATTCACTTGTATAATTTTTTTTTTCGGTCATCGTTTTAAGCCCCTAATTAAATAAATAAGTTTATTTTTTAAAACATTTTCTAAAAAAATACTGAGCAAAACATTATCCTACACCTCATGTTCAAAATCGTCAATAAGAAAAATAAAATAAAAATTCAAATGAACATAAAGAATAGAACAAAGGTACATATTATTGCATGAAAGGAAAAATGCAAAGATTGGGGGGTTACATGTACCTATATTACATTTTTTTATATGAAAAGGTAATTCCAAGAAAAACTTTCCTATGTTGGTGGTAGCAAATTACTTACAATCCAGAGTAATTTACAAGTTAGGAAATAAAAGATTTTTCTATTTAACCTATGATTTTTTATTGTCGATTATTAAGATTTATTTTCGTATACCTAGACGAAAATGTATGGGGAGAATGATAAGATTTGAGGAAGTGAAAGAGGTATCTAAGAATCGCGACGCTTGGCGCTGCGTCCTCTCTGTCTACCCCGTTAGGGATACAGCGTGAAGATATGTATATATATATGTATGATTTATTTATTTAATGTACATTCTAATCTAATGTATAAAAACCAGTGTTTATTTGTGCTATATTCGTGTTTTAAGGGATGCCATATCGTTCATTCGATTGCGATGAAATTTGGTTTGGAGATAGCTTGAATCCTGAGAAAGGACATAGGCCATTTTAAAAATAAAAAACGCGGACGAAGTCGCGGAGATCAGCTAGTTCTAAATAAAATAATCTTTTATTATATATTTTTTTATTATAAAAGCCAACATAATATACCACTGGCAAGTCGTTATACAGACAAAAGCAACTACAAAATTCGGACAGTGGAAAAACAATGTTACCCTGTTTAATAATTACGTCATTGTTGCTAACGAAATTACCGGCTCCCACACAAACAATTACTAGTTTAGGGACAAAGAAACCTTCAGACCTATAAACGCGTAACAGACTTTTATAATAAGGCCCTGTTCACTTCGCTAAATCCTTTAAACCAGGGCTCAAAGGAAATAGGACGCGATAATAGGGTACCGCCCTTCACCGATCAATAATACGCTGACCTCCCACGAACCCCGTAACTACCGGCGTTTGTATGAAAGCGGGGTACTTACGGGATTTTATGGAGGTCAGGTTGAGTGGTCTCACGTCCCATTCAAGGGAGGCCTTGTCAATGAGTGAGAGTTATAAAGAGCCCTCCCTCTGCTAAGTCTCTAAGCATTTATGTTAGGGCAGGTTTCGATTGTCCCTTGATTAAATTAAAGCATGTCTGTTCCCTGTAAGATTTTCTATTAAATAACTTCTTATTATGTAAAATGTAGGTTGAGAATATAATGTAGCAGTTATCCAGCTGACAAAAAGTTATATATAAAGAAATGTTAATAATAATATTCTTGTACTATGGATATGAAAACGAATTGGAGGAATTCCCAATAACACCCAGACTCCAGGCCAATTTAGAAAAATTCGTTTCCTAAATTGACCTCACCGGGGATAGAACCCATGGCCCCGCATTAGAAGGTAGTTGCTCTACCACAGGGCCAAGGTTGTGAGTGTTATAATAATATTATAGTAGTTTATATGACTATTATAATACTAACAACATACTCTCAAGTCTCAACCTCATTTTGGCTAGTTGGGTACATGGGTATAACTTCAAGCCATTTGGGTAGATTTTAAAGGCGCAATAGTGTCATACCGCAATAGAATGATGCCGTATTATAGCAAAGTAACCATATAAGAACACAGATTTTTACCTCTGTCTAATATCGATATAGACATTTTTTTTAAATAAAGAGAAAACTGACTGCGATGAACATTATTTATTGATTAGTGACGCTAACCGTCCAAGTTTCATTTGCTCTTTATTGATTTTAAGTTTCCGCAATCAAAATAAAAAAACTGAAACCTTAAAAGTTTGTTACACCTCTCTATCTGTCTATATGTCTGTATGTCACAATCGCAACCAAATAATTCCGATCGTAAACTGGAAGCGACAAAAACTAATACATCACCTGTTGTTGCATATTGATTAGGCACCGACTTCAATAACCGTCGAATTTAATTATGTAGATATTTTTATCGATTATAAAGTTATTTTTGCACTTGAGTTTTATCAGTAAAGGATAGTTATTTTGTATTTTTCAGTTTTTTTAAATTGGTTTAAATTTTTTTTTATTTTTTTATTTCTCCTTTTTGAGAGACCTTGGCCTAAATCTAGGGTATATCTACTATTAACTTCTTTTCTAATTCTGGAGTACAATGACATATAAGAGAATCATCAATATAAACAAAGCTTTATTTGGTGTATCTTCGAAGTTCAAGCTCCAATACCAGTGAAATTTAAATGGGACCAATCTGGAAGTAGGTATATCTTTTCTAATAAAAAAGAATTTTCCAAACCGGTTTATAAATGACGGAGTTCTGAGGTAACGAAAATAAAAAAAAATACAACCGAATTGAAAACTTCCTTTTTTGAAGTCGATTAAAAATATATTTTTGTGCCCATATTTTTTATTTGGTTTTTCAACACTAATTTATTAAATCGATTATTATCTTTTTCTCTGAATTTCGGTCAAAAATAACTCGGAAAATATAGTCGGTATTAATTACATTCATAAATATTGTATTTATCATAAAACTAATATAGTCTGTTCATCAATATAAACTTTTAACAAAATTTCCATATTTTTCCCTATTTTAGTGATTGTCCAAGAGTTTTTCGATTTTAATAAATACATTACTCAGTACAGATTTATAGAAATGTAAATTATTATTTATCGTTTATCCAACGAATCAGTTTGGCTATTCAAAGAGGCAATGCTGCCAGTCTGCTAGGTACCTTGAGCAATGACAGCTTTCTAAGCGGCAACTTTGAGGAAGTTTATTATTTAAGATAATGTGTAGTTTCAAGTTTGTAAATATTAACATATGTATGTACTTTTTGTTAATGTAAATAAAAGTTAAGACAATAATTAAATTAAAAAAAAAATTTGAAACTAATCGACCACTACAGAAAATATCGAAATAAGCCTAATTAGATTCAATCTTTGCTGTGTCCATTTTTACGGAAAACTAAATTAATGCATATCTACTTCTTTTTTATCGTTCTACACCCGTTTAAAAAAAGTATGTGTGTAAGTTATACTTCTTTGACGTTTTTAAGTAAAACTGGCTACATATAAATAAACTAAACTGGCCACATATAAAAAAATTATACTCAAATTTCAAGTGACATTGAAATAAATGAAATAAAAAATAATTAATAATGTGTTACGTCGGCGAAACTAAAAAATACATTCTAATCTGTTTTTCCAGACCCGCCAAAAGAAGTATAACTTCAAAAATATTTTTCTCTCTATGAAACCCTAAAATATATTAAATTAGTGAACCGTACGCTAGGAATAAGTGCACACTATTTTATAGTTGAAGCGAAAATCTCGTTACAGGATTTCCGTGCCATTGTCCAAAACTGACATAACTTAAAAACAATATGGAACCACGGGGAAGAGGATTATGGCACGTACATAGTTCGTGTTAGTGTTGGACGAGACACATTGGGTAGATATATCGATAACTTTAAGAATCTTCCATGTATATCTATGTACATATAATAATACACCAGACAATTACACAGATTGTGTGACCCCAAACTAAGCAGTAAGCTTGTACTATGAGTACCACACAACGAACTCTGGGGGAATTCCCAGTAACACCCAGACTCCAAGCCAATTTAGAAAAGTTCGTTTCCTAAATTAACCTGACCGGGGATCGAACCCGTCCCGGATTCGATACTTAGCTTGGAAAGCAGATACATATGCCACTGCGCCAACGGGCCAGTTAATATATTATTATGATATCTATATATGAATCGAAGCTAGGTTAACTAGACTAGGTTAGCTAAGTAAGAACAGATGAAAGAACAAAATTAAACTGAAAAAAATATCTATGAATGAAATGTAAGTATTATATTGCACACGTAAACACCTATGCGATTGTTTGTATGCAAGTGTGTGTGTATTGTGTGAAACTTGTAAGGTTTTGCGCTTAATTGTCCGTAAAACCACATTTAGTTTTCAATTTGGAACGCGGGCATAAATAAGATATCGACAACAAAAATATCGACATAATCTACCCCACCATCAAAAATCAAGTGTCGATGTGGACATATCGGCAGCAACTTATCGTATGCCATAAGATTATTATTCGTAGGGGTTGGGGATCCCGGGTCCGGGGGTTGGCTGATCCCAGCGTATCTACCGCTTCCAGCCAACAAAGAGGCGCATTTGTGACGAGAAATTTACGAGACACTTTTACGAGTGCAAAATAGGTGGGACCCGTTTTACGAGCCACCCTGTATAATAAGGGAGCTGGGTGTAGTATATATTGAAAGCAGATAAATCCTGTGTGTTACTGAGATTGCGTATAATTTACATACAATAAATTGAGAGCACTGATTTTACATACATAGCGTTTCTTTTTTTTTTTTTTTGAAGGTCTAAGGAGTTTTTACGTAACATGTCTATGATCACATAAATATATTAACGTTATTGTGATAAGAACAAAATTTATGAAATAAATCGATCAAGTGCGAGTTTAATTGGTTTTCTATTTCGTTTTCTGAAAATCTCTAAGACTTAGGACTTTTGTTGTATTTTGCCTGTTTTAAGGAAATGTATACACAAGCAACAGATTAGTAATTCTAGTATATTTTATTATATTTGATAATCGGTAGAATGGTAGGGGTTGTATGGATCAGATTTTCTCGCTTCGCGCTATCGTGGGGAAGTTTCTGGCTATAGGTCAGAAAATTTTCTGCGCTTTCGTGGATCTAGAAAAGCATTCGATAGAGTAGTGCGAAAGAAATTGTGGAGTCTTCTGCCTGCATATAATGTGGAGGGCTCCTTACTGCAGGCTGTGAGGTCATTATATCGAGACCACGGAGCGTGTGTAAGGATAGACGGTGACATATCGCCCTGGTTTGAAGTTTGTTCTGGTGTCAGACAGGGCTACCTGATGTCTGCCTGGCTGTTCGTGCTGTATTAGGACAGTTGCCTTCAGAGATTGAAAGGAAATATGAGTGGTATGGGATGTGATGACACAGTGGTACACTGCCTATTGTACGCTGACGATGCTGTGCTAATAGCACCATCAGAAGCAGAGTTGCAGACACCAGTCACGTGCATGAAAGAAGATTGTGAAGTAAAAGAATTGAAAATGAATGTGAACAAAACTAAGGTTCTGGTGTTTGAAAGAGAAGCGGTACAAACGAAATGTGAGATTTGTGTAAATGGAAAATGTCTAGACCAAGTGAATGAAATTGTGTATCTGGGGAGTGGGTTTTCGAGGGATGGAAGATGTGAGTTGGATGTGGAGAGACGGGTAGCAGCTGGCAATAAAGTGAATGGTGCTCTGTCCGCTTTAGTGGGTAGTGTGAATATATCTAATACTGCTAAAATGACCATCCATAATGCGGTGTTGGTGCCAACTTTGTTGTAGGGTAGTGAGGCCTGGATATGCCCGAAATCGAGTGAAAGTATGATAAATGCTGTGGAGAAGCGGTCTCTCAGAAATATGTGCGGTGTCACGCTTGTGGACAGGATAAACAATGAAGAGATACGCAGTATGACAGGGTTGCACAACAGTGTTATTGTAAAAATGAAGAAAGGAATGCTTAGATGGTTCGGGCACTTAGAAAGAATGAGTGATGAAAGACTGACGAAGAAAATCTACAGAGCGAAAAGAAGCCAAGGAAGACCAAGGCTGACTTATGAAGATCAAATAGCCAGAGTGTTAGCAGACGGAAACGTCAAAAGCACTCGCATACCTAGGCGAAAATGTGTGAGGAAAATGATGAGATTTTAGGAAGCGAAAAAGGTGTGTAAGGACCACAACTCCTGGCGCTCCGTCCTCTCTGACTACCCCGTTAGGGATACAGCGTGAAAATATGTTGTTATGTTATATTTGATAATCATTTTTTTCACTATAAATTTAGTATTTCTGATTTATATCAATTTAAAATTAACCATTTCCGTAAAAATTATTAGGTTTCTAAACTTTAAAATTAATATTTTTCCTACGATTTGTTTTTAATTTAAATCATAATTATGTTTATCAGGACGAGAGCGAAAATTGCATTGCAAAAATATATAGTGAATTGGATGCCAGTAGTTCGAAGCATTGTTTTAAATATTGTTTGGACTTTCATAAAACTATTTTGTAGATATTATATTTTTTCCAGTTAGTATGTTTTTAAAAAAGTGGTAAAGTTTTATTGCAGTCTACTATATGTTCTTAAGAAATAAATAACATTTTTATGGGTACTTTTAAGAATTTTTATTAAATTTCATATTTTGTAATACTACACAGTTTCGAGAATCTTGTAAGAGTAATCTGCGATTGACATAAAGAAAAACCGACTAAGTTTAATATTCCGTAATAATTTGGCACAAAATAGATGTCTAATTCAGTTTTAACATTTTGTGACTACGTGACGCTGAGTAACCGTAAGGTTTGATGGCTGAACATTCCACCAGCGAACACAAAGTTCGCACATCGTTCTGGTATTTTTGTTAGAAGATTCATTTATACCAAAGTTGTTAAAAAATGTAATAATAAAGACAAGTGTGTGATGGAAGCCACGACTAAAACATATCAATGACTAGTTTCATTAACGCATGACATAACAGAAGACTTACTGAATATGACATGTTAAATTGAAACATTCCTTAAATTACTTTGTTGTACTTTTACGACGTTACTGTTACACTTTATTTTCATTTATTATTTAAATTTGAGACTATCTGGTAAGTATCCATGTTTATAACACCGCCCTGTCGACAGAGGAACGTAGCTGTTAAACTTTTTGGGTTTTGCTTCCTCTCAAGACATGCTTTGTCTGTGGAGGAAACTAAAAAATATAAAAAGGGATACGCAAAAAATTACTAGTATGCAAATGTGAAAAATTTAACATTGTAATTAAAATTGTGTGTCAGTTACACAAAAAAATAAATCCACCAATTTGTTTTGTTAACTTTGCATATACTGTAAAGGAAAGTAAAATGATTGTAGGAATATCGCACTAGCGAGGGTAGCACGGCCGATATCAGCAACTATTGCCAGAGTAGTAAACACCACGGGGTGGCCATGCTCTGCAATTTGCCGTATTATTGCAAGAAGCAATCGTTACTTATTGTTCACTAATATGTGTTTGTGCAAAGGCTTTTATAATTAATACAAACACAGAACGTTAACAGAATTAATAAGAACGCATACACCCTGACAAAAGAATTAATTTTTATGAGTATAGAATTAATAATTAACTTTTTATGAACTCAGTCTTATTTCATTTTTGAAAGAACTAACACATAACGATACGGCCTACACCATACTACATACGTTTATATAGTAATCTATTGGAAATGCACTTTATCGCACACTTCCTAGGGTTTATTTTCGTTAGTAACAACTCGTGCGATCATGGTTTTATATTTAGTTTAATTATTAAAAGTTATTACTTATTACACTAAAATATTAAAGCGTGTTATAATTTTTAACATGAATAACTTTAAATAATTAATTTTAACTCAAAATAGTTTTTAATTTTCTGTTTATTATTTTGTAAGTTCGATGTTACTATTGTATTTCTCTTTTCTTTAATTCCTAGACTAAATGTGTATTCAACGCTGTGAAAATTAAATGTCAATTGAATGAAATGGTAAAAAAGATAATTCAAGTATATATAATGAAGAAATAGGTTACACTTATCAGCAAAAGTACATAAATATTACTGTCCTTTGAGACTATCGACGTTGTAGTTACGTAAATGCACTTATAATAACCGGTTCAAACCAGTAAAATGTGGATATCCGAACCAGTCAATATACCTACTTGTTGTGTGCCTTATCATTAATTACATAAGCAATAATTAAATACCTATTACTCTGCGTGATTAAAGTTCAATATAATTAATATTATAACAATAGTTTCTGATATCAAAATTACGTTTAGCTAAGCAAAACACGGCTACAATAGATAATGTTACCGTTCTCGTAGTGTTTCAGGAGGCGATATTAAAAACCAAGCAAAATTAAATTAAGTATATTGGTGAGACTTTGCGGAAATCCATTTCATGTGATGAATTACTAAATCTTTAGCTATTTTCCGCTCAAACTCCAAAAACCACCAATCGACACGTGTTTCGCCTCTCAACGAAGCATCCTCTGGATATACCAGAGATCGGCCTCGGTCAGCTTACCAGCGCCGAATAAATTTATTAATTACATAAAAATAAAATAAAAAACAACATATATGGCAACGCTAAACCTCGTTGTGGTTTATCTCGTTGGTCGTTGCGAATATTCTCGGCATGCGAGGGTAGGTTCTAATTTAACGATTTTGCTATATTACACAGGGGATGTTACACAATGGTCGTGACCTACCTAATAATAAATTATTAGGTAAGGCATCATGTATATTACACTCATATTACGTACATATATTATATTAGATTTTATGTTCTGTATAAATACAGCGATATATTTTCATCTTCTTGTATGGTGATCGAAAATGACCTTTCAAAGATATCTGGTCTCTTGGACAAGGTACTTGGGTTATGTGTAGCTTTTACTCACAAAAACCCTTCGGTCATAGCATTATGATTATGAGGGCTTTGGAATCTCACTGCTGCCTCCTCGCATTCGTCAAAAGCATAGTGTATAAATCGCGCAGTTGCTAGAACTATAAGTTGGTCAACGCTCCGTTCCGGCCGTCCACTATGGCCTTACCCCCTTCAACGATAGGCAAATTATACTGTAAACTTATTATTCTAGTCCCAGGTTGCAGATAAACAGTGGTGCAGCTCTGTAGGTCTGTAGCCTGTGTCAAAGATTATAATCAAGGTGTTCCCATCTGTCGCAAGAGGTGTCTAAGAGATTGTTCTGGGTTGCGACCGATTGGTAAGGGGACTCTGGTCCAAAGGGGGCTCTCATCTATGCTACCACAAATAGGACGACAGCGTGCATGTTCCCATGGTCTACACCACCCATTCCCAAAGTGGGCGATAACGCCCCCCTGTGGGCGCTGCAGGCCTAAAGGGGTGCGGTAAGAAACCCAGAAAAAAAATGGGGGCGTTGTGTAGAGGCCTGGGGGGTGATTTGTAATTTCATTTAGCTAGGAGGCATCTTAGACAACGACTGCATGAGCTCTCGACTCAGTAGACAAAATAAGTTTGGGAACCTAGAGTCTACACCGACGACACGCACCGCAGGAGTTTATATGGTTACATGGGTAAAAGTCCCTCATATATCTCTCTCAGAGTGAATTAGCAAATAAAAATGAGGAATAAATAAATAGACAAAAGAAAAGACAACAGAATAGGGTAATAAAAGAGGAAAAGTATGAAAGGAAGATGGACTTAAGAAAGAGGAAAAGGAAGAAAGATGGATTTAAGATTAACAGATATAAGAGAGAAATAGAGTATGAGTAATAAAGCAAGAAAGGTCTCTGATATGTGAAAGTCAGAGGAAGCAGCACATTAAAAAAAAACTCTCTTAAGGAGCTCTCTCCCTCTCTTCTTTAAGAGAAAAAGTACTTCCACGTCAAAAAAGAACTATGGAGAGATGGTCTTGTAATTTAACCCATTATAGATGAGTAGGTAGGTTTATCAGTGGGGTGATTGAGTGATATTGAAACTGAAATCTATACTAATATTATGAAAGAAGACATTGCAAATTTCGCGAGTTTGTTTATATGTGGAGGGTAATTTCCAGAACCACTGCACCTATTGGAAACTTTTTGAAAGGTACATTATTCCAAATGGACATAGGATATACAAGGTTATTGTGAAAGGGGGTATAAATCGGCCGGGGTTTCAATGTGTCGCTGTAGACTATTATATTGTAGATGTAATAATTATGGGGTACATTTATTTTGTTTCTCATAAAAAAAATCCATTGAATAAAAAAGAAAATGTACAACCCTATCATTACGCCCTATATTCTAAAGCACTGGTTCCCAAACGTATTTTGTCTACTGAGTCGAGAGCTCATGCAGTTGTTGTCTAAGATGCCTCCTAGCTAAAAGAAATTACAAATCACCCCCCAGGCCTCTACACAACGCCCCCATTTTTTTTTTGTGTCTCTTACCGCCCCCCTTTAGGTCTGCAGCGCCCACAAGGGGGCGTTATCGCCCACTTTGGGAATGGGTGTTCTAAAGGATTGTTACCGACGTAAAAACGCTGATATTAGGGTTGCCTCACTTGTACATATTTTTTAAACTTTGAGGTGTTACACTAGAACTACTGACTTTTGGCAAAGTTGTAGAACACAAGTTTTCCGTTGTCATGGGTACTTTAATATCCTTTCGCATTTACCCATCCTTTTGAAGTAACCTTGTATATTATGTATTCAACCCGTGCGAAGTCAGGACGGATCACTAGTCACTTACAAAAGTTCATTTTATATGTTATCTACATAAAAATATGAGCCAGCTTAGAAAGTAAATACAGATACCGATATCAAGAGACATTATATTAAAAAACACAAAAGAATTTATCTCTCAATAGAAAATTACACATGACCCTTTGAAAAGCGTGGCAGACAACAATGGTTATACCACTGTGAATCAAATTGGCATACAATACACGGCGATGGATGGCAACAACGACGCATGCGCGGCACCAGTAATAATATTTAGTTATGAGGTAGCAACACAATGAGTTTTCGCATAGCAACACTGAGCCGCTACGCTCGAACTCAGCTGTTAAATATATCCGCTTTTGTACTGTACTAGAGACCCGCCCTGGTTTCGTTTAAATACTTGCTTTAATTAATTACGTTTGTTTTACAAATTTTTTTTTTTCAAAAGCAGATGTCTGGTCTATAGTGGTTTCTAAATTCTTAATGGAATCTTCTTTTTATGAAGTGTTTTTCAAAGTCGATCGTAACTCGGAATCACGTTCTGAGGGATTGTAAGGTACTTAATATTGGAGACTACGAATTTTTTTTTAATAATATTTCTAGAATAAGAATATTACATATTTATCTTAACGAGATTAATGTCTTTGTTTTGCTTTGATTGAAAATAACGGGGAGACTCAGTGTGGTTGAATTCATATAAATCTAAACAATAAGGCAATTTAGAATTCTATTGTTCAATTCACATTAGAGTCGCAATATCAATAAGTAAGAAAATCGTGTGTTTTTCATATTAATGCTCATAATAATTTCATATTAATGTTCTTTCAATAGTGTTATTTCAAAAAAAACTTTCTACATTAATATATAGTATGAGTTGCATGAAGCGTAAGCGTATAGTAAATATACGTGAAAAGTAGATTTCAATGAAGTTACATGTAGAAATCACGAGACTTTTAAGCAATTTCCACAATACACAATAGAACTTTTTAGCGTTCCATAGTCAACAAGAAACCCTTATATAATTATTAGCCATGTCCTGTCATGTCATGGTTTAACTCAGAGAATTGGTATTAAAAAGCTGTAATTTGACACAGGCATACATATTGATCACGACTATGAAATTGTGTAATAAAATCTGGAAAAAAAATTTTTTTAGGGTACTCTCATACATGCAAAGCGGGAATGATTTTTTTCCATTGTACGGGAAGTTGTTGGAATAGGTTTTTAAATAGCATTCGGGGTATCTCAAAACGTTTCTCGAGTTTATTTCGGTTTGGATCCGATTGCGAAATATTAACTTTTAAAGTGGTCATTTTTGTTAGGATGTCAGGTAGCAGGTAACAGTAAATATATATAACGAAGTTAAAAGGAATACTATCACAGCTAAGTAGGCTTAACGAGTTAATTAGTATAAATAGCTAACGTCATTTTTTAGTCGTTGTTAGCCGTTAAAACGTGAACTCGCTTTATAACCTCATAGTATCAAAAAGTACCTTTCGAAGTATGTATATTGTGATGGAAAAATACGGAACCAGTGGCCCGATAAACACTTGGGGGGTTTTTATTTACTAATACTTCGAATAGCCCACAGATAAGATTTACCCTCAGTACAAAAAAGAGGATTTACTCAACTACAGCTGGACTTAGTCAAACGATTTACATTAAATGATATGGTGAATATTAGTTAGTCGTTTCATGAAATATCACTGATTTACAGATTGTTAGGGCACGTTCTATCAGCCCTGTAGTCTGGGCCAGAGTAAGGTTACGGCATTGTCCGTCTGTCGTAAGATGACGCCTTCGGTGTTGCCGCCTTCGATGTCGCACCCAATCTAAGTGTGGGCTCTGGTTATTAATGTATGCGACCCTGAGGAGGACGAAGGCGCGTGTGGTTCGCGCTGTCGTGACACGGCGAGGATCCAGAGGGCTCTGTGAGTGCCCCCCCGAGATGTTCTTCCGCACAGCGCGAGAGAAACTGCAGTGTGTTACGTAGGAGATCGCTGAGTCCTTTGACATCTTGCCGAGGACGACCGCCATAAGATATTTGGTTGGTCAAAGCCCCACATAATCCTGTCTCTCCCCCAGGGTGCTGAGTATCTGTGTGCAGATATCTCCTGCGTATCCAAAAAAAATGCTAATTGCAGAATACTACTACCGTACGATGACATATTGTACCATTTTTTTCTTATTCTACCTTTTTTATGAGCATAGAGGTTTAGTCAGAAGAATGAAATGTAGACCTGGCAAGTTAGAAATTTTAAAATATTTTTTTGGATGAATGGAATAGAATTTTAAAAAAGGAAGAAGGAGAAAAAATGTTGTGAGAGGTATAATATGTAGTAATCATTTAATAGTCCCCAATAAAATCGGATGGACAGATAGACAAACTCTTTGTTAATCAGTGATTTTATGTGAGAGATTTCGGATATATATCTTGTTCACGGTTCACGTACTACGTTTCGTCTAACAATAGAAATGTTACAGACATTTTATGGTAAGTTATTTCGCTATCACAAATCTAGATAGCGCGTTCATTTTAAATTATAATTTAAAGGTTTTGCTAAAAACGAATTTATTTTTAACTGAAAAAAATAATCTATCCGCTGCGCTCGCTATCTGTCTGTGTGTTTATCTGTGTGTTTGTCCAGGGCTAGAACGGGCAGTGACTAGAACGGACGAACTGGTTTGGATGCAACAGTTTATGTGAATGTTCTTAGCGAATGTTTGTTTTCTATACAAATAAATTTTAAATTTCCCGCTTGTAATTTCGAAATAAAAGCCTTTATTTGGTGCCAAAACGTAAACTGGGAATTCATACCGAGAAATAAAAAAAAAATTGATAATAGGTATTTTACTCCTAAATCTATTACGTTATTGTGTGAAAAGCAAACTTTGTACCCCTTTTTAAACATATCGCTGCACGGAGGAGTTAAATTTTATATGGAGATTTAGCACAGTTAATTTTATATGGAGAAAGAGTGCGCAAGGTAAAATTTGTGTAATATTTGTTACAAATACATTGAATTTAATAAAATAAAACGTTCATTGTTAACATTCATATTGTCAATATCAAATACATAATAGTTATATTGTCAATGTTACACACAAAATACTCTGTTCGCTGTACGCTTACGATGCTATGCTTATAGCACCATGAGAAGCGGAGTTGCAGACACTAGTTACGTGCATGAAAGAAGACTGTGAAGTGAAAGGATTGAATATGAATGTGAACAAAATTAAGGTTCTGGTGTTTGAAAGGGAAGATGTACAGACAAAGAGTGATATATGGGTTAATGGAAAATGTCTAGAACAATTGAACGAAATTGTATATCTGCGGAGTGCGTTTTCGAGGGATGGAAAATGTGAGTTGGATGTGGAGAGACGGATAACAGCCGGCAATAAAGTGAACGGTGTTCTGTCCGCATTAGTAGGCAGTGTGAATATATCTAACACAGACAAAATGACCATACACAATGCAGTGTTGGTTCCAAATTTATTGCCAACTTTATTGTACGGTAGTGAGACCTGGATACGCCTGAAATTGAATTGAAATAAGATAAATGCAGTAGAAATGAGGTATGTGCGGTGTCACCCTTGCGGACAAAATAAGTAATGAAGCGATACGCAGTATGACAGGGTTGTAAGACAGGGTTATTATAAAAATGAAGAAAGAAATGCTAAGGTGGTTCGGGCACATAACAAGAATGAGTGATGAAAGACTGACGAAGAAAATCTACAGAGCGAAAGTGAGTGGTAAAAAAGCCAAGGAAAACCAAGGCTGACTTATCAAGATCGAATAGCCACAGTGTTAGACGACGGAAATGTCAAAAGCACTCGCATACCTAGGCGAACTAGGAGAACGATGAGATTTGAGGAAGCGTAAAAAATATGTAAGGGCTGCGACACTTGGCGCTTCGTCCTCTCTGACTATTCCGTTTGGGATACAGCGTGAAGATATGTATGTAGACAAAGTATTATACATACATATGCATCATACTCTGTGGGCAAACCTCGAACCAAAATCAAAACAAACAGGGCATTTCCTCTAAGAGCATGTCCGTTTTTTGTTGATCTAGGTTCTCGACTTTTATTAATGTGCGCTAAGGAAGGGTCACGGTACAACGATACACAGTTAAACATATATTTTTATTTTTGTGAACACTAGTAGACAAAACACCATTTAAACTCGATTTAAGGATTTGACATCTCGCTTGCACCAACTATTTAACAGCTGATGCAAGCGAGATGTCAGTTCCTTAAATAGAGTTAAATAGTTGGTGCGAGCCGCCCTTAAGATTGAAGAGTATTTAGCAAATAATTACTTCAGTAATGTACGTGAAGTCGGTCATGAGCTGACACGAATTACACTGACGGTGCGAGGTTGCCTTACTTACTGCAACTAATTGTAAACGAATAAAACTTATATGTCAAATAAATGCGTAATTGATATGCGTGATAGATAACCCTTTCAAACAAATGTCTAAGTTAAATGCTTGAATCCAATTATTGGCTCAAGTCTAGACCAGCATTTTGCTACGATCAAACGCGATTAACTTCAAAGGTTTCAGGGATATCATCGCGTTTGAAATAGGAAAAAAAATGGGCTACTCACTTATTTAACATTTATAATTTTCAATATATGTCTATTATTTGTGATTTATTATAAATTATGATTTATATTAGTTTTTACACATGATTTTCATTTAAATTTTATTAATTTCGGACAAAACATTTTCTTTCCCATTGAATCGCTAAGGAGTAAGGATGAATTCTGTCTCTGTTCTTTCTAGCGAAGAGCAATGGCGCTACGAGTTTGTGACGTCATAATTAAATAATTTCATTTCTATCTCATCCCCATTAACTCCACAAATGAAATTTAAAATATTTAATAACCTGTTAAAAATTATAATACATATTATGTATTATACATATCCTGAGGATCCTTCATTAAGAAGCGAAGTGCCTCGATTTTTGATGTTTTGGGCTAAGGATAACAAAAAATTATAAGAAATTATACAATATAAGTATTAGGGTTTAAAAGCCAATAACATGGTCTATATTTTTCAATCTATTTGAATATTTTTCTCCGTTTGTGTTCACCATTTTGTATTATGTATTATTTACTATAATATAAAACATACGTTCAAGGAGCAGTCAGAGGTATTCTATTACATTACAATACAATACAATACACTTTATTGCACCAGTACAAATATACAAAGTCACAAAGAATATTACTTATATATTACAGATTCAGTAATATATTTCCATGAAATATAACATATTTTCTTACCTCTATTGCTTCGTATCTATGGCGACAGGCTCCTACGTATACTGTTGCTTTACTGAGAATCTGGCAATACTTATTGTCATAATATTTGTGTTTGATTGGAGATAAGGGTCATCAACTTTTTTAAGAACTCGAAATATATTTTCCCAAAACAGTACCAATAAAAATATAAATGAGTATGTAATGGCAGAAGTGGAATGTTATTTATACATAACAGAAATATAATAAAATAACGTTTTTATACGACTAACACTCTTTAGGACTTTGATGCATTGGAATCTACATAATGCCTACATAATATGACAATGACACAAATACCTATATAATAATATACTTGATTTATTAACAAAAAGTACATACATATGTTAATATTTACAAACTTAAAACTACACATTATCTTAAATAATAAACTTCCTCAAAGTTGCCGCTTAGAAAGCTGTCATTGCTCAAGGTACCTAGCAGACTGGCAGCATTGCCTCTTTGAATAGCCAAACTCGACCAAGCCTCGACCAGTCTCTTACAAATATCAGAAACCAGTCGATGGGCTTCGGGGCCCCAGGGACCCAAAGTTTCGACTGCAAAGGGCGTAAATATGAAACTCTCAGAGAGAGTCGCATATTTACGCCGCTTCAAGTTCTCGGCAGTGCTGGCCGCGGCACCTGCTGACTTGGAAGTCGCCGGCACATGGGAAACAGCAAGTGTATCGACACAAGTGGCATCCCACACCAGCGATCTTTCAAGTTTCCAAGGAATGAGCGTCAAACCATCCGGTGTCCTGCCGTCGCTGCGCACAATACCTACAGGCTCTAAGACACATGACACAAATTAATTTATAAATATAATATATTTATAAATTATATATTTATAAATTAAGTACAGCTGTCATTTAGCATAGACTTTATAAATAGCTTCAAAAGCCGTGTCTGAGCAGCAACGGCGAGGTTAATCAGATGAGCTGATTCACCTGTACATGCGACACTCATTTATTATTAAATAGATAAATAGGCCACCATTTCGTTAGAAACAGCACCCACATATCTACATTTTAGTTAGAGTTTGTTGTCTCACTTCGTAGTTGGTAGGTACGGGACAAGCCGTCTGTAGTTATAAAATCTTTGGCGTGTTTTGTATTTGTTATTTCAATTTTTGGTATTTTTGTTATTTAAAACTGACTTCAAAAAAGGAGGAGGTTCTCAATTCGGTTGATTTTTTTTGTTTGTTACCTCTTAACCTCGTCATTTACGAACTGATTTATAATTTTTTTTTTGTTTGAGGAGATATACTTTCAGGTTGGTCTCATTTGAATTTCACTGGTATTGGAGTTTGGGTTTCTGAGATACACCAAATAACGCGAACTGGTTATGGCCTTTATTTATTTACATTGACGATTTTCTTGTATATCATTTATTAACTATCTTTATTTCCACGTGGTAATGGTAGTACGGAGAACGTATAAATTACCGGTGATGTAATAAATTCGAGTTCAAATCAGTCTTGTGGCGGACAGAGATTACGGCTGGTGGCTGTCGTCTTCGGATTGTACTCGTAAGAATACTGCTAGGGTGTAATTATGATGTATCCTTTTCACTGTTCTTTTATAACTGATTGATATTGATATGATATGATATTGACGATATTGATGACACTGATAATGGGTAAAATAATATCCCATGTTCGATCTGTTCGCATCTTTTATTGTGAGAGCCTACGGTTTGTGCTCTTCAACAATAGAATGGAAATTAACACATTGCGCTCCAGAATTAGAAAAGAAATTAATTGTAAACCCGCTCTAGACATTTATAGGCCAAGGTCACTCAAAAGGGAGAATTAAAAAAAAATTATAAAAAAAATTAAACTGACTTCAAAAAAACACTGAAAACTACGAAATAACTATCCTTTACTAATCAAAAGTTAAGTACAAAAATAACTTTATAAATACGATACAAATACGTATACAATTAAATTTGACAGTTATTTAGGTCCGTGCCAAATCAATGTGCCACAAAAGAAAGTCTAGTAGTCTAGTCTAGTAGTTTAGTAGGCTTCCCACCGACTTCAGTATCTATCAAATTTAATTGTATGAGTATTTGTATCGTTTTTATAGTTTTGATTAGTAAAAGATAGTTATTTCGTACTTTTCAGTGTCTTCTTTAAGTTTAATTTTTATAAAATTTTTAATAGACATATTTCCACTAAATAACTATATATCTTTCTGTTATGTTTTCATTTAGTAATTCAAATGTTTTTTCCATTAATAGTCTGTATTATCGTGTTGCTAACTGACGTGGCGGGCCCAATGTAAACTGTGGTTACTCGCCGCTTCAAAATATTTACATTATGAATTATTATCCTCTTGTAAATTATTATCTAGTTAATTTATCTATAGATAAGGACATGATAGCGTCACATTTAAAAACATGAAAATAACACGTTTTTAAAAATTCTAGAACATAGGACATGAGTATTTTTTTTAACGATTTCTCGCTTTGTAGGAGGTTAAATGAACTGATATTGATTCAAGTACTCGTTTTCTAAACATTCATTTCATATGCTATTTAGTAGTGACCCACCCCGGCTTTGCGCGCGTAGAAATTTTTTTGAAAATAAAATACCACATTGCTTCCTGATATTATAGCTTTCTATGGGTGAAAGAATTTTTTAAATGTTGAGTGGTTTTTGAGTTTATCCATTACATAAAAACAAACAAAGATTACCTCTTTATAATATTAGCATAGACTAGTACAATCTATGTAAGCAAATATGTAGAAACAACTATGACATGATTGAGCCTATTTGTAAAGTTATTGTAATATTGTACATTGTAATATAATAGATTAATTATTTTAACATTGTTTGAGAGTTTGCAGAAGAGCAATCGGTTAAATTGGAGAGAAAATTTTGGTTAATGCAGAATATTAACGGTTATAACCATGACTATGTAATCTATATCAATGTTTATTAACCGGTATTAGACTGTATTAAACGGTTTGTAACTTTTGTTAATTGATATTTAATTTATTTAAAGTCAGATTCATATTTATATAGGTAGTATATGATTTGCTCACTTATCCCGTGTAGACTCCTCAAAAATCAGCAAATTGCTGTACTTCATATTAGAAAAAGAAATACAAACAAATACATACATTTTCTTACGCTGCATCCCTAACGGGGTAGTAAGAGTGGATGGGACGCCAGGCGTCGCAGTCCTTATATACCTCCTCAAACCTCAACATTCTTCTCAGACATTTTTGCCTTCGGTATGTGTAATAGAAACAGAAAGAAATTGTGTCGTGTTGTGAATTTTAAGTGTGCTAATAGAGCAGAAAAAATAATCAATGATTTATTTTTGCTTAAAGTTTGTATGTAATTCACCTATTTAGCCAGAATGGGGTGCTCATATATCAGTAGTTCTCGAAAGCAGCAGTTCCGAACGAAACAGATTCCAAAAGAAATTTGTGACACGAAGGCATATCTTAATCTCACAGTACTACAATACGGGTCTATGTTACGTTTATACTTTAAGGTTAAATAACTCTTAATCTGGAAATAGTCAGAGAACATATCACAGCTGTCAGAAAACATCAGACAACTAGGTCAGCCATTGCCGAGCAGAACCCAATCACTGGATTAAATTGCATCAGCCACAGGTCCTTTTCCACCGATCGACGCTATTATTCCAGAATAGCACGAGAGGCGGTTGAAATCAAGAAATACCATAATTTCAACCGAGAAGATGGATACCGCTTATCAACATCATGGATTCCTGTCATTAGTGAGTGTGTCCGGAGCCCGAAAACCAGACGTCGCTAGTGCGTAGACGTCGTTAGTGTAGTGTGTCGAAGTACCGACAGTGACAATAACAAACATTACAAAATGTGATGAACGAGTGTGGGTAGTTGCAAGAAACCGCACACTACGAAGACGTCATTCATCCTCATCAGTCTGCCCGTGACCACGATCAGTGCGATCCCGTCGAAACGTGGGGATTAAGAGGTATTTAGACCCATGAAAGAGTATTGTAATTGTACAAGTCGTGAAAGTTTAAAAACATTAATATCTTAATTCTCAAAGTTGTCAACGAGTTCGTCTGAACTGCTTTGAAACTACAATATACCATTTCAGAAATGCTACGCCATGTCCACCATATGTACAATGTCCGCCATGATCCATATTCACCCGATTCATGAAATCCTATGTGACCGATATCTTCAAATTCACTCTTTGACATATTACAAAGATTTATATCATACAGTTCCTTGAGAACTTGCGCTTCTGTGTCACTGTTTATGATGTCCAAGTGCCCCCCCTCAGCCGAGCAGGTCATGAACGCTCGAGACCAGATGTTTGTGTGGATTTTATACTAGCTTTTCGAGGACACGTTCTTTAAATGTTAAAACAAAAATTTTAATGTGATAAGTAATATAGCAAAAACATTTAAATCAATTTTAAACCTAGACCTAATTGTGGAATTTTCATTGACTCTTGAAAGATACGTAATAGTGTTGTTTCTTCCGGCAATCACATTGTACAATTCTATACGATTGTAGCCTTTATATCCTAAATGTCCAAGAGCCTCAGTCCACACATGATCAGGTGGACTATCCACTTGTTTCTTCCCCGTAGTATAAAAAAATTGAAACAATGAGGAGATACACAGTAGACAGGGTTGCACGAGAGTGATATTGTTAAAATGAAGACAAAATTGCTCTGGTGGTTCGGGCACATGGAAAGAACGAGTGATGAAAGACTGACGAAAAAATCTACAGAGCGAAAGTGAAAGGTAGTAGAAGCAAAGGAAGGCCGAGGCTGACTTACGAAGATCAAATAGCCAAAGTGTCAGCTGACGTAAATGTCAAAAGTACTCTCATTGCTAGGCGAAAAAGTGTGAGGAGAATGATGTGATTTGAGGAGGCGAAAGTATGTAAGGACCACAAAGCTTGGGGCTTCTACCTCTCTGACTACTCCGTTAGGGATATAGCGTGAAGTTTTCCATGTATCTTTTGAGCTATATTTCTTCAAAATTTCAAGCTTATCAATCCACACATGTTAGGCTTCTCAAGTATTCTGTGCAATCTGCTAATAGATTTGCCAGTTTTCAGTATACCTATAGATATGTACGATAATTCTTAGTATAGATATCTAATCCCGATCAAATTTAAAACAAATCTGCCGTCGATATTTCCAGAAAATATACACTTAACAAGAAGCCACAATCTCCTTTACTGGTTTTCTACGAAACAGACAAACAAACTCACATGACATGTTGATGTATTGCTGTTTGTGTATAAGACTACTCCTTTCTTAGTAGCGATGTATTTTAGTATTGTTATGAATAGACGCGACCGGATTCATGTGTAACAAAGTAAGGTAATCTAAATAGTAATACTCCAGACAAAACACAAATTGCGTGACCCCAAAGTAATCACTGAGCTTATATTTTGTATACCATACCATCATTGTTATCGTTCAATATTATTTCATTAATTGAACTATGAAATATTGTTGTGAAGTAATTGAAAATGGCTAGAACAGATGAAAGAAACAGTTAGCCCTGTAGCTCCCGGGCCAGAAGTGTGAGGCTACGGTGTTTTCTGCCTGTTGTTGAAGTCTAAAAAACGAACCTTCGAAATAGCGGCCGATCAGATTGGGCTCTCTGTTCTCCCATGCAACCATGAGGAGAACGACAGCGAGTGTGGTCTGCGTCATTGTGGCACTGCGAGGGTATAGGAAGACTCTGTAACTGACCCTTGTGAGAAGTGCTTTGGCACAGCGCTACGCAACCTATGCATTTCGTAGGAGACCCAGATGTTTTCGACAACGAGTCAAGGAAAAGACATAACTCACCCCCTATCCTTAAGGGCTAGGTACAGGTATCTCTTACGTTACTAAACAAAATGTATGAAACTGTTCGTCTAAGGAGTGTGTTTTCTTGGGATGGAGGAAGCGAGCTGGGTGTGGAGAGGCGGGTAGCAGCTGGCAATAAATTCTGCGCTAGCTACTGTTTGATCTATATTGGCCAAAATGGCTATCCATACGGTGTTGGTGGTGACTTTATTGCACGATAATGAGGCTTGGATATGCCCGAAATCAATCGAAAGTTAAATGAATACAGTGGAAACGCGATCTCTCAGAAATAGTGTGCGGTGTCATCCTTGTGGACAAAATAAGCAGTAAAGAGATACGCAGTATAGCACGGATGGATGACACCCGAGGACAGCACATGTGGTTTGCACTGCCATGGCGCTCTAAGGGTGCCAGGGGGTTCTGTATCTTCCCCTAAAAAGTGCTTGAAGTTACGACCACCTAACCCAGTCTCTCCCTCAGGGGGCTGGGTAGCTGTGATTTTTCTCCTGTCTATCCAAAAAATAAAGGTGGAAGACAGTGTCATTGTAAAAATGCAAGAATGCAGTTCAAATTGTTATTCATTTTGAATGACACTTTCATGTGGCATGTAATGGCCGCCTAAGTTGTAAATAACATACACAAACGATTATATAAATTCTGTGGTTGTTATTATCAAAGGAGTGTTACGGTTTGTGGTCATCATTGGTACAAAGTTAATAATTTAACTACGTCGGCAACTTTGATCGTGCTAATTAACCGCCTGTTTCACACTAACCGCATTATTTGTTTGCATTTAACACTAAATGAATCACGGAACGTGCTATAAGGTGATTATCTTTTTATTATATGGTATAATTTTCCACCAGAGAATGTTACTAGGAACGTAAAGAAATTTTCCGCTGCAACAAGATAACAAACATTTTTATGTAAATACATTACAAGTAAAAAGTAGCAAGATCATATCGGACACATTTATACAGGGTTCCACAGTAAATTAAAATAATAATTTACCAGACAATACACTCCATTCATCTGATCTTAAACTAGAGCATTCCCTCTGCTATGAAAACCACACGAAGACTGGGGGCGTCTCCCGGTACTCCTAGACCCGAGACAATCTAGAAAAGTTCGTTTCCCTAATCGAAGCCTGAACCTTCTGCGTCTGGATGCAACAGTTAAACGACAGCGCCATCAAGGTCATCAATATAAAGTACCTACAAAAAATAATTAAATACTGTAATAGTCTGCGCCAAATTTCAATGTTTTTGACCCAGTGGTTTGGGATGTGCGTTAATATCATCCAGTCGGTCTGACAGTCGATTTCTTCTTGCAATGGTCTACGCCTCGTATCTCATTCTTTTGTGAGGCGGTATGTAATTGTTTACTTAAATAAAAGTCTGAAGCAATTCACACTAGTATTAGGCCGTTCGACATAAATGATGAAATCAAACAAGACGTTTCTATTATACACGCTGGACCTGGCCGAGCGCTAATTATAACACAAGCACCATCTGTTCTTGTTCGAGCTGGTCACACGTGGTACCGACTTATTGCAACATGAATCCTTTAATCTGTTCAAATTTAAAATCTACTAAGTGATAGTAAAAACCGAGGATGGCCAGGACTGACTTATTGAGAATTTAAAAGTTTGTGAAAAAACAAAAAAATTGTATTTATCGCTATTAAAATATAACGCCTTGCAAAAATATTACTTCAAAAAATATGCTAATTTGAGAAAATATAACCATGCTATAAAATAATTATAGGCTATAAGAAAATAGTTTTACTATTAAAATACACTTTCGTATACATTTTTTTTCAATATCTCTCTCTCTCTTCTGTGTCGTCTTAACAGTAACACGTGACCGTGGACTATATGGTTTATCTAAATTCCAAAAAATTAATGTGAAAACTATTAATATTGGAAGCTATTAATTTTAAATATTATATTATTTAAATCGAAAACTTGTGTTCAAAAAATATTAAAATAATTGAAAAATATTCGAATCTCTTTGAAACAGACTTTAAATTTCATTCGTAAGAACTAAATGGGGACGAGCTAGAGACGCTACAGCACTGTGACGTCACAAACTCGTAGTGCCATTACTCAGCGCTGAGAGACATAGTTTATCCCCGCTCTGTACCAACTTCGTAAATTTGAAAGTCATTAGCTACTATATTTTTCAATGCATTTTTCATAGCAGTTTTCAATATTTTTCATTGAATGTAGCCTAACAAACAGTCGTTATGCAGTCTATTTGTTTGTTACTGGCTTTTGTCTTCGACTTTGCCCACTTGGGTTTCTGAAAAACTGTCACTCAAACTACTTCTTAGTAAAAAAATAACAAAACATAAGAGATAAAGGATGCCTTAAACGTGATATTTTATCGTTTCTTTGTTTTCGCTTTATCATAAATACAGTAATACATAGAAGCATCAAGTTTAGTACTGTGATTCAAAATTGTATGTAAAACAAAAAAAAACCTAGTTTAATTCGGACTAGCGTTAATAATCCCGAACCGAATGAATGAAAATACCTTTGTTTGGTATATACATAACAAGAAATATACAAATGAGCAAGAGAATTTATAAATCTAACTACAAATAATTACAATTGAAAGTAATAGTTTCCACTGTACATTTATTTTTAATACTTTAAAATTAATAGTTTAACCATTTTTTTAACTCTTGTTATTTCAAAAGTCACTGTTAGGATGACAGTAAAAATTACATAGAGTAGTATCGAGTTTTATTTACATAGCTCATAGTATTATTTAATATCTTTTTAATTTTTTTAAAGTTTACCCCTATTTATCTACCTAATTACATAATATATTGTGCGGTGGTACGAACCCCTCGGTGCGCGAATTTTACTCTCACTTGGTCGGTTTTATATATAACACAGATTTATAAAAAACGTGATAAGTCTATGACGGAACCTTCAAAAAACTAATAGAATAATCTAGTTGCCTTTGTTACTATTATGCACGTAGTTATGTTTTATATATAACTTACATTTATTTAATTGCAAATCATTTCCTGTTTCATTACTGCTTATCTATTAACACTTGTTTTTTTTTCTATTTTCCGGTAACTGTGTGGTTTAATAGCCGTGGTACATTCGAGGCGACCTCTGTCGTTGGTAGGTACTGATAGAAAGTTACTTTAATTGAAGCGAAAATTAGCAACACACCAATTGAACACCTGCTGGGTAACCTTATTTGAAGTTATACTTCTTTTGGCGCGTTCGGAAAAACAGATCGGAGTATATTTTTTGTGTAACGAAATTGCACGCGCCGATGTAACACATAATTTATTATTTTTATTTCATTCATTGTAGTAGAACAATTCTCCTATAGGAGGAAAGGTAAAGGGATCGTAGCCCACACAACCGGCTTCTTTAGTAATAAATAGATAATTTCTTCATATTATTTCATCAAAATGTCGACGTAATACATTTTAGATATTCCTTGTAGTTTCTGGCGACAAATATATTGAGGCAGTCTTTCTAATAGGCTCCGCTGAGGCAGACTAAGCAAGCCACTGAAAAAATCTTAAGATCACTCACTCTACTGAATACTAAAGCACTTATTTCAATAATTTCACATAGCACAACAGCGTAGATACTTGGGACGCAAAACTACGCCAATTTTACATCACAAGGTCCATTGTGATGTAAAATACACTTGTAAATAATTAAAATAAACGCCCAACCCGCTCCCCATAAAATCCCGCCAAAAACTGCGCTACTGTAATTACTTTTTTTTTTTTTTGTTTTATTTAAGCACAAACGGTTACAAATTACAAACATAAAATAATAATATTAAACATAATACAGAAACCAGCAAAGTTGCCACATATTATATTACACATATTCACCCGAAATATTGCCGTCGTGTGCACACCATGGCGTGTACGTACTAGCACGCACACATACAAACCGCGAACGCTAGCCTTCTATGAAGATATCTCGCAGTGCCACGACAGTCGGATTACACGTGCCATCTCCTCCTCGGAGTCGTTTTTGTAATTATTATTGTTAATTTTAAAAATTATAACATACAAATATTATTACATATTTCACGTTCCTTATGCTATTTGGGTTGCCATCTTTTTGAGTACCTACGTAATTAAAATGAAACTATTCTAAAGTATATAGGAATAATGTCTATCAGAAATAACGTATAATATTTTATTACAAAGTACGGGTGGCAATCCTAATCGCTGTGTTCAAATGTCTTATGAGAAAGTTCTAAATCGGTTATTATTTCGAGTTGGAAGCTTTGACAACAAGGCAGCTTTCAAAAATGTCCCTGTAGAAAGAAAAGCGTTCAAAAACGTAGTTTTGCTTTCACACTGACGTGGAACTGTTACTTTTACGCAGACTTGTTCAAGTACTGTTATAAGAAAGATTCGGTCAAATGATACAATCATTCGTTCATTGTTACACAGATATAATTCACATATTTTTAGTAATCGATATCATTCCGATTAAACATGACCGATTTTTTAAGAATCCAAATTATTTTAAGTTTTTTTTTACAATTCTGCTGACTATAATTTATTAGTAAGTATACTTAATTATAATGTGTATACTATGAAAAATTTTTTCGTATAATCTTATGTGAATTACATTTTATAAGATTATGCGTCTGTCTGTTGTTCGTCTCTCGCGGTGTTCATTTTCTCAGATATCGCGAATTGAAGCGCAAAATTAAAGTTATTTATTTAGCTTATATGGTTAATTGCACGTTATCAAAACCCAAAGACGCTTTTTTGGCATTCTTGTCTGTTTGTTTGTTTGTCCGGGCTAATCTTCGAAAAGGCTGAACGATAGGTAGGGGACTTTTTAGAGAGTAATCTGCGCTACCTCTAATCCCAGAAAAATATCAAATTTACACACAGCTAGAATAATATAAATATTACACATATAAAAACTAAATCAATACAGTATAAATACCAAATAAATTCAATATCAAAGAGCATTGAGATACAGTCACACGGATGATTGAATTGATGAATGATATCTTCATACAATTGTGAACGCAATCGTCAAAGCAAATAATTGCAATCTATTGATTGAATCAATAATCACTACGGTTCACGAAGACATTTCTGAACACGCCCTAATAATGGGCATACGCGATGTACCGAAATATCAGTGTGAAACAAACAAGTGCTGCCTGTCAGTGACCTTAGCTGTATGAGTCATGAGTCCAGCGGTGAAGTGAACTTTTAACAAAAAAACAGATTACGACACATCGTGTTTACCGTTTTGTGTAAATGCAGCACTGAATTACAGGTTTCAGTTTTAAATTAAGTACCATTAGCGTTTTGTATCAAAAATTAACAAACGGGGCATTATGGCATCACCATGGTTTGTAATAATCGCATTTCTAAGATATTATTTGATTAAAACAGCGGAAAAAATAAATTACTTGTGGCATAAATTGTAGACTAAACCGGAAGTGAAATCAAAAAGTTTTGACTTTGGAAGCTCGCCAATATCCTCACGCTGTGTAGCATAGAGTATAGAGTAATAGTAGAGTGGACGAAATGCGGTAAGGTTTAGATTATGTACTGTTTTGGTAACACGATGTGTTTATAATAAAAAGGCACAAGGCACTCACTATAAGTTCTAGGTATTTCAAACCTCTTTCAATGAAACCCATTCCACCCAAAGACGACTTCTGGCGGTCAGGTTAGTCGATTTCGATATTAGGTTTTTTTAACCATTCGAAAGGACTTCAGTATCAGGTTCTTTTAACTATCTTAAACTTTTTTATCACTGTCTCTTCAATAAACGTCAATATAACATGATTGCATTATAGAATGGCACTAAATCGGTACGCTAGGTTCCACGATCGCCTTAGACTTCGATATTAGGTTTTTTAACTATTCGAAAAGACATCAGCGTAAAGTTTTTTAACTATACTAAAGTTTTTTATCATTGTCGCCTCAGCAAATGTCAATATATACATCATTACTAAATGGCACTAAATCCAGAGTGTAATTTATTATCATATATAATGCATTCAAAATAAAATGTAAAAGATCTAAAGTCCTTCCACGAATACTCCGTTAAATACACCAATTATGTTACCTCATGCTAAGCACCAGCCTTGTTCTATTGGAGTATTACATAACGAACTGGGAGAACACCCCGTAACAGCCAGACTTCAAACTATTTAGAGAAATTCGATTCCTAAATTGACCTGGATCAAAATCGAACACAGGACCCTTGATTTGGAAGGAAGATACTACCAATGAAGCAACGTGACACTCAACTACTGAAAATGAACATGGTATACGCGAAGCCACGTGCAAAAACTAGTCCTAAGTTTAACCCACTGAAACATGTGCGCTCGAGACACATGTTATCGTCTGCACATTTCCTCTGTTTATTTGTTAAGATTATAAGTGTTTTTAAAACATTGGTTGCGTTTACACGACGGCGGGCCTCACGTCCGCCGGAGCGGATTCCCACGGACTCCGGTGATGTCATCAGCTGTTTATCCGACTACGGCGTAAACCAGCAAAAGGCAAGTAGGCAACACATTTCTCTTGGTCTTGAAGATTGAGAAAAGTCCTAGACTTCGATTATCTAAGCGAAAAGACTAGATAGGGCATGCTAGCAATTTAAGCCAGAGACGAAGCTAATTATATGAATATAATATACACATGCATAATATTATACTTTTAGTTGCTTATGGACTCCGATAAAGACAACAAACCCAAGGAATGAAAGTTGTATCATCTTGTTTACATATCTTTGTTAACTACATTATAAATATTAAATTTTGTAGTAATGATCATGAATAGATGACAACACCGTCATTTGTGAGTGTTGCTAATTAAAAATTTTCGTGACTTTGACAATTGGTATTTTTGAACAGTAGTTTTTATGAATAAGCAGTCGTTAACTGCACGACCTAGTGAAAGCACGTGTTTACATTAGGTCTCCATATATCTTACGTTTCCACACACGTCGATATCTTAGAAACGAAGAGCTTTCACGTAATATTAAATATAAATAAATTTAATGAAACTAAAAGTTCCATAACGTTTACTTTATTTACTCAGAACTGGATACTATCGGGCACATGGAAAGAATGAGTGATGAAAAACTGACGAAGATAATCTACAGAGCGAATATGAGCGGTAGCGAAAGCCAAACAAGATCAAGGCTGACTAATGAAGATCAAATTGACAGTGTTAGCTGACGGAACTGTCAAAAGCACGTATACGTATATATACGTAGGCGAAAATGTGTGAGGAGAATGATGAGATTCGAAGAACTGAAAGAAATATGTAAGAAC
Organism: Zeuzera pyrina; assembly: GCA_907165235.1. Classification (NCBI taxonomy): domain Eukaryota; kingdom Metazoa; phylum Arthropoda; class Insecta; order Lepidoptera; family Cossidae; genus Zeuzera; species Zeuzera pyrina. Next base: position 22,820,940 of record OU015632.1, read on the forward strand.
CGCGACGCTTGGCGCTCTGTCCTCTCTGACTTCCTCGTTAGGGATACAGTGTGAAAATATGTATGTATGGATACTTTCTCCGGATAGGCCAATTTCGGAAACGAAAAGCAATCTCGCAAATATGTATATGCGGTGTCATCTTCGCGGATAAAATAAGCAATAAAGAGATACACAATGTAGCAGGGTTGGATGACGGTGCTATTTTTAAAATGTAGAAACGAATACTTATATTGATCAGGCCTTTAGAGGTAATTACGATGAGTATCGACGAAGAATTCTTCAGAGTGAAAGTAGTAGCGGTGACTAAGGACGACATAGGCTGACTTATGAAGAAGAAATAGCCAGTATTAGATACCTCGGTGGAAGTGTATGGGGAGAATGATGAGATTTGGGAGGCGGAGAAGGACCGCGATTGGTAGTCCATCCGCTCTAACTACCACGTCAGGGATACAGCGTGATGATACGTGTGTACTTTTATTTAAATTTTTGAATAATTAATAACAAGAAATATTGCTTTACATTATTATATTTTCTATATGTGATGAATTTCCAAATTCCTTTTCAAGCTCTTTAATTTGATACCTATAATGATGTGGTTTGACGAATTTTTTTTACACCTGACTTAGTAACAGACGCCATTTTGAATTTTACAAGAAACAACATGCTCGTAATTGAGTCGAACGTAATAAGACCTCATACGTTGAAATTGGTTAAGTGGTTTCTGAGGAAGAAGGGAGAATTATATTAAATCTACACATTTATTTGTATTTTATTATGTACCTGTTATGCTTTGCGGTTTCATTCGCGTTAAATTTATTTTTTCCGGTATAAAACTAGTCAAAAGTCTTCTTTAAAGTCTTTCATCTGTTCATTCTGTTTTTTCCAAAATTTTTACAGAATCCTAAGTTAAGGCTTACACAACACGCTCTTAGGCACGAGATTACTGGCATAAGTGGATACGATACACTAGTATCATATTTGTATGCATATCGCCAAAGAATCCACCGGTTTCAATTCTTTTTCGATTTAAAATCCACCCTATTGCTTCGGTATTGCGCAAGATTCGTTTTACAATTAATTATGTGTCACAAAAGACGTAATTATCCTCGAGCAGTATTTCCCAATAATATTATAGCACGTTATTTAACATTGTAATATTTATCACCATGTCTTGTAGTGACGTGGGGTGAGAGTGATGCAACAGTCGTGTAGCGTGCGTGTGCTTGTCTGACGCAACTTGGAACAGACGATGATCAGTTCGAAACAATTTGTACAATATTCACTGAACTTTCCGAGGAAAAAGTAGATATTACTGTTCTTATCTATACATATATCTATCTCTAAATAGCATGTGTCCGCTACAAATGCTAAAAAAATTCTTGACTTTCCTTGATTTTTCCTTGATGTTTCTTTTTAATCAAGTTTTTCTGTATTACAAAAAATAAAGAAAAATTATGTAATGCAAACAATCATTTGATAACCTTTATAATTTGTTATTTTATGCAATGAGTACTAATCAATAGAATCTGGACTAAAGGTGAGACTAGAAATTGAAATAAATAAATATCCATCTCATTTTACATCTTTGGATATCTGATAAAGTGCGTGGACACTTTCTGACTGGCAACCCCACGATTTCACTGACACTTTGAATTCTCTTACCTTTCTCTGACTTTTCCTGATTTATTCGCCGAAGCATGCGAGTGAATTTGACATTTCTGCCAGCTAACATCCGACTATGTGATCTTCACAAAGCCTTGGTCTTCCTTAGTTTCTGGTACCTAACACTTTTGCTCTGTAGATGTTACAATTACTTAGTCACATATTATGTATGAAATATATCAGCAGATCGGGAGATGTCGTTTCATAACCAGCTTAGCAACAGGGGGCCTCGGGGGAGAAGTCGCCATTTTCCGGTTGTCACGAGGCTGTCCCCACCCTACCTCTAAGATGACTAACAGAGGGTTTTAGTCATATTTATGCAAATGCATTGCTTTAATAACCAGAGGCTTATGTACAATATTCTCATTTTAGTTTCTAAAAACGGCTATAAATATAAAGTAGTGACCCGCCCGCCCACCGGCTTTCCACGGGTAGACATTTATTTGAAAATAAAATACAGCTCACGTTACTCGCTGATAATGTAGCTTTCTGTAGGTTAAAGAATTTTTTAAATTGGTTGAGTAGTTTTTAAATTTTTCTAGTGTATATTTAGTGTTATTTAACACCAATGATCGTATCAGACAATGAAACAACACCGCGCCACAAGCAGCGCACGTTACTAGTGCACGGTCTTTGATGTGGATAATTCAATACATTTATTTATTGGCTCAGGACAAATGCTTCTACCCTCGCGTTTAGGGTGATAAAAACCACGACCAGCAAAATTTTATCGAATGGAAATAATCAAACAACCCGAATACACTCGATGTCTGATTGTTTTTGTTCGATATTTCATATTTTGTTCCGATACATAGCTTGAAACTCAATAGAAAAAAACTTGCTAGTATGTGTCGAACCACTCACAATGAAGGTTTCCGTAGTTGATGCATAACATTCATTAAATTAGCAGCAAAAATAAATTTGTATTTCATTGCGTCTCTTAATAACGCTGAAAGGACAAAGTTAATTCTGCAGTCGCCAAGCGTGTAACCAAAATTACCCCATGTCTCAAAAACAACATATTTCATTAAATATTATATGGAATTTCAAAAAAAGGAGAGGTTTGTATGATCGTCTGTATATATTTCTTTTATATATGTTAATCGTCGATTGTGGACCGATTCGGAAAATCTTTTTCTATTTGAAAGGGTACAGGTAACAGTTATTGAAGTCGGTGTCAAATCAATGTGCAACAATAAAAAGTTTATTAGTTTAGTAAGCTTGGCACCATCAGTAACTGTGAAATTTAATTATATAGTTATTTGTATCGTATTTATAGTTTTATTATTTTTGTACTTGACTTTTGATTAGCAAAAGAATAGTTATTTTGTACATCTTAGTGCTTTTTTTTGAAGTCGATTTATTTTATTTTCTTTAATTTTACTTATAGGTACAGGTCTGTACATACATGTCCTAAAACTTAATATTTACAAACTTAAAACTAAACATTATCTTAAATAATAGACTTCCTAATAATTTTACTAATTTCATATTTCGAATAAGATATATAAGCTGAATAGATTTGAAGCTAACTGCGTTTGAATTGACTAAAAGTGAATACAAATTTAACATTTTGGACTGATTTTATCCTTAGAAATATGACATACTCGTTTGTTACTATGGAATCGTCAGAGTGTACAGGAGTCCAACAATTTCATCAAAAATATTAGGATCAATATGAATTTTGTGCAATAAATTATTTATTAATTGAAGCGCAAAAATGAACTTTAAATACATCACTGATCTTTGCTCTTTCGTTAGGGTAATGATACGTTTCTTAATCATTAAACACAATGATAGGTAATTCGATTTGGCGGATGAGTGAGATGCAAATGATCAGATAAGGTTAAACAAGTTCATTTACAATGTTTTGGTCGTGAAAAAAGGAAAACTTATAGAATATCGTTGTCTGTCTGTCTGTCACAACCGACAGATTCAATAATGTAGGTACATTTTACAAAATGCTGTGGCTTTTCAGTCAAATTAATTTATTCAAGTAAACCCAATTACAAGGTGTTTTTCACGTCAAATCTACTTTTGTTCGGTTCGAAAAGAAAACCTGGATACTGAGAAGCAACAAGAAACACAGTCAGGTATAATTTTTTCAACATCATTGTATAAAAAGTTTATTAAAATACAATATTCATTAAGCCAGTAAATGCATAAGCAGAGAAGATCATTTCCAAACTATTGTCACAGTACAAGTAAGCATACAGTATTCTATCTCGGCAGTGTCCTAGAGATAATTACCTACGGTCGTTTGGTACGTAAACACGCAATAGGGCTACTGACTTGGACTGAATGTTTTTCTTGGGTTACGTATTTGATAATAGGTACTATATTAAATTGTCATATTATCTTTTCATTTTATATTATTGCAAATTTATACGTTTTTATTTATATAATTATACTAGTATTTTATATCTAGTTTCAAAACTTTGTGAGTTAATATGGTGGAAATGGACAACAAAAAAAAATGCATTTTGTGTGCAGTATAATTAAAAATCAGCAATAAATTAACTAGATCATTATGATAATATATTTCCTACAAATTAGCAACAGAGAAATAATTCCGGTTTCGACATAGATGTATTCAAATATCCATACACTGAACATTATGCTCGTAAACTTGATTGACATAATATTTAGTCACTAAATGAGCGGGAGCGTCTCATACCGTGCGACGAGAACCGCGGCGCACTCGCGACTATTGTATGGCGAGAAATGTCGAGATTTCGAGCGCGTCGTTTGGGAGCGTTTGTATGAAGATAGAATACTGTATGCTTACTTGTACTGTGCTATTGTTTTATCTTCAATGAAATCGTTTATTTTTTAGTATGATTGATGAATGTACATTTTATAACCAATCTAAATTTATTCTCCGTTAATTGAGTAACTTCCTGAGGAACTTTGTTATAAAAAAGAGTGCAGTGACCATAAATTAAATATTTGACTTATATCCAATTTAAATTTTGGAATAACCACGACATCAGGTTTCCATACCATTACTAATAGGTACTAGTTAGATGACCGAGTCTGATCTCTGTAATATCCTGAGGATGGGATGCCTCGTTAAGTAAGGCGCGAACCCGACCATATTTACCTTATTTCTAAGAGCATCACTCGGAAAAGAAATAAATTGTGAATATTGATCTCAGATCAAGTATCACAATGGATCGAGCATTTGCTCTAAAAGCGTGTCCTTAAAGTGTCCTTTTTTGTTGACCGTCTTTCTAGATTTTTACTAATGTGCATGACTAGGGAAGCAATAATAATAATATAATAATAATAATACTCCAGACAATTACACAGATTGTGTGACCCCAAACTAAGCGGTAAGCTTGTACTATGGGTACCACACAACGAACTCTGGGGGAGTTCCCAGTAACACCCAGACTCCAAGTCAACTTAGAAAAGTTCGTTTCCTGAATTGACCTGACCGGGGATCGAACCCGGGACCCTAGCTTGGAAAGCAGATGCATATGCCACTGCGCCAACGGGCCAGTCAAAACAACTATACACAGCTGAATATGGCATGTTTTTATTTTTGTGAATAATAATACCCAAAAACACTTAAAATTCACGAGTTAAATAGTACATAAAATTCAACTCCCGTATGTTTGTGGTCGCAAAGCACTAAAAGTAATTGTCCATTGACTTGAAATTTTGACGGAACGTTCCATTTGAATACGCGTGCGTTTCTTTATACTATTCTATAGCATAAAACAAAGTCGCTTCCCGTCGTCTGTCCCTCTGTATGTATCTTTTAAACTACATAGATAAAGATAGATAAAGTGATTCAAAAGGAAGCTTTATACGTATAGTTTAATATGATTTGGGTTAATTTGTTGAAATATGACGATAATAGTTCAAGATGTCGCAAAAAATCAAACCGACTGAGAACTGTCATCGAAAATGTTGTTTTAATCCAAAACAATGTAGCTACATAATGGAATTGTTCCTCTTTATTAGGACTACAAAAAAGTCACGGATGGCATATGTCTATATTATACGGATAGCCTTCTATAACCATATTAATGTTTAAAAAAATTGATAGTTTGGAAAGCTATTTAGACGGATACGAGAAATTAGTATCTACATTGCACCTGTGCGAAGCCGCGGTGCGTCGCTAGTTATAATAAGAATTTAAATGGTCGTTTGTTCAACGCGTACCACAGCAACGCGTGGCTTGGAACAGCCGACGGACACATCATACATGGACACATATATATAATATAAATAGACAAGAATGCTTTATAACATGTTTTGCGGTTAGTGGTTGGTTGTGACTTGCAAGTAACAGTACAGAACACTAATTTACTTATGACTTGCATTCGGATTTTTTTTTAAATATTTGTATCGTAAGCTCCATATTGATTCATCTTCTTATACATTACTAGCTAGCCGCCACGGCTTTGCACGGGTAGACAAATTTTTAAAAATAAAATACAGCCCAATTACTTTCTGATAATGTTGTTTTCTATATGTGAAAAATTTTTAAAATCGGTTGAGTAGTTATTGAGTTCATCCAATGCATACAAACAAACAAAGTTTACGTCTTTATAATATACTTTATAAAATAAACAATAGCATAGATTAAACGAACAAGTCTAAAGTTAATAAGTGGAAACTCCGCGACATCACCAGTTGACCCACCAGAATTTAATTTAACAGTAAGCCGCACCAATTCGAGGGACATTTTGAAGGGGGTCCATTAGCGAGAGCCATCATCACAAAGCGACATTAGCATAAATTACAAATGCTTTGTCCACTTGAATACTAACCGAAATAAATAGATGTTGATAACAATTTCCCATTATTGTTTGTACAGCAATTGAATCGGTTCAGTAATTACAGAATTTGACGATTATTATGGTAATTTTGAACTAAATAGCTTTCATTGTTGAGATTCCATACTAAAAAAAAAATTCATGTAAAATTAAACAGACTTAAAAAAAAATTGAAAAGTAAGAAATAACTGTCCTTTACTAATCAAAACTTAAGTACAAAAATAACTTATGATTAGTAAAGGTTAGTTATTTCGTACTTTTCAGTGCTTTTTTTTAAATTCAGTTTAGTTTTTTTATTACTTTTTTTCTTTTGAGTGACCTTGGCCTAAATAAATATGTAGGGCAGGTTTGCAATTAACTTTTTTTCTAATTCTGAAGCGCAATGGCATACAAGAGAATCATGAATATAAATAAATAAAGGTTATAACCAGTTCGCGTTATTTAGATTTATTTTTTGTATCCTCGAAATACAAGCTCCAATACCAGTGAAATTTAAATAGGACTAATCCGGAAGGGTATCCTTTAAAATAAAATAAGAATTTTCCAAATCGGTATATATATGACGGAGTTCTGAGGTAACAAACATAAAAAAAATGCAAAATAACAATGCAAGCGAATTGAGAACCTCTTCCATTTTTAAGGTCAGTTAGTAAGTGTAAATCGTAATTGCAAATTAATGTGTAGTGTTAACTTTATTTATATTAACAAAAAGTACATACATACGTTAATATTTACAAACTTAAAACTATACATTATCTCAAATAATAGACTTCCTCAAAGTTGCCGCTTAGAAAGCTGTCAATGCTTAAGGTTCCTCTGACTGGCAGCATTGCCTCTTTGAATAGCTAAACTGATTCGTTGGCGGAAGAAGCTGCCAGCTCCGCGGGCTTCCGAGCCTCGACCACTCTCTTACAAATATCAGAAACCAGTCGATGAGCTTCGGGGCCCCAGGAACCCAAAGTTTCGACTTGCAAAGGGCGTAAATATGAAACTCTCAGAGAGAGTCGCATACTTACGCCGCTTCAAGTTCTCGGCAGTGCTGGCCGCGGCACCTGCTGACTTGGAAGTCGCCGGCACATGGGAAACAGCAAGTGTATCGACACAAGTGGCATCCCACACCAGCGATCTTCCAAGTTACCAAAGAATGAGCGTCAAATGTGTAGTGTTTAGTATTAATCGATATGCAATCGCCAACTACTAAGAAAATGTTATCGTAAAAATACGGCTTCATGTATAAACAATATTTCCTCCGGGGCACGATTTGCCGCGGCTGCGTTCACACTTTCGTACTCTTCCGCGGCAACTTATCAAACATCCTAATACCCTAACGTAACGTTGTATCCTCGGACCAAGAAATAAATTGCTCTTATTGCCGTGTGTCAAATTAATTTTCGTCTCTCTTTCTATTCGTTGAGCCTAAGTTAGTAAAGCTATAGGAAGTATGGAGACCTCGCACGGTCAGTGTAATTCGTGTCAGCTCATGACCGCCTTCGCGTACATTACTGAAATAATTATCAACATTAATGATAGATCACCCTGAGTTCTGCTTGCAGCACTCCGAGACCTTCCGGAAGGATTCAATTTTTTTCAATTACAGTTACTTAATATTTCATAGCTCAAGGATCTAATTTGGATGAAGAAATGAAGTACTTCTTTCTCTTTAGTGCAGTAGAAGACAAGTATTAATCGTAACTGGTCTTCAATCGGCACGAGATGGCGCGAGACTATAAACGGGGTTAGCGCGTATGCGCTCGCGTTGCGTATAGGGTTTCTGATTTCTCAACTTATTTTTTTTCCCGGAGCTCGAGAATTTTCGACTAAGAATTCCCGGGAATTCTCGAATATTCGAGAAATATTTAAATAGAAAAAAAAATAGAACATTTTTAATTAAATGCAAAATAAAACTACGCTTATTATGCAATTATCATCAACATTTATTAATTCTTCAGTCTTGTAAGTAATAACACATGTTTTTAAACAAAATAACTAAATTTGAGCATATTTTTCGTACGTAAAAATACAAAAAAACAGTTATTTTCGTTTAAATTACAAACTATAATTAATTTTGAAAAGTCATATCGTCATTTTGAAGTGTGTGTTTAGATTCATCTACATAAAAAATTTAGATGCTTTAATCGGTCCCATTCGTCCGTAAAAAGTAAATCTTTGTTTTAAAAGAGATTTCTTTAATATTTTTTTTTGTATGTTATAAAAGTTAAGCAACCGTGTAATGCTATTGTCAAAATAAAGTCAGTGAATTGAAGATTATGGTTACCAAATATCACTTTCATATGTTTTGTAATTGCTTAGAAAAATTTAAATCCCGGACATCAAAATTTCCAATGCGTCGTCATAATGAGTCTTTCCTCTACTGAGACCTTATAGAACCAAAGTTATAGCCAAACGGCGCAAACATCTGGCATTTGCAATAGCCCCAATTAAAATAACGAGTATCTTCATACAAATCGTTTTTAAATTAAAGTTGAACACTTACAGTATCTTTTTTCCCATAAATAATTAGAGCTTTTAATCACATTCGTTTAACTAAATAAAAAAACCACGCGAGAGAAGAGTGCACGGATGCAAACATAATCAAGAGATCATGCCGCGATTTCTCGATTTCTCGACACTTTTTTCTCGTCTCGAGTAGAGTTAGATTTCCCGGGAATTCTTACTTCGAGAACTCTCGACCAGAAACCCTAGTTGCGTGAAATGTGTGGAGTCGCCAACTTTTTGAGGATAACTACGAGTATAATAAACTGTGTAAAGTATTTGGATTTATAATCAGGGTTTCGGACGGTAATAAAGTTCGCTTGCGGTGGAATATTCACAGAAAGTGTATAATAACTGCTATTGATATGATAAATTATTAAATTTATTAAAAAAATTGAAAAAAGTATTTTAGTTTTTTGTTTTTAAAACACTATCCAAATGTTTACGACTTCGTGATATATGTGCATTTAAGCTCAAGGTCACCGTACTGCCGGAAGGATCAAACCGAATTTCATACAAACCACATACTGCCAGCAGGACTCACAGGCAGTCTTCCGACATTTTGCTAACAACTCGTCCTTCCAAAAGAGCTACTAGCAAGACACACCATCGGGCGATTAAATATTATCATTCGGTCCCGCTCCGAGAAAAAAACACTTACTATAATATTGTATTATATTAAAGTAGTAACATTGTATAGTAGGCCGCTATATATTTTGATAGCGGTAATTAACATTTTGTAGTTATTTTTATCAATTGTAAATCCATCTCATTATTAACTTCTAAAAAATTATTGCGATAATTCAAAATTTTGACTTTAATCACTGCCATACATTTTTACGTCAATATTTTGGATAAACGCATTCATATTTTAAATCTATTTGTTACATCCTCGTAAGACAACTTAATTGCGCTATCGGTTCAAAGTATTTCGATATATTTTATATTTACTTAATAATGACTACACTTAGCGATTACAGCTGTCTTATAATACCTACTTTTTTTTATAAATAATGACAACTTCTCTTTACATTGTAATGAGCCGCGATTCCTTACAATCTAGTAATGTTATTGACCGTTAGATCCAATAGATGACCGTTGCATTCATTTTAGTATTAGAGAAGTAAATAGCGACTGTCATTACTTCTCTACTTACTGATAATTACTTTACTCGTTACTTTCCCTTTCAATAGCCAGCAGTGGAATTGTCCCTCGAGACCCCTGACGTTTACGAAATAACAATGCCATATCGTAATATACTTTTTTATTTTATTACTCAACAGCGCACGTAACAAAAGAAATGTAATTCACAATCTCATATATTTTCATATTTTTTTGCGGATATCGTGAAGACGGTAATAAAAACAAGGTCGTATATTACCGCTTGCTGCTAAAAGCTCCATGGCTGGTAACTCGCTAACAAGCAGTTGTTTTTGTTGAAACATTAAGAGAGTGGCGTCACACTGTCGCCCGGTTTGACGCCAGTTCGATAACCTGTACAATACTGCTGTATAACAGCTCATAACTGTTGGTGATGCGACTCGAGTCGTTTTTCACTCAAATGACTCCAGTTTTGTGAAATTCGTACTTTAATGAAAGAGATATTGACTCGTGTCCATTGCGGCCAGTTCATTCGGCACTCTAGTTGTGGAATGAACTCGCATCACCAAATTGTCTAGATCTGGACCATTTGGTGACGCGAGTCTCTGTGCGACTATTTGATCCAAGGAGTTTACATATATGATCACGAATTATTATTGGTTCGACATTGACAGTATGAATGTATAACAACGCTAAATCTCACACTCCCTCGTGTGCCCAATATTCTTGAAAAGGGATCCAGAGTTTTTGCTTCAAAATTTTTATTGATTACACTAAAAGTTGTCAATAGCTACGTAACAAAAAGAAAAGAAAATCGGTTGATAAACAGAGTAGAAAAAGGTACTAAACTGGTTTTTCTTTACCTATTTATGTATAGATAAATTAATTTCACTAAAAGCGAGAAATAGTGACCTACAAAAACAAACCAACAAGTTACATTTCGTAACCATTTCCTAACTTTTAAATTAGGTGGGACCATTTTATCCCTGCCATAAACTAAACAGGCTCAAAGGCGTGCGTTTTTTATGTTACCTTCTGAACAAAAGAGCTTGGGCTTATCTTTTTTAACCGACACAATTTATTGTTCATAAATTCACGTAATTGTGGTATCCGACGCGATATACGGCGGCCAGTAGAGCGTGGTGTGCTGCCGCCGCGCCCTCGTGCTCCTGGCGACCTTCTTTGTATAATAACTACATAAATAAATATATATGGGATATAAATCGACTGCAATAACTAGCGTACAACTGAACTTTCGGTTTTATTAAATTTTGGCGTAAAATGGGAGTGTCGATTTAGTTTCGGTATCGAATCTGCCGAACTTTTAACCGATAACAAACCTACGCTGTGAGTTTTCGCGCCTCCTTCACTGGTGGCTCTTGAAATTAATATATTTTATACAATGTATTAAAATAATTAAAAATTTTGAATACGATTGCAAAAAAACCGCTTTAAATTGAGAGACAGAAATTGAGTTATTGAGTTTTGAATTTCAGTAGTGGGAGCAGAGTGAGGTTAGAGAAAGATAGCATTACATAACGCAGAGACATTGCACAGCGCTAGGAATGACAGAGGCGGAACATATCGCCACCCTGCTCCAACTACAAAAGTTTCAAAGTGAATAACTGTTGTATTTTTCATTGTATTTCGAATATTATTTCAGTTTTGTTAATGATAATTGAACCTATCTTTTAATTATGTTATTCAAAAATAGTGATCCACCTGATTTATAATCTTTCAGTTATACTAACCTTGTTAGGCATTAGCGTGTCAATTGTATCTGTTATGGGTTATATATTATCCCAATCTTGCTTGATGGAAAACAATGACGAAGTATATACACGTTTGGATATAATGTACTGTGGCGGCTACGGTAATTAAGAAAAGTCGGGAGCACGCAAACACAAATTTATTAAGGGATACCACACAGGGTCGGGGTTGATCGCCCGTCTAAGGTCCTTGCCTCGCAGCGCAGCACTTCCCTGACTGTCCGCGGTCGGCAGACGATCCGATTCCGGAAGTTGGTGATGCGGCTGCAGTCGCGCGGTTCAGCAGAATACACCCGACAGAGCAGGTGTCGGGGCACTACTGAACCCGTACGAAGGACCCCAATTCAATGAGGTGATAAATATATAATAAAATAATGTTGTTCCCACGTAAATTACGTACGCTGGAGACGAACAAAAAATAAAAATCAGTATAATACGTATTGGTTATTAGTTATAAATATTTTTAGAACAGCAAAGCGACAATAACAATTTTTGAGCGCCGTCGATCATTTAGTTTGTCGCGCGGAATTGCAAAAACAATGGCGGTAGAACGACTAAGTCCTAGGCGCATAGCGAGCGAGAAGAAGTACTGTCGCACAGATTACTCGTATTTTAGTTCAGAGACAAATTTAAGTACTCTGTAATAACAAATTTTATATTTGTTTATTATATTTGCTTATTAAAATAATCTTTGTTAACCTTTTTTATATTAAAATCCAAGATATATCACCAAAATTAAATTGTTAAATAAGATGTACGTTATAACGTTACAGTACCCATGTTCACTTGGAGATTACGAAATTATATCAATGTGGATTTTTTTTCCTTTTTTTCATTTGCGATTACATTAATATCAATATTAACATTAGAAAACCAGTTCAAACTTTTGTAGACAAATTCTTTATTATTACGTACACTTATATGTAATATATAGGTAAGTACATACCTTGGCGCTGTCTCTATGTAAGTATACAGAGAGACATGTTGTCACTACTTATATATTTCACTTCGCCTATAAAAAACATGAGATCAAGCGGCAATTTTGCATATTTATTCAATCTAACATTAAATTGAGTATTAATTTTCTCCATTACTTGCCATGAAAATATTACACAAATGTAAAATCACTCAATTGTTTTTAATTAATCCTCAGTTGAGTGTAACATCGTGATGCATTCAAACATTGAATCTAGTACTACTTAAATCTCGTCATTTGGCGAAATTTCTTATCTTCTATTGTCTGTACGCTGTTAATTGTCTGTAATGCCCGATTTACATTGGTTAAAGACAGTGGCGAGTAGGGAGTGCATGTACAGTGGCGAATGTCGAATGCCTGGACTGTGACAGCGCAGTTACAGACGCGAAAATTTTTCTGCGGCCACCGCGATTATTTATTAAAAGCGAATGTACTCTATTTACTATGCAATAACGTTGAAATTTCTGGGAACTACTGGGAACTAACCTAACCTAACCACGCGACGACGCGGCCGCCGCGCGTTCGACGCGCGGTCGTCGCGCGGTCTCCGCAGGACCGTTCGCGATCACCGCGTGTTCTAAAACTAACTCACCCTCGCATTCCATTCCTCTCTGGTCACTCCAGACAGAGTGAAGTGACTTGCGCTTGACATGAGCTTTGATAGGTAAATATGTATAGTGTATTATGCTCTATTAAGCGGCGTCCGTTTAGCGACCACGCGGCGGCTGCGCGGCATCCGCGCGGCAACCGCGCGTCATCTACGTTGTGTCATTGCGAAGAAATTCGTGCCGAATAAACGCGCTCTGATCGTTTATACTACAGCAAGTCAAGTGGCATTACTCTGTCGAAATGGACGAGCAACATCGAAAAATGCGTGCAATTTCGCGCAGAATTGTTTTTATTACAACGATCCAAATCTCTATTTGCTCTTTTATTTGTATTATTATATTATATTATTATTACATTATTATTATTATTGTTGTTATTATTATTATTATATTATTTATTTTTCTCTTGAAAGTGTTATCTTCTTCTTCTCTTATATATCTAAAAATGAATGTTTGCCATTTCGAAGTTATTTTGTTTACAATAACGCATAAAACAGCACACGCGGACCGTCCTGTTGCCGGTCACTTATACCTACATTGTACTAAATTTGAGCGTTTACACTACGCCGCCTAGTGGCGAGTCCAGAACCGTGCGGGGGAAAAGAGCGCGCGAGATGGGTGTCAGTTACCCAAAAAATAGAATGTGATTATATTTGGACCCACTTGCAAGGCAGTATGCTAACCAAGTTGACTCACTACTGTCCGAACGGTTTACACCACTGTACTTACGTACTGTACTTATCTACTTCGCTAAACACTTGATCAATTTAAATCGGGTGTAACGCTCTTAGCGGATTATTTATTTACTCAAAACAGCTCTTAAAGATTTTTGTAATACAATGTCGAATACTGGTTTTACATGTGTAGAAATAAAACATATCAAAGTAAAGATAATCAGAGACGATTGCACATATGTGTAATCTGAGATAGTAATAATGTAAATGAACAAGAGAAAAAAAAAAATAGATAAATATGCGGGTTATTAAATAAACAGGAAATAAATAAAATAAACATACACATATATTCACACATACACTCAATCACACAGACATACACATTACACATAGATACAAACACTTATAATTTAAGTGTTTTCTTGATGTAACATAATTATGTATATGGTAAATAAGAAAATATCCGTATCAACTTACGTATTACAGAAAACATTTTTTTAGTGTCTATCTATATACAATCTGTAATCACTAATCACGGACAAATAAAGTTGACTTTAAATATAACAAAAATCAACAGGTACGGTACTTTTCCTTCATGATCATGACGCATAGACGTTATAAGTGGCCGTAAAATTTCAATTTTATGGAATTATAGATTATTATAAATAAATGACTATGATAAGTGATCTGATAACACCATAGAAGAGGCAATTTGTTATTGTTGACAATTTGTTTTGCGTGCGTTATCAACACAACGTTTACAGTATCAAGTAATCGGTACATTGACGTCAATAATATAGAGTCGACCTTGTTTTGAATGCTTTCACCAATACAGTCGAGATATGAACAAAAACAAGTACAATTAAGTCTTCTTTAAATTAAATACAAATAGAATGGTAATATGAGCAGAGCGGTATCAGTCCATGCCAGTCGGTGTAAATATTTGCCTAATCTGAAAAATTGCTATCTACAAAGCGATGTTGGTGCCAACTTTATCTACTGGACTGTATGAAGCTTGGATGTACCCCAAATCGAGAGAAAGTAAGGTAAATTAATTGGAAATGCAATCTCTCAGAAATATGTATACAGATAAAATGAGTAACGAAGAGGCAGATTTAGATGAAAGTATTATTTTATAAATGAAGAAAGAAATGCTTAGATGGTTTGGGTATAGAAAGAATGAGTGACGAAGTAAACGGACAGAGCGAAAGTAAGCGATAGCAAAATCTAAGGAAGACTAAGGTTGACTTCAAGACCAAATAGCCAGATTGTTATTTGATGGAAATATCGAAATTACTCGCATACTTCGTCAAAACAATGTAAGGAAAATGACGGTATTTTGAGGAGACGAAAGAAACATGTGATAATGTTATGCTTGGCACTTCGCCCGCTCTCTCTACCCCGTTAAAAGATACAGCGCGACGAATACCTTTCACTCCACCATTCCATTTAGGTCAAATAGATCAACAAGATATAATAACATAATCACACAGCCAGTTGCAGTAATAAATATCAGCCCTTACAGATAGTAAAGGAAATCAAGCTGTAGCAGATTGCTGTCCATTGCTTATACTAGTTCCTCATTAAATTCCCTTCATGAAACTGAACAACTTTACTTAAAAAAAATGATAAGTACGATTTTGTTCGAACTTTTAATGCAAAGGCAATAGAATAGGTAGCTTAATTTTATATGAAAGTTAGAAAAAAAATGAAGAAAGGAATGCTTAGGTGGTTCAGACGCACAGAAAGAATGAGTGATGAACGGATGACTGACTGATTGATGACGCCATATTGCTTCACTGTATTTAGATAAAAAGCCACTTATTAAAGCACTTATTAATTTTTGCGAGAATGACCAAAACAGATTCAGTACGGTTTGTCGATTTATTTTGTCATCTTTACATCTGTTGAGCTGAAATTTGAAAGTTGGTTAACATAAATTAGTAAGCCAAATGCAAATGATAAAAAATTATGGGTATTTTGGACCCAATTTTTTTTAATTTATCTAAGTAAAGGTATGTGTAAATTGCTACAGATTTGTAAGTAATTCGTAATTCGTGTTCTTGTGTTCGACACAATCAGCAGGTTTTTTGTTCTAACAGATTCCAGGTAAGGCCTGCATCGTGACGGCAACACCGACTCGGTTCAATCGACCCAGCGGGAGATCTACGAACAAAATCCAAGTAACTTTTTCATGACAACGTTGTTTACTCGTCACGGTCAGAAAACAGACAAAACGAGACAGTAAAGCAAAGACCTCAATATACTAAGACATATCGTTAGCGATTATACGTCAGTTCTTGATCTTGACTGATATTAGACTGATGACAAGAGCATCATACCACCATAGGGGCATAAGCACATTTTAGCAAGAGAATTAAAAATCCCACATTAAAAAAAACAAATTTCAATAACGATTCTTTATATAAAATATAGGTAGGTACATAAATATTTTTTGACCATTGTGTTTATAAGTTTATGTTTATATACTTTATAACTTATTAAGTATAAAAACCACAAAAACATTTCATCAAACCAAAATCAAAATCACTGTGTATTTATTTTTTGTACGCTCACTTGAAAGGATAGGCAAAGGGATCTATGCCTATACAGCTGATGTCTTCAGCAAATGACAGATAAATACATTCTTCATACTATTTTATTAAAATTTCGACGTTTACGACGACATTTTACTGATTCTTGGAGTTTCTGGCGACAAATATTTTGAAGGGACTTTTTGGCGGGAACGGGAGAAGTGAGGTTGTCATTTTATTTAGATCATCTATTGTTTACATTTTTAGGAGTTTTAAAGTGCAATAGTGATAGTATATTGTGTTTTAAAGTTCTGTGTAAGTGACGTAAGTGATAAGAATGGAGGTGATCTAAATAAACATGTGTAGCTGAACTATTCACGCTCTTCCAAGAAGTCCTTTATAACTTCAGTAAAGCCTACTATCACTTTACTGGAGGAGTTTTACGCTAAGAAAAAACTGATTTACTTGTGACTCTACACTATGGATTCTACTTATTAATACGTGACATTGGCAAATACGCTAAACTGTGCGCCATGCCATAAAGGAAGAAGAAGAAAAGAAAAAGGGCGGGAAACTTCGTTTCCCTTTTTGACTCATATTTACTTGATCAATGGCTAAATGCAATCTGCGAAGCCAAAACAAAGAGAGAAAAAAAAATTTTGAAGCGGTCTTTTTAATACGATCCCGCTGTGGTAGACGAAGCCACTAAAAAATTCTCAACACCACACTACTAAATAAGCACTTATTTTAACAATTTCATATATTGCACAACAGCGTAGATACTTAAGACGCAAAACTATGCCAATTTAACATAACAATATCCACTAAAAGCAATTCGCAAATAATTAAAATAAACGCCCATCCGCTCCCCATAAAATCCCGCCAAAAATTTCTGACTGTATAATGTAACGTTCTTTTCACAAAGATAACATACGTGTGTGAATAATTGGCGGCATAAACATTGAACTTGTTGCTCAATAACTTTAAATGTACAAGCGAAGTCACGGTTCATTTATAGTATAGAATGAAACAATCTTTCGTAATACACCTTTGTACCTTTACTGTAATCAGCAATTTTTAAATTTGACTGACAAAGGAAGCACTGTGTTATTTCTTTCACGAAGATCCGGAACTGGATTATAGTCTGTCAAAAGAAATTGCTAGTTTAAACGTCGTATGAGAATTTTTTCCGTATAATTATACTGTATTTAAAATGTATGATAATAAATAGACTTCAGTCATAGGTGCTTGTGTTATTAAAATTATAGCGTAGAGAATTGAAATTGAAATAAATGATATACGATTATTTTCGATGATTTTTGGGGTTCCGTGGATGAAAAGGTAAAACGGAACCCTTATAAGATCACTTACATGTTCTTCGGTCTATCTGTCACAGTTAACTTTCTTAAAACCTATATTACAATGTGCAAACAAGAGTATAGAGAATTATTGTGCATTATTGTTCGGCCGCTGAGAGAATGCGTTCCTGACGTCTGTCAGTTGTTGATGACTAGTGATGTGCAAAAAGTAACAGGGACTTTTTGGCGGGAACGGGAGAAGTGAGGTTGCCATTTTATTTAAATTTTCTTTTTTTTACATTTTTGGAATTTTTAAAGTACAAAAGTGATAGTATATTTGTTTTAAAGTTCTGTGTAAGTGAAAAGAATGGAGTAAGTCTAAATAAACATGTGTAGCTGAAGTTCTCGCGCTCTTCCAAGAAGTCCTATAAAACTTCAAAGTCTACTATCACTTTACTGGCGAAGTTTTATTGTAGATAACAATTCTACTTATACTATTACAATACGTGACATTGGCAAATGCGCTAATCTGTGCGTTATGCCATGAAGAAAGAAAGAAAAGTAAAATTATTTTTTCAACCGATCCAAGAAAAGAGTAAGTTTCTTAACCTACTCGTTTGTCTGGCTTCTATAATATATTCAGAAATATTCAATATAAAAATCAACAATAAAAATATAAAATATTATTTTATACTGTAACGACAGATAACCTTACAATTGCAGTTATTTTTAGCACATCACTACAAAAATAAATAGTACACGTAACCTTGTAACAGCGCGGTATGGATTTAAAAAAATATCGTTTTCTTATCTATTTGATTAAATAGCGCAATATTATAACATTTATTGTCAGTTGACATAATAATATAGTTTTTAATGATAATTATTCGTTAGTTGGGCAAAAAACAACGAAAATATTTTTATCGTAAATTCAGCGCCATTTCAAAGTTACGTCATTCATTCGATCACGAAAAAAATATAATAGCGGATTTAATGCAAGGGCAAACTTGACCAACTCTCCCCTATCTCCGATAATACTGGGCATACAATTTTATAAATATTAAGGAATGTAAATCTTTACCTCAAGTTTATTTCATATAATTACTGGGTCTTACAGAATTACAAAAATCAAATATATACATTTTTCGTTTCATAAAAATTGGACAAGAACGAACTCTTGACCGATTTAATATATAAAACCTAAAATATAAAAAATTCGGAAACCAATCGCTAAATGAATTTTCGATACTTATTGAGTTGAAAGAGCACATACAAAAGTGAGTAATGAACGATTGACGAAAACATCTACAGAACGAAAATTTGATTATCGTTCTATCCGTATGCAACGTATGAAGAATCCAGCGATGCCTCACACGTTGAAATTCGGTGACACAGTGATAAACAATAAATTCATCGAAAATTGAGCTTCTGCGCCCATACATGCCCCATATAAACGTGCGCGCGCTAGATTACGAAAAAACAGTTATTTTCGTTTATATTAAAAACTGTAACTAATTTTAAAAATCCGACTGGCACTTTTAAGTGTGTTCAGATTAATCTGCACAGAAAATTTAGAAGAATGAATCGGTCTCGTTAGTCCGAAAAATGAAAATCTCTGCTTTAAAAGTTTCTTTTGATAATTTTTTTCTGTTAAAAAAGGTAGTCGTTTAACGCAACTGGTAAAATGAAGTCAATGAAATGAAGAATCTGGTCACCAAATATAATTTTCATACGTTTTGTAATCACATAGAAAAATTGAGATCCCTACCGTCAAAAATTTCCAGATCGTCGCTTTAAGTCGTTTCAGGGGAACTGATCATTTAATTTGTTAACATCGTAATCCTCTTTTTTGCTTTGTCTTGGATAAAAATAACATTTAGCTGCAAACAAATAGCAAGAAAACTCTTTAGAAGCATTCCAAACTTGAAGCTAACATTTCGAATTTTTCATTGAGCAGTGTCACGATTTACGTGAAAGGAAATCGCTTTGAATCTCTTTCGCTCGTTGACACGTCGGTGTTTGTCAAAGAAGGACAAAACCCTATCGGAATCCACTGCGTCCATGTTTTCCTGTGACGGCGACAAACTTCCTGGTGTAGTACTTTTAACAAAACACGTCCCCGTTCTTGAGAGATTGGATTACTCTCTTTATTATTGTTGGGGGTTCGATTGATCTGATTCTGTGTGTTTGTTTTTCCACGTAACTACTGAAAGTAAACATGTTTACGACTTAGTTGTTGATGTAATTTATTCATTTCTTTGAGCTAATCTCGATTAGGTTGTTCGCGAAACACACAGTTATGTTTTGGTGGCTAACGCTAGAGCTTATTATTCTAGTAATATTTACATTTGACGCTGTGTTGAAAAGATATACATATATACTTCTATGAGATATTATGATTAGTAGAAATGACAAAAAAATGCTATTTATCGCTATAAAAAGTGTAATCCAATTAAATAAAACGATTAAAACTTTATTAAAAATAAAACTTGGAAAATACAATGACAATATAAATTAATTGTAAGCTACAAAAAATATTAACACAATGTAAGTTTCATACTTATGTAATTTTTTCCAATATATAATTTATACTGTCATCATAACAATGGTTTGTTTGTTAATATTATTAATTGTGTAGTTAGCAATATAGTTAACGGTTAAAAATAATAAATAATGGTATTATATTGTTGTAGCAAGTAATTTAAATTTGCATAATTATGATTAAAGTAAAAAATAATAAATTAATTGGGGTAACTATTACTTTTAAATAAGTTATTCTTTGGATTATGAATTATGTTCCTCATTTAAACATATTATGTTGTTAGCAACACCCCGCCACTTCTTGCGGAAATGACGTCATCAAGACGACGTGTTTATATAAGTCGTTACAAGCCGAATATCGAGGCACTTATTTATTGTCGGTTGTTGCTAAGAACATGTCTTCCATAGTACTGTTCGCGATCTGTATTGATTTGTAATGACCTTGAATTATAATAATTGTGATTAGTAATTTGTTATTCAATGTCTCGTATTATTTTTTTTTAATAAAATCTTATAGAATTTGCTAATAATATGTATTTCTATTGTTTTATTGTATCCGACATGTCAAATTAGGTATTATTTTGTGCCCACAAACTCATTTGTCATGGCCTTGTAAAATGTTTCTGCACTTATATTTCTCTACGTAATTATATGATCATTGGTGCTTCTGTTAGTTATCGTGTAACTACTGAACGACTTGTCCAACTGAGCTAATGTTCCCACATTATATTTGTTTGTCGATACTGTAGTTCATAGCTATATCACGATCCGATAGATGGCACTATAGTCTAATAGTCTAGTTAATAACGAATTTTTTATCTAACTCGGATGAAACCATAGAGCACCGGTAATCACTGTAATAAACAGAAATACTGAAAAAATGTAAATATTGGAAATTAAAGTCATTACATTAGTTCATTCAATTACATGTAACATTAAAATAGTACAAAAAAACGAAAATTGTGGCGGCACGCGCTTGCTGAGCGGGGCGCAGGAACTACCGCTTTACCGCAAGTAAGAGCGAGACAGTACTATTGTGGCATCGCTCCGAATGGGCGAGACCTGCTCATGACGTTTTCATTTTACATGTAATAAAATAAGTTTAATTCATAAAAAATCCATTTTAACTGTACGAGTATATTTTGTAGTCTAATATTAAACTGAGCATCAACTTTTTAATTACTTATAAAAGTATTACATAAGAATAAAATGCGCTAAATCTTAAATAAAATGCACTGCACAAGCGTCGAATTGAAAGTGAGCTGGGTGTGGCGCCAGAGCCTCAGTTGAGTGGAACATAGCGATAGTATTAAATACTCAATCTAGTACCTTACTTTTTGTGGGAACGGGAGAAGTGAGGTTGTCATTCTATTTAGATTATTATTTATATTTTTAGGAGTTTTAAAGACAAACGTGATAGTGTATTGTGTTTGTTAACGAGAGGGTTTCTTCGTTCGTTTTTGATATTGTACGTGTAACACCCGTTACAGCAACACCTGTTACACTAAATCATATATATAGGCCTATCATTTGCTTAATCACATGTTCTTATTATATATCTATATTCATCTAGATTGGTCAAGCTTTTTTTGAGTTATAAAAGGACATACAGACAGACAAGTTTAAAAATGGTAGAAGAGAAGTCAGTGAGTCATAATACCACAATGTCTAGATATAGAGAATAGATAATAATAATTTATCACAGTACCGGACAATAAAATTGTATTTACAAACAGACGCTGCAGATTTATATAATATTGTAGATTATTTATTCATACAATACATATTTATTTAATCTAGGTACTGAATATAACTACTCCGTGGTATGAAAACGCGCTTTAGAAAGACTAGCGTAAGGCCGTTAGGTTCTCCCCGAGAGGCGGAGCTTATGCGACGTTCTTCACCCGCTCACATTGTTGCTGCGATCGGGAACGCTCGCCTTAATCAAATAAAGTCCAAATCTGAAGTTCTTGCGCTCTTCCAAGAAGTCCTTTGCAACCTCATACTCAACCTCATACATAACAATACTGTGACGTCTGCATTGACATTGGCAAATGCGCTAATCTGCACACCATGCCAGAAAGAAAAAAAGTCGAGTACCTTATACATAGGCTTTGTTACATTGGTGTGATATTTTTTATATACAGAAACAACAGTTGACTATGTGCGAGTAAATCTAATTTATTTGTATGATACATAGAATACCTAAGTAAAGTTCACTTAATTAATGTTTAATTATTGTTTAAGTAATTACCAAGCCGTGTTTGTATCTAAACAATGGCTGTATGAAACTATTGTCTGTTATGCAAATACGTACAGATGTCATATAACATTGGCTTCCATTCACATGCATACATCGCGCCTGCGTTACTTAGTGCATTTATGTGTAAAATTTAAGGCGAAGTTATGCGAGGCGATTGGAATTATATCATTTTATTATATTGGACTTGGGTGTGACTTTGCCGAAATCTATCTCAGTAATTTATTTATATTATTAGTAATTTTCCGCTTAAACTCTTAAAGTTATTTATCGATATGTATTTCATTATTCAACAAATATTACGTTGAGTAAAACTTAGTGAAACACATGCAATAAGGTATTCTCAGGAAATGCAAATTTCCACTTAATTGAAAGAATGAATCGGTTGCGAGCATTTTGGAAAATGGAAGGTACAAAATTTAGTAATTCCTTGAGTGGGGCTGATGGTTGATGATGATAATGGCGATTTTGAGGAAATTTTTCAAAAAACTGCTATTTAACTCAATGAAACGTGTTATACCAGTTTTAAACTCATCATGCAAAGAGATTTCATTAGCTGCTCCACACGATAGTCTCAATTTTTTCTTTTCAAGTCTATTTTTCTAACCAAAA
Organism: Zeuzera pyrina; assembly: GCA_907165235.1. Taxonomy (NCBI): domain Eukaryota; kingdom Metazoa; phylum Arthropoda; class Insecta; order Lepidoptera; family Cossidae; genus Zeuzera; species Zeuzera pyrina. The sequence goes on from OU015632.1 coordinate 22,844,258, forward strand.
CATGTCAAAACGCAACTATCAAAATTCACATCTGTCTATGGGCAAATGTTTCTTCTCAGCTGTTTATGTTCAAACGAGAAAAACGGTTATAACGGATATATAGACATAGAGTTAATTCCATGAGCGATCCTTTTTATAACGGAAAATTAAAAATTATTTATCATCTGCGTGGCTTGGCTTTAACCGGCAGTTAAGCCGTTAGTATTGAACAGACTTCCGCGCCAATACACCTAGACTTCCTAGGTTAAGTTACGATTTAGGAAGTAGGAATGGTCTAGAAAAATTATTTCATGCCGTAATGTTCATAGTTTCTAATACTCTTTGTTAGAGCAGACTGCTTTAATTAGTTACACAAATAATATAGCGTTAATTCTTAAGATTGTAGGTAATCATTTTTTACCTTTTTTTCTGGTTATATTGTCCAACTTTTTACAGTAACGAGGCCTGGATGAGCCCAAAATCAGGTGAAAGTAAAATAAACGCAGTAGAATTGCGACTCTTAGAAATATGTGCGGTGTCAACCTTGCGGAGAAAATAAGAAGATTAAGAGCAGTACAATAAGGTTACACGACAGTGATATCGAAAAATGAAGAAAGGAATGCTTAGATGGTTCGGGCACATAGAAAGAATGAGTGATGAAAGACTGACGAAGAAAATCTACAGAGCGAAAGCACTACTACAGAGGTAGTAGAACGAACCAAGGATGACCAAGGCTGACTTGCGCTGATCAAATAGCTAGAGCAGCCATTCCCAAAGTGGGCGATAACGCCCCCTTGTGGGCGCTGCAGGCCTAAAGGGGGGCGGTAAGAGGTCCAGAAAAAAAATGGGGGCGTTGTGTAGAGGCCTGGGGGGTGATTTGTAATTTCATTTAGCTAGGAGGCATCTTAGACAACGACTGCATGAGCTCTCGACTCAGTAGACAAAATAAGTTTGGGAACCAGTGACTAGAGTGTTAACTGACGAAAATGTCAAAGTATACCGTAGTCGCATACCTATGCAAAAATACGCAAGAAGATTTGAGGACGCACAAAAAGTAAGAACTGCGATGTTTATCCATCCTCCACCTATGCTCTCTAACTATTAGGGATACAGCGTTAAGATATGTTACGTATGTAAGTTTTATTATAAATTAAACATACGAAATCGTTGTGACCAAAACCGGAGTTTTGATTGTCAATAATTATTATACGTAAGGACCGCAACGCTTGGCTCCGTCCGGTCTGATTACTCCGGTAGGGATACAGTGTGAAGGTATCTATGTATGTTTATAAACGAGCCACAGTTCAAACTACAAATTATTATATTTTATTTTATTTTACATTCATAGTTTTATCTATAAATGTACCTACAATGATTATGAGTAGAATCATATGGCAATTCAAAATTAATGACTTCCACGACACATTTGTTATTTTTAAACATTAACCATTGCAAACTTTAAAACAGGAATAAATTATTTAAAAACCGCAAAAAATTCAACTGTATTTCCCAGTTTTTATTAGTTACTAACTGAAGCCCGCGACTTGGTCTGGGTTTTTTTTATTTCTAAAATAGTCTATGTTCTTCCTCAGGATTCAAGCTATCTCAATACATCATCAATTCATCGCAATCAGATCAACGGTATGGCAGCCCATAAAATACAAAAATAAACCAACAAACATTGATTTTTATATATTAGAATACATATTTGGAACTGGCTACTTATTACCTTTCATATGATACCCATATTATAATACTTTTTCCCCTCTACTTTCTGTTTCTCGGGCGCCATATTGAAATTTTATACCCTATGTCACTCCCACAATTAAGACAAATCTAATGACTCCTCATATGTTATAATCCGTTAAGTTGTTTAGACTACAGAGCGTACCAAAGAAATGGACATACGTAATCGCATACATACGAGTACACTCAAAAACATAACTCTCTTTCGCAGTCGGGTAATTAACAGTTTTAACAATATTTTTCATTTTTTTTACAGAACACTTGAACTTTGACTTTATAGACATAAATCAATACATTACTTAATATCAAAACGTTAATATTTACAAAATTAAATCCAAACATTATCTTAAATAATAGACTTCCTCAAAGTGACCGCTTAGAAAGCCGTCATTGCTTAATGGCCTGGTCACACAGTGTGAGCTAGCATCCGAGCTGGCCTAGTCAGTTACTGCAGTTCAGCTACTCGCACCGTGTGACCAGTCAGTATCTCGCATCCGAGTTACTATAACATTTTTTGTTTTTAATCGCCTCTCGTCTTCCCCCACCATGCCACAAGCAATAGCATGCATGGGACTCGATCGTCAACTCGCACGATTTTCTGAAATGACAGTAGCTCGTAAGCACGAGACCTGTGATCAGTCGTGTGTTTTGCGACAACATTGCGCGAGACATTACTAGCTAATGAAAAGATGCGAGTACACAGATGTCTACTTTCATGCCAGCAGCTCGCACTTGTGTGACCTACGGTGCCTAGCAGACTGGCAGCAATACCTCTTTGAATGAGGAAATGACAAGATTCAGTTATGGAATACTTTGAATGAATTGTTTCCGAGTAAATCGATTGTGATTGAGTACATTTCTTTCTTTTATTGCATGAAAAAATATTTTATTAAATTTTCTGCTGCCCACATTTATTTGTTACGATACAATGAAATGATGCCTACATGGAACTGAGTCGATTGACATTAAAAAATGCCAACTTTACTAATTTATGTGAACATCTCACGCTTGACCAAAAAATTTTAATGCCATAATTGTTTTCGCAAAAAAAAAGACCAAATAGTTCCTAAGACAGTTCCCCTGTATCTTCTATGGATTCGAATTTCCCCATACCGTCCCAGTTAAAAAAACACTGTGTAGAGAATGATATAAGCAGGCACGGAAATTATCAAATGAGAGGTCTTACCTGAGTTTTTTGTGGGTTCTTTACAGTGCATTTTGTTTAGGGTTCTGTACCTCAAAAAGAAAAAAGGATCACTTCGTTGTCCGTCTGTCGTCTGTCTGTCTGTCAAGACCCTTTTTCACAGGATCACAAGGATGTGTGGAGTTGAAATAATATCAAATAATTACGTTTGGTTAACTCATGCAACAAATGCGAGAAACAAGATATGTCATTACTCTAAATTTCAATGTTGTACATTACATAGGTACATACATTGTAAGAAAATAGTTTATAACAGACAGACATGACATGAGTAATTTTATAAGGGTTCTCCCTTTTATGACATGGAACCCTAAAAATGACTTGAACTGGGTTTATGGTAAATGGATTTATTTGAATAAATTGCGGAATAGCCAACCCACCTATAAATACGACATACATTTAAATCAAATCAATCGATCAGTCGTAATTTTTCTAAACAGCGTATAATTGATTTTAATACTCGCAAATGGCGGCCGATAGGATTTAAATGTGTGACATATTTTAGGTGGACCGACACAATATTGTTACCTGCTTACGATGAAGCAAAAAAAAGGGTCATGATTTTAGCAACGCATTTACCACGCTATGTATGTCAAACTGTTAATATACAGAACTGAAATCGCTTGAGTATTTCAACGTGAGGATTCGTTTTAAATATGTAGACGACATATGAAGGATATGTTCTTTTTTTAAAATTCAACATGGCTTCTGAAATATTATATGAAGTAAAGAATTGAAAAAATTTTTCGTTCGAAAATGTAAGTTATAGTAGAGTAAATTACAGCTCGTTTAAAAAAAAGTAAAAGTTTTAAATCTGTCTACGTATTTATTCCTACATTTACTTTGCGATTATTACAGCCTAGGAACGCGCCCCGGCTTCGTACAGATGGCAGAGCCAAATCGTAAAATCCGTTCTTAGTGAGCGTCTACACAGCGAAAGGAGTAACTACGCTAAATTTCAAATCAATCGGATCTAAAGTTTCGGAGATCTCGTTATGAGTCAGTCAGTGAGTAGTATTTCGCTTATATAGATATAAATTACAACTACATATTTTTATTTATGTTAATTGGCGAATTCTTTCATTACAAAATACAACTAAGTTCAATAACTGTCACGCGCCGGCGCGGTGTGTGGACTAGCGCAGAAAAATAAGAACATTATGTAAACTTGGAAACCAAAAGCCTTTCTCGTGTTAATTATTACTTACACCGGGCTTCGCTATCACGAATCGGAAGGTCGTCGCAATTACAATATTATAATCACATATATTAAATTGGTAACATAGTTATGTATGTAACTAACATAAAAGTATGAAAAATACAATTTCACTTTAACATAGATTTCATATATTTCTTGATAAACTGTTACTGATACCTACTTGTCCAATGTATAACTTATCTCGCTTATTAATTTAGTATGTATTAATATTAAATAGCTTGTTTATTTTGTGTGTTTAATAAAATTACTTAATAATTATTTATACGATATATAATTTATTTAATGTATAATTAAATGATCTACTTGTAATTGGTAATGATTATATATTTTCGATTTTTAGGTAGGAATAAAGGTGGTTGGTCGTGTGGTGACGTACAACTTATTCTTTATGTAAAAATAACGAAATTAAGAGCGCGCTATGAAGATAGCTTACTCTCTTTTTTGTACTATCGAAAAGAGCTCTGTGTTTCGTGCAGGCGGCCCGTCACGTGCTTGCGCGTGACGGCTCCCCTTCAATTTCATAGTCAGTAGGCGGCCGGTTTCGGACGCAGAAACTCGCTTATACGTAGTCTCTGCGCTCGAATTTTTTAAGAATCTTATACGAAAAAAAGATTCGTGTTTCAATAATCTGTTACGTGTTTGTCATCTTGTCATTATGGACAGTGAGGAAGGACCTTCCCGGCCTAAAAGGCAGAGAAAAAATGTTGATTACAACGTTAAAAGTCGATTACATAGTGATATAGATAATGATAGTGATTTGGACTTAAATGTCAAAGAAGAATTGTTTTCATCAGATGACAACGATAAAGATAGTGATTTTGACATCAGTAATAATTATAAATCAAAAGTTAAGGAAGAAGAGTCTTCGTCGGATAACAACGATAAAGAAAAACAATCAACCTCCGAATTACCACAATTATCGTCGCCGTTCGTAGTTCGCGAAGAAGAGGAAGAAGTAGGTGAAGAAGATGAAGAAGTAGAAGAAGAAGATGAAGATGTAGAAGAACAAGATGAAGAAGTAGAAGAACAAGATGAAGAAGTAGAAGAACAAGAAGTAACAGAAGAGCAGCCATCAGTTCGGTCATCTATAGCTGGGTCAAGTATTTTAGCAAAGGAAGATTCTACAAATCTATGGAAGATTAAGGGTATAATGAAAAAGATACCATTTTCCAAAAGAAACCAGTTTTTTGGTAAACCTTATGGGGAGGAACCAATCGATTACTTCGATTACTTTTTAGACGATGAACTTTTATCCATGATATGCAGCGATACCAATTGTCAAGCAAAAAGGCTGGCTCTGCAGCCAGAAATACGTCCTAAATCTAGACTTAAGAATTGGAAAGAATTAACTGTGTCTGAATTAAAAATATTTCTAGGCTTGATATTTCACATGGGTACCATCGGTCTCGGCCGTCTGCAAGATTATTGGAAAAAAGACAGACTATTCTCCTTAAGTATTTTTGGCGAGCAAATGGGTCGAAATAGATTCCTCCATATAATGAGGTGCCTATATTTTAGTTCAGAAATGGAACATCAAGATCCATTGCAAAAGGTTCAGAGTCTTGTTGATTACTTCAATCAAAAAATGACTAATTGCTATTATCCTTCTAAAGAATTATTATTAGACGAATATATGATTCTACCGAGGGACCTAAAATTTGAAACAAATAAAGGGGATAGATATGGCGTAAAATTGTATATGTTAGGCGAACCGGACGGTTCAGTTTTAAAATGCTGTCTTAGTTTTGGAGATGAAGAAGCTGAGGCATTGGAAAAAGAACACGTCGAAAACGTTGTCATGGAGCTGCTTCGAGAGAAACTGAATAACGGTCATGCACTTTACATGGATAATCCTTATAATAGTTTCGAATTAGCAATGAAACTTCTAAAACACAAAACTTATTTTACTGGGACATTACCCTTGGATTTAAAAGACATCCCAAAAGAATTTGTTCAGGGGTCTCTGAAGGAAAGAGAAAACGTGTCAAGATTTAGAGACAGAGTACACATTGGAATATGGAAAGACACGAATTCTATGGCATATATAACCACACTCTATGGGAACAAGATGATATCATATGTCACAAAGAAACGTAAAAGAATCGCTGAAAAGCCTGAGGCGGTCGCTATGTATAATGAGGCTATGTTAGGAATTGACAGAAAAGATCAACTGTTGTCATACTACCCCTGTGAAAGAATAACTTTACGCTGGTATGTCAAGGTTGGCATCCACATTTTTCAAATGCTGTTCGTAAATTCCTATAAATTCTTTAGCAAATATTCAAAACAGCGGAATGTGACTTTGTATGATTATCGTTTATCTGTCATAAATTCCTTGTTACCATATAGAGATAATTACGCTCGAATAATTACGAGACCTCCAAGAAGAGAGTTAGGTCATAAAATTGCCAAAATTACTGAGAAAAATAACAAGGGGAAAACTAAAAGAAAACCTTGCCGGCAATGTTATAAAACTAAAAAAAGAATTGATACGATGTGGCATTGCGTGACCTGTTCTGATAAACCTGGTCTTTGTGTGGAGTGTTTCGAAAATTACCATTCAGAGTATTGAATGTTGTATTTGTTTTTTTTTGTTTATGCTTTGAATTGCTTTTTATTTAGATATTATTAATGTTGAAAGACGAAACTTGTATACTGAAATAATTAAACTTTTTGTAATAATTTAAGAACCGTAATAGAGTGTTGAAAACATTAAACGGAGTGTTTTATTGATTTTGCACAGATTTTTACCTTGTAAAGATTTGAATGAATACATTGTTCTAATTACTTGTTTAATCATCCAAATAAAAGTTTTTAATCTAATAATATGAACTTGAAGTCGCTATAAAATATTGGTCAAGTTATCAGTGGGTCGTGTGATTTTCATAAAATGGTACAGATGATTGGCAGAATTCCAGATATACCTACCTATTTTACGATCCAGACAAATACATACATATATATCTTCACGCTGTATCCCTAACGTGGTGGTCGGAGAGGTCGGAGCGCCAATGTTCGCGGTCCTTAGATATTCTTTCTCCTCCTCGAATCATCATTTTCGCCTAGATATGCGGGTGCTGTTGACATTTCCGTCAGGTGACAGTCCAATCCAGAGAAATGACTAAATCAAGTAAATGAAAGAAACTTATACATATCGACAGATTGAATTATTAATAATTTTATTAATAAGATCTTATTTACAAATGGGAGAAAAAATAAAAACACTGAAAAGTACGAAATAGTATTCTTTATTAATTATAACTGAAGTACAAAAAAAATATAAACTAAACACTACAAAAATCTCTACAAATTTATGAAAAAAAGTCCCCCGCCGCGACTTTCTTTCTGTATGTATGTTCGCGATAATCTCAAAAAATACTCAACGGATTTTCATGCGGTTTTCAGCAATGAACGGAGTGATTCAAGAGAAAAGTTTGTGTGTATAACTCATTAATGTTTTGTGTAAACTGTTTGAAATATGACGATTATTGTTGAAGAAGTCGGAAAAAAATCAAGCCGACTGAGGAGCTTTCATCGAAAACGCTGCCTAATCCCTTTGAGATATTACAAAATAATGTAAGGAGGAATTATTCCTCTTTTATAGGTCTACAGAAAAGTTCTGAATGGCATATGTCTATCTTTTAAGGATAGCTTACTATAACTTTTTTAATGTTTAGAAAAATGGTTATGCATTATGTGGTATTTGGAAAGCTATTTAGACGGATACGATATCAATCCTTATCAAATTAAATACGTTAGTTACCTTAAGCATTCCATGGACATTATAATTGCCCTTAAGGCCATACAATTTTATAATAATAATAATAATAACGTTTATTTGCATACCCAACAATTCACTTAAATCTATTGCTTAGTACTACATCCAGAGTGTATATTTGATGACAGAAGTAATATAGATTTAGACCCCTGGCTCCGGAACTAGGAACCTGTGCTATTGGAGCCAGTGATTCCTCACAGATACAAAGCACAAAAAATAAAAAGATATGTGTCCATAGCATGTAATACAAAGAGAGCAAACATTATTAATGAATTGTATTTTGCGTTAGTGAATTACATTCGTATAAACATGTACAATTTAAATAAATGTCTTAGGAGTTATCGTAAAATTAAAACTATCGCGCGACAAAATAAATTCAAGCGGTCCCACACCGACGCGACACGCGTGATGCAACAGACAGATACGATACTTCGACAGAATGAAATGTAGGCAAATATGCTCTTCTACCCGTGCGAAGCCGGGGTGGGTCGCGCTAGTTGCTATATAATTAAATTCGACAGTTACTGAAGTCGGTGCCAGGCCTTTTACGGCTTTTTACGTTATGTTGTTTATTGATTTGGCACCGCATTCTGTCAAATTGAATTATATAATGTAGTAGTTGTTGTCCGTGACTTCGCTCGCGTAATTCTTTATTAACTAAATTAAATAATCGGAAACTTTCGCGTGCGTATGCAGAACAACTCACCAAAATTTCATCACAATCGGACGAATAGTTCAGAGACGAATAGTAGTGAGCCCCGATTTTTGCCACGATTGTTATAATAATAATAATAATAATAATAATGTTATATTTATAAGGCATTCTTTTGTAGAGTCCACATGTACTTAAGATTGTTAATTGTTGTGTCTGTTAGTTTTAGGTAACTAGTTGCTGAAACATGTTGTGAATTAATTGCCACGTCTACCAATAACTAAGTGGGAATTGGTATAGGGTGTAGACTATGTATACAGCATTATGTTCTAATTTATTTTGTAATATTTGCGTCTGTATTTGTTTTTTCCCCAATAAAGAAAAGAAAAAGAAAAAAAAAGAAAACAAACATACAAAGAAAGATTCATTTTATATAAATAAGAAGATATATAAATATCACTAGTTTTTACCCACGATTTTGTTCGTGCGAAATTCAAAAACACAATATTTTTGCAAATTATAGCTTATGTATTTATTATTCTGACGTATGAGCTATATTATTGTAAAGTTTCATTAAAATCCATTGAGTAGTTTTTGCGTGAAAGAGTCCATACATCCTCACAAACTCACATTTATAATATTAGTGAGATAATGTATATAATAATTATTATTTTGCACTTTTCATTGTTTTTTTTTAAATTAAATTGTTAATTTTTTTTAGTTATTTGCTTTTCTCTTTTGAGTAACCTCGGCCTAAATAAATATCCAGAATGGAAAAGGAATCATAGAAATAAATAAATCGTTAGAACTATTTGGTGTATCTTCGAAGTCCAAGCTCCAATACCACTGAAAATTAAATAAGATACTGGAGCTATATTGAACTCAATATAAAAAGAATCATCGAAATCAGCTCACAACATCGATCATAAATAAAGAACTAAATTCACATCTCCTCTAAATTGTACAGAAATTATTGTCCGAATTGACGTATATCTTTTTAATACCATATAGTATTATCGATATCATTATGTTAATCTAAAGTAGACCTTACTGCTATACCATAAGGTTATAAAAGCTCGTTCTTACATGACATTGAAACGATGTTTGTTAAAAAAATATTTAAAATGCAATCTTACGTCTCGTGTGTAGTGTAATTCAGATAATCTGTGACTCACTCAATGTGCACTCAAATACTTATTTGAGTGCACATTTGGTTCGGACATATTTGAAGCGTTGATTGTGTATCTAGTATTTTATTTGTGATCGAAGGCTCATAAACAAAGAAGTTATACAAATAAAAGAAATACAAATCTTTTTTTGTGAAGTCATCCGACTTCAATGCATACTGAGTAATTATACAATTTTACACCGAGTAATTAATTATTATACATATACATACATAACAATAATGCTGAGTAAATTATACATAAATATACGAAGTTTTATACTGAGTAGGTTATTTTATAACCGCCTAATAATAACATTGGGGAGGTGTGCTTGTTGTGAGTCGATTTTTTCTCTTGACGGTGATATTGGATCTCAGGTTATAAAGGAATAGGTTATCCTTTTTGAAGACTGTGTGGACCACGGAGTTCCATCCAGTGTAGTGCAATAAAGAGGATATGAATGTGTAAGATGCGCCTCGGGAAAGTAAGCTTGATATTTTCACCATGAATTGACCTTCTCAAGAGAAACATTTCCTTAAGCTAGACACCCCACTGCACGAGCTAGTTTTTCAAATAAAAAATTTGTACACTATTTAAAAAAAAATATTGAAGACAGTTCCCCTGTATCTTCTATGAATGCGAATTCCCCCATACCGTCCCAGTTAAAAAAAACACTGTGTAGACAATGATATAAGCAGGTACGCAAATTATCAAACGAGAGGTCTTACCTGAGTTTCTTGTGGGTTCTTTTCACTGCATTTTGTTTAGGGTTCCGTACCTCAGAAAGAAAGAAGGATCACTTCGTTGTCCGTCTGTCGTCTGTCTGTCTGTCAAGATCATTTTTCACAGGATCGCATGGAGGTGTCGAGTTGAAATAATATCAAATAATTATGTCTGTCGTTTCTTCGAACTGTAAAAAAATCAACGTCTAGCTTCTAAGTCAACGTAATCAAATATGCTGTCACTTATACCTTACGTTTTGACGCTAGTAAATCAATTGTCCTAGAATCAATCATTGACCTAGAATCATATTTGGCAAAAAGCAAGGTCTTACAGCGCGCGTAAAGGATAAAATCGTTAATCTGTAGTCAATTAATCTGTTAATCGCTTGGCGCTCCTTCCTCTCTGACTACCCCGTTAGGGATACGGCGTAAGGATATGTATGTATACATATTAGGGTGTGCCAAAAAAAACCCGATATTTTTTTTTTTACTCTCAGACCAAAATATCGTAGAATATGTCCCAATAAAGCACCTGTCCAAACGGGAGCTCTTAATTTTAATTTTAAGAGGTTCTCCATCGAACCTGAAGTTTTCCCATTTAAATAACACGGTATATGTGACTTTTTCACATTACTTACCTCTGAAAGCCATGAAGATTTTACTTTTTCATAAAATAAATAAATGGACCTTATTCGACATTAAATTTTGAACAAAAATTTCCTCGAATAAAATTTCTATCATCAATAGCTGACCTTCTACAGAGCTTTAAAATACTAATTTTTTTTAAATTTTCGGTTTTTCGCATTTTTTAACTAAACTATTCAAGATAGAACAAAAAGTCGAAGGATAATTTTGTAGTTTATCTGACGCACTATAAAAAAGTTCCTGACGAATTTTTTATATTATCAATATTTATAAAGATACAGCCCCACAAAATCTTACTTTTCTAATTTTTAGCTGTGTTGAAGTAAGCTATTGATAGTAGCATGCAAAATTTTAACATTATTTTTATTCGAACAGTTTCAACTACCACATCAATTTATGGACAAAGATCCAGAGCTCTGGGCAGTAGTTAGAGAGAATGGAGAGCTATGCTCCGCGGTCCTTACATACTTCTATGGCTTCCTCAAAACTCATTATTTCCTTACACATTTTCGCCTAGGTATGCGAGTGCTTTTAAGATTTCCGTCAGCTAACTCTGGCTATTTGATCTTTGTAAGTCAGCCTTGGTCTTCCTTTGCTTCTTTTACCACTCGCCATCGCTCTGTAGATTTTATTCGTCAGTTTTCATTCTTTCTATGTGCCCGAACCATCTAATTCATAATAAAACAGTATATTTAAGTTTTACAAAAAGTACTGGAAAGAAATGGCCTACGCCAAGGAGGCGACAATTACTCGGAAGTTTAAAATAATATCTACATTTAATGACATTTAGTGATCAAGTATTGATAAATATTATTAGAAGGTATTAAAAAAATGTAATAATAATGTTAATAAATTGTAATAATAATATTAAATATATATAAATAATATTAAATATATATAAAAATAATGAGGTAATTTATCTGGGATCGATTTTATACCGGAAAATATGGTTGTATATAGCATATTGATTTGTACTTTATAGTATATAGTAGTAATTATATCGTTAATACCTAATTATATGTGTCAATGTTAATGCATCCTGCAAACCGTCTCCCATGGACACCCGCAACGTCCGGAGAATTGTCTGCGTTGCCGGCCTTTAAGGAAAGGAGGGGGAGGGGGAGATGGGCCACCGGAACTCTCACTCACCGAACGAAACAACAGTAATAGATGCTGTCATTTCACGCCGACGTTCTGTGAGAGGGTGGTATTTCACCGGGCGAGCTGAACCAATTCGTGCTGCAATGCAGCATGGCTCCTACCACACATAGAAAAAATTACTGGTCAAAAAAAAGTAAAAGTTTTAAAACTTAAATCTGTCTACGTACATATTTATTCACAAATTTACTTTGCGATTATTATAACCTAGGGACGCGCCCCAGCTTCGTACGGTTAGCAGTGCCAAATCGTAAAGTCCGTTCTTAGTGAGCGTCTACACCGCGAAAGGGTGTAACTATGCTAAATTTCAAATCAATCAGACCTATAGTTTCGGAGATCTTGTTATGAGTCAGTCAGACCATGTGATAGCGCTCATGATAGGCTATTAATTTTTTATAAAATGCACCCCTAAAAGGGTGAAAAGGGGGATGAAACTTTATATGGGAAATGGTAAACCGCTGAACAGATTATGATGAAATTTAGCAGAGAGATAGTTTAACATTAGAGAACGGACATGAGTTACTTTTTTTATCAAAAATCTACCCCTAAGAGGGTGAAAAGGGGGATGAAATTTTGAATGGGAAATGCTTGGAAATGATGCGGTGACAAGACTATTTTTATCAAAAATACATAGGCAACATTTTCCAAACATATCCAAATTCATTGAAGAAAAGGGGGACGGGAGGGAGGGAAACGAAACTTTGCGCGGAAAATGCTAAACCGTAGAATTCATTATGACGTAACATTGATATAGTTTGACACCTGGGAACGGACAAAGGCTACTTTTTTATCAAAAAACTACCCCTAAATGAGTGAAAGGGGGATGAAACTTTAATGGAAAATGCTGAACTGCTGAACCTATTATGAAGTAAAGAGATAGTATTTGCCCGGGGACAGACGGGGCTAGACTTAGCCTTTTTTTTTCAATAACAATGTTACTTAATACTTAATTTTATTCTTACATATACAATAATCCAACCTAATCAATAAGTGGCTCGATATTCGGCTTGTAACGACTTATATAAACACGTTGTCTTGATGACGTCATTTCTGCAAGAAGTGGCGGGGTGTTGCTAACAATATAAATATAAATTAATATAGATATAAATTACAACTACATATTTTTATTATGTTAATTGGGCGAATTCTTTCATTACAAAATACAACTAAGTTCAATAACTGTCACGCGCCAGCGTGGTGTGTGGACTAGCGCAGCAAAATAAGACCATAATGTGAACTTGGAAACTAAAAGCCTTCCTCCTGTTAATTATTACTTACACCGGACTTCGCTATCACGAATCGGAAGGCCGTCGCAATTACAATATTTTAATCACATATATTAAATTGGTAACATATTTATGTATGTAACTAACACAAAAATATGAAAAATACAATTTACTTAAACATAGATTTCATATATTTCTTGATAAACTGTTACTGATACCTACTTGTCCAATGTATAACTTATTTCGCTTATTAATTTAGTATGTATTTATATTAATAACTTATTTATTTTATGTGTATAATAAAATTACTTAATAATTATTTATACGATATGTAATTTATTTAATGTATAATTAAATGATCTACTTGTAATTGGTAATAATTATATATTTTCGATTTTTAGGTAGGAATAAAGGTGGTTGGTCGCGTGGTGACGTACAACTTATTCTTTATGTAAAAATATCGAAATCAGCAGCGCGCTATCAAGATAGCTTACTCTTTTTTTTGTACTATCGAAAAGAGCTCTGTTTCCTGCGGGCGGCCCGTCACGTGCTTGCGCGTGATGGCTCCCCTTCAATTTCATAGTCAGTAGGCGGCCGGTTTCGGACGCAGAAACTCGCTTATACGTAGTCTCTGCGCTCGAATTTTTTAAGAATCTTATACGAAAAAAAGATTCGTGTTTCAATAATCTGTTACGTGTTTGTCATCTTGTCATTATGGACAGTGAGGAAGGACCTTCCCGGCCTAAAAGGCAGAGAAAAAATGTTGATTACAACGTTAAAAGTCGATTACATAGTGATATAGATAATGATAGTGATTTGGACTTAAATGTCAAAGAAGAATTGTTTTCATCAGATGACAACGATAAAGATAGTGATTTTGACATCAGTAATAATTATAAATCAAAAGTTAAGGAAGAAGAGTCTTCGTCGGATAACAACGGTAAAGAAGAACAATCAAACTCCGAATTACCACAATTGTCGTCGCCGTTCGTAGTTTGCGAAGAAGAGGAAGAAGTAAGTGAAGAAGATGAAAAAGTTGAAGAAGAAGATGAAGAAGTTGAAGAAGAAGATGAAAAAGTAGAAGAACAAGATGAAGAAGTAGAAGAACAAGAAGTAACAGAAGAGCAGCCATCAGTTCGGTCATCTATAGCTGGCTCAAGTATTTTAGCAACGGAAGATTCTACAAATCTATGGAAAATTAAGGGTAAAATGAAAAAGATACCATTTTCCAAAAGAAACCAGTTTTTTGGTAAACCTTATGGGGAGGAACCAATTGATTACTTCGATTACTTTTTAGACGATGAACTTTTATCCATGATATGCAACGATACCAATTGTCAAGCAAAAAGACTGGCTCTGCAGCCAGAAATAGGTCCTAAATCTAGACTTAAGAATTGGAAAGAATTAACTGTGTCTGAATTAAAAATATTTCTAGGCTTGATATTTCACATGGGTACCATCAGTCTCGGCCGTCTGCAAGATTATTGGAAAAAAGACAGACTTTTCTCCTTAAGTATTTTTGGCGAGCAAATGGGTCGAAATAGATTCCTCCATATAATGAGGTGCCTGTATTTTAGTTCAGAAATGGAACATCAAGATCCATTGCAAAAGGTTCAGAGTCTTGTTGATTACTTCAATCAAAAAATGACTAAGTGCTATTATCCTTCTAAAGAATTATTATTAGACGAATATATGATTCTACCGAGGGACCTAAAATTTGAAACAAATAAAGGGGATAGATATGGCGTAAAATTGTATATGTTAGGCGAACCGGACGGTTCAGTTTTAAAATGCTGTCTTAGTTTTGGAGATGAAGAAGCTGAGGCATTGGAAAAAGAACACGTCGAAAACGTTGTCATGGAGCTGCTTCGCGAGAAACTGAATAACGGTCATGCACTTTACATGGATAATCCTTATAATAGTTTCGAATTAGCAATGAAACTTTTAAAACACAAAACTTATTTTACTGGGACATTACCCTTGGATTTAAAAGACATCCCAAAAGAATTTGTTCAGGGGTCTCTGAACGAAAGAGAAAACGTGTCAAGATTTAGAGACAGAGTACACATTGGAATGTGGCAAGACACGAATTCTATGGCATATATAACCACACTCTATGGGAACAAGATGATATCATATGTCACAAAGAAACATAAAAAAATCACTGAAAAGCCTAAGGCGGTCGCTATGTATAATGAGGCTATGTTAGGAATTGACAGAAAAGATCAATTGTTGTCATACTACCCCTGTGAAAGAATAACTTTACGCTGGTATGTCAAGGTTGGCATACACATTTTTCAAATGCTGTTCGTAAATTCCTATAAATTCTATAGCAAATATTCAAAACAGCGGAATGTGACTTTGTATGATTATCGTTTGTCTGTCATAAATTCCTTGATACCATATAGAGATAATTACGCTCGAATAATTACGAGACCTCCAAGAAGAGAGTTAGGTCATAAAATTGCCAAAATTACTGAGAAAAATAACAAGGGGAAAACTAAAAGAAAACCTTGCCGGCAATGTTATAAAACTAAAAAAAGAATTGATACGATGTGGCATTGCGTGACCTGTTCTGATAAACCTGGTCTTTGTGTGGAGTGTTTCGAAAATTACCATTCAGAGTATTGAATGTTGTATTTGTTTTTTTTTTTGTTTATGCTTTGAATTGCTTTTTATTTAGATATTGTTAATGTTGAAAGACGAAACTTGTATACTGAAATAATTAAACTTTTTGTAATAATTTAAGAACCGTAATAGAGTGTTGAAAACATTAAACGGAGTGTTTTATTGATTTTGCACAGATTTTTACCTTGTAAAGATTTGAATGAATACATTGTTCTAATTACTTGTTTAATCATCCAAATAAAAGTTTTTAATCTAATAATATGAACTTGAAGTCGCTATAAAATATTGGTTAAGTTATCAGTGGGTCGTGTGATTTTCGTAAAATAAAGAGTAACAAACATCCATACAACCATCCTCACAAACTTACACATTTATATTATTAGTGGGTAAATGTATATAATAATTATTATTTTGCACTTTTCATCGTTTTTATTTTGGAGTCAGTGAATTTGTTTTTAAGTTATTTTATATTTTACACCTTTGTTTATATTACACCTTTCGAGTGACCTCGGCCTAAATAAATATCCAGAATGATATACAATGGAATCATCAAAATAAATAGAATTATTTGGTGTATCTTCGAAGTCCAAGCTCCAATACCACTGAAAATTAAATAAGATACTGGAGCTATATTGAACTCAATATAAAAATAATCATCGAAATCGGCTCATAACTTCGATCATAAATAAAGAACTAGATTCACATCTGTAAAATGTAAAGAAGTTATTGTCCGAATTGACGTATATCTTTTTAATACCATATAGTATTGTCGGTAACATTATGTTAATCTAAAGTAGACCTTAGTGCTATACCATAAGGTTATAAAAGCTCGTTCTTGTGACAACGAAACGATATTTTTTGTTAAAAAAATATTTTAAATGCCATTTTACGTCTCGTGTGCAAAGTATAGTTCACATAATCTGTGACTCACTCAATGTGCACTCAAATACTTATTTGAGTGCACATTTGCTTCGGACATTTTTGAAGCGTTGGTTGCGTATCTAGGTTTTTATTTGTGATCGAAGGCTTATAAACAAAGAAGTTGTACAAATAAAAGAAATACAAATCTTTTTTTGTGAAGTCATCCAACTTCAGTGTATACTGAGTAATTATACATTTTATACTGAGTAATTAATAATTATACATGTTACATGTCATCTACATAACAATAATGCTGAGTAATTTATACATACATATAAATATACGAAATTTTATACTGAAATTTTATAACCGCCTAATAACGTGTGGAGTTGGCGGGAGGTGTGCTTGTTGTAAGTCTATTTTTTCTCTTGAAAGTGATATTGGATCTCAGGTTAGAAAGGAATAGGTTATCTTTTTTGAAGACTAGACCGCGGAGTTCCATCCAGTGTAGTGCAATAAAGAGTATAGTAGGATATGCATGTGTCAGATGCGCCTCGGGAAGTAAGCTTGATATTTTCACCATGAATTCACCTTCTTAAGAGAAACATTTCCTTAAGCTAGACACCCTTCTGCACGAGCTAGTTTTTCAAATAAAAAAATTAAACTCTATTTTAAAAAAAAATATTGTGATATTGTCTCCCAAACGTAACATGTTTTTTTTACATTTTTAATTTGTAATATTTCGATACCTATATCACTGCGAAAACTTAAAAATATCTTATCAAACACGTCTTTTGCTATCTAGCGTTTCCAAAAAAAACTACAAAAAAAATATTATGTTACATGCATATCTTCACGCCGTATCCCTAACGGGGTAGTCAGAGTGGATGGAGCGCCAAGCGTCGCGGTCCTTACTTAGTTCTTTCGCTTCCTCAAATATTACCATTCTCCTCAAACATTTTCGCCTAGGTAGGCGAGTGCTTTTGAATTTCTGTCTGCTAACACTCCCAGTATTTGATTTTCGTAAGTGAGCCTTGGTCTTCCTTGGCTTCTTTTACCGCTCGCTTTCGCTCTATATTTTCTTCGTCATCACTCATTCTTTCTATATACCTTAACCATCTAAGCATTCCTTTTTTCATTTTTACATAATGTTGTAAGAAAAAAAGGTGATTAATTTTTTTATTTACAGTACTAGTGCATGCAGAGCTGTGATAGCTTAGGGAAATGTTTCTCTTTAGAATGTGAATTGAATTCATGGTAAAAATATCCACCTAACTTTCCTTAAGGGGCTTCTGACTCATGCTTATGTGCTATACTCTTTATTTATTACATATAGTACTTCACACTTACTTTATATCAAGCGTTCTTGACATTGACATCTATTAGGTCAAACGATATGATGATTTGCAATCATTATAATTACTAATTCGTCCATATTCAGTTACCAACATTTTATACAAAAAAAACGACTACTGAACTATTCACACATACATACATACATAATTATCTTCACGCTGTATCCCTAACGGGGCAGTCAGTTATAAAGCTCTTTATATTCTGCTAACAACATAGCATGCAAATATTTAATTTACAATTTAATAAAAGGTTATGAATAATCAAAATTATAATTACAAATAAGTTATAAAATGTCAAATAAATGTTAAATAAACTTATAAATGTCAAACAAAAAAAAACTTACATACTTCTTTCGCTTGCTCAAATCTCATTATTCTCCTCGCACTTTTTCGTCTAAGATCTATTTGATCTTCGTAAGTATATGACTATTCCCCGCACTTATTTCTGAAAATACTGGCACAAGAATATTCTACAATATTATATTAATATTATAGAATATGGAACGTTATAGAAGGGCCTAGAATTTCTACAATTATATTAAACGAGCAATATTTGTACATAGGTATATATTTGATTTCGCTTTCTCGAAAACGGCTCTAGCGATTTCGATGACATTTACAATATAGGGGTTGAGGGGGGCGAAAAATCGATCTAGCTAGGTCTAAATTCTGGGAAAAATCGTAGCTCCGTCTTTCACACACTTAAAACTTCTAAAGTCTAAACTTTTAAATTTTTTTAATTTCGCAGCAGAGTTTACCTTCTCAACAGCAGTAGGTCTACCACGCCGGAGTGCGCGGGTTCGAATCCTGCAAGTCGACAATTTTTGTTTTTTTTTTAATGTTTTGAAATAATATGTCTAAATTCAGTTTGCAATAAGTACCTATTAAAAACACATATCATTTTAATAGTGTACTAAAGAAATAAAGTGAAAAAAGTAATAAGGAAATAAAATGAAAAATAATGATAAAAGCATAGACTTCATAACTTCAGACAGCCTGTCCCGTACTACGTAGTGAGGCATATAAAATCAAATAAATTGTAGATGTGTGGGTGCTGTTTTTGCAATTTGCAACAGAGTTAACCTTCTCAATAGCACAGTGACTTGAGCGTAGGTCTATCATGCTGAAGTGTGCGGGTTCGAATTCTGCAATGTGGTCAGAAGATTTTTTTGTTTTTTGTTATAAAACAACATTTATTTTTATAAAATATTACATTCAAATGTATAGAATATAAAATATTAAATTCAATTAATATTCTAGAATACTACAATCTAGAATATTAATTAATATTAGAATACTACATTCTAGAATATTCTAGGGTCTCTACTTTCGGAGATTAGGGGGAGGAACAGTCAAGTCGAATTATAGAATCCAATTTGCGGTTTAGGTACTTTGCAAATTTTTGAAATATAGTTCATCACATTCACATAGTTTCTAAGATAATCGCCTGGAACATACGGACAGATGGTTAGAAGAACAAACGCATGATGTAAAAATAAGGGTTCCATTACCTTTAATTTTTTAGTAACTACATCTTTTATATAGACGATGCTTAGCCTATTCTATTATTATATTTGTTGATTATATACCCATAAAAAACCTAAGCGTAAGAGCAAAAAATATTATTAATCTTCAATGTCACGGCGAGGATCATTGTGTGCGTTTATTCATACCGACCAATTTCCTACTTGCTAGTATTTATCGAAATTATTCGTGCAGCAAAAGGCTGTTCGAGACGTGATGGAAATTTTATACAATTACAACTCGCAGTCGCACCTAATCTCAATATCATTGTGTACAAAGATATGAAGATTATTCGATTATAATTCGTGACCCATTATACTGTCGGAAATGTTACCAACACTCGCCTACCTCAGCGAAACTGTGCGGACACATATCAGAATTGTCGTTAAACTACCATTTAACATTATAAATGAAGAAAAATACATCGTTTAACGGCTTTTAGACATAGCGTAACGTAAACGATTACGGATATTGTATGCTTATGGAGATCGGTAAAGGATTATAAACTTAGTTGCTTTACATTTAGAAGTTAAAATCGAGTATTCGAGATAGCTTCAAAGAGGTAAAAGAAGTACGGAGACATTATCTTCACGCTGTATACCTAACGGGGTAGTCTGAGAAGACGGAGCACCAAGCTTCGCGGTTCTTATATACTTCATTCACTTCCTCAAATCTCATCATTTTCCTCTCGCATTTTCGCCTAGGTATGCGAGTGTTTTTGACATTTCCGACAGCTAACGCCCTGGCTATTTGATCTTCATAAGTCAACCTTGGTCTTCCTTAGCTTCCTTTACCATTCACTTTAGCTCTGTATATTTTCTTCGTCGGTCTTTCATCACTCATTCTTTTTATATGCCCGAACCGTTAAAGCATTCCTTTATGTATGTAATGTACATATTATGTTTTGTTGAGTCGTTCGCTCTGATGTCTTTTTTATTAACTAAGGAGCACTGCAAACAAGTAGCTGGCTCCCTGGGGGTAAGACTGAGTTTTGTAGGCCTTGAAACCACAAAAACTCAAACGATATTGTCCTCAGCACACGCCGAGGAGCTCCGAGATTTCCTACGGAACGTAGCGCAGCCCCTTTGTGCAAGCAGGTTTCGAGGAGGTCTCGAATTGCGAGTAATTTTAGTTTCGGTAACAATCAACATTTCTTTGTAAGATAAATGTTTTCTATTTTTTAATTTTCTGCTTATTTTAATTGCTAAATTTAATACATTATGTTAATAGAAACAGTTATTTGATAAATTAAGTTTCGTTTTTCCAGAAACAACAATTTTTACAGTACATTGCATGGGGTGAAGTCTTCCCATTATGCCAATTGCAACCTACGACAGCGCCGAACCTCACTAACGTGGTTTCAAGCTAACCTTTGAAATTAAAATTTACTGGCTTTCTGAACATTGTTTTAATAAACCTATTGTAAAATGATATTGAAAAAATTATAGAAACTCAGTCATTTCTTGTCGCTTCTTCTGTGTCGTTTTTTTTTTGGAACCGAACTAAAGTAGATTTGACGTTCAAAAACACCTTGTAATTGAGTTTACTTGTATAAATCGATTTGAATTTGACTTTGACTTAACCTGAACTCCATTTCAACTGAAAATGAAAGTTCAATACTTATAGACGCGTCGTGTCAAAGAATTTTAGTGAGACTTTTTGTTTGTTCATCGGAATCATAGGCTCTTACCTATTCTAAACAATCTATCTATATTGATAGACATCTGTTTGGTGACGTGGAAGAGCAACTCTGTTATTTAGATGACTCAAAACTTTCGTGAATTTGATTCATTTATCGTTGAAATATCTAGGAATCGCCGGTTACATGAGTGTCATTTAAAATATAAATTATTATTAGATATTACACTTATTTTTTATCAGCCAGACGATCGAGCGCTTACATAACGTTATCTATAAGTAGATAACGTCAGCAATCAGCAAAGATAAATGTAGGTCAATATGTGTTTAACAATAAAGTAAATAATTTTATACATAGATTCCATATATAGTAGATAGTTTCCCATTCGGGGTGGACAGATGGTAAAATCTGTCTACCCGGAATGGGAAACTACTATCTTTGAATTGTGAACATATGTTTTAGTCTCTATTTTCATTTAAAATAAATGTAAGTACAATAATTGAGTAACAGGAATAATAATTCAAACTTCAAGTTATTACCTACATTTAAAATGAATACATACATACTTACATACATATTTTTACGCTGTATCCCTAACGGGGTAGTCACACATACTTCTTTCGCTTCCTCAAATCTCATCATTCTCTTCACCCATTTTAGCATAGGTATGCAAGCGCTTTTGACATTAAAATTAATAATTTCCATTATTAATTTACTTAGTAATGTTTTTAAAATGTCACGGCTTTATACACTTATGTCTTAACTAACCGGGTTCATGTCGTGTCGTGTTGAAGGATACTTACTCCTTTATTATCCCGACCGACTTGCACCGACTGGACTGTGATCACGAGCAGACTGATAAAAAAAAAACTAATGTGTAGGTATACGCAGATAAAATACAAGTACATACATACGTACATACATATCCTCACTCTGTATCCCTAACGGGGTAGTCAGAGAGGACGGAGCGCCAAGCCTCACGGTTCTTACATACTTCTTTCGCTTTCTCAAATCTATTCATTCTCCTCACACATTTAATATACAAGTGTTTAGTTTTTGTAAAATACGCACATAATACATATGACTGACTATGTGTGATACACCGTGAATATATGTATATATGTATGTATGTATCATACATATGCATGATGTTAGAACAATGCACCTCCTGTTACTTGATCATGTCGTCAACATTTCAGTTTATAATCATTCACGGAGATGCTGGTTACACTTCACTCACCCGGCTCAGTACCCACTCGACGAGTTTCAAGGGCGATTTATTCCACTTACGTCCATTAGGTTACATCATCTTCCCTACTATCTATTTTACATTTTTCTCATCTTTCGTTGAAAATGAAATGTTAAAATTACATCACATTAATTGTGTGTTTGTATGGTTATTTAGAGGTATAGTTTAATTTCTTTATGCGATTTCAACGATATTAGATTTTCCTATAAGTGACAAGATTATGAACGTAATTTGCTTTCATCTTTTTTTTTCTTCGCACTAGTAAAAATATTTTTTATTATCTATCATTTGAAAATTTCACAAATTACTAAACCTTGCAGTAATGTGTTTGACATAGCCCAATTTAAAGTCAATAGATGGATAATATTCGAATCTTCAAGTTACACACGGACTATATTGGTATACTTAAATAAATAATAATTTTACTAAAGACAAAACTGCAAGTACATAGGTGTACTTTTACATACTTTTTTTTTGTGTATCTATTTGAGAACTATATTTTACACAGGCGACACAACTTGCATATTTCTTAACTAAAATGTATTTTTTCATATAATATATTTATTCTTAACTATTAAATATATTTTTAATACCTCTAATAAAAAATAGAATACAGATATTCTTTTAATAACATACGTCTATTTCTCTTAAGAATATAATATTAAGTTGTCTCTTAAAAATATGCTTATTCATTAAATGTCAATTAAAATGTATTTAATTCATTTACTCATTTAATGTTTTTATTTTTTACGATAATAGATTAGGTATACATGCAACATCATTATTCGTATGACATCACACACTCAATTTGAAATCAAAACAAGTAGGGTAAGTAATACATTGTTATCGTTTATGAAATCAGTACTGATAATGTGTTAAAAACTATTTCGTAATTCACAATAACATGCAAATTTAAATACAGAATAAATATTATTTCATACAATAGGTACTAATTAGAGAAGTACATTTTACAAAAACACTGCAGCACCTCTTTGGATCTAAGTGGAATAAACTTAACGCGCATAGCAACAGGCCCCTCGCCCCTGCCACTGTTCTAAACCCTAGTTTAAATACAAGCCTTCTAATACTGATTACAGCAAGCAGTAAACAACCTTACCGCTACACAAATAATGCTTATTTTTCTTAGAAGTCCGTTCTCATATTAATTCAATAAAATATAGCTTCAATAACTTATGGAATAAAGTTTAAAATCGTTTCATCAATGATTTGAATGCAATGGATTCAATGTCAATTTTATATAATGCAGTTATTCGAAATGGAACTTTCATGCCTAGGCGTAACAATGATATTTGATTGCGGGAGAGTTTTAAATGCACATCGTATGATACAGGCAGGTACACGTTGGAAGAGGTAGTGATAGAAAAAGTGATTTATGTTTGTTTTCATTTAAAAACTTAGCAAAAACAGTTGCTTGATGAATACGATTATGTTGGGGTTTTGTTATTGAAGATATTATTTAACGTTATATAACCTTGTGAAAATAAGTATGGTCAAATGATTTATAACATCAAATAATCAATTATCGAAGCGAAAGAGTAAATGAGACATACGACTGTTGAAGAAAACTTATAGAACAAAAGTAGACCGTAGAAGCTAAGGAAGATCGAGGCTGTCTCATGACTCATGACTCAAAGTGGAAATTAACAGAAATGGCTTAATTATGCCTTTAAATACATTATTGAAGCTTAAACCCGGTAATTTCACACAATAAAGGACAGTGGGCATTTTTGTATGAGCACCGTTCCCCTAACCAACAGACTTCAAATGTTATCTCATTCGAAATATCATAGCAAGTTGATAATTTTTATCATGACGACATCCTTGAAATGTATGTGGTATTTCAGGAAAATCATGTGTTACTGTCTGATGGTACGATTGTTATGACGTTTCGAATCGGATGCATTTCAAGTTTGTTGGTCAGGGGGACGATTTGCCACAAAAATATTAAAAAGTAACATAGTAAATATCACATACATTTCAAGGCCATTGCCATAGTAAAAAATTATCAACGAGCAACGATGTTTCGAATGAGATACATTGCAAGATTGTTGGCCAGGGGTACTATGTAATCATTGTCCTTTTAATTAGCTTTTTTTTACAAATGTTTAATTATTTTAATACCATGTGTAAAATATACCAATAAATATAATATTAGACAGGATTTGATATGTCTGGGCATTTTATGAAACGCCGCTAATGCTTAAAATGAGTTTTTGCCTAACCATCATATCATGATGTCAACGAAAAGTGCTGACAGATGATAAATACTTTTGTCGATTCTGTCCACGGTACTTCTGACTGGGTACCAAAGATTAGGCAGTATCACATAAATTCATTGTATTTCACGTCTCTAGGGGGCTGACTCCACGCTTTCGCTTAACGTATACACAAGATGTCTACGCTCGGACCTAGTATTACATTAGACGGAGCATTTGCTCTGAAAGCGTGTCTTTAGTGTCTTTTTTGTTGATCGACTTTCTAGATAGTCACTAATGTGCGTGACTAGGGAAGGGTACAATACAACTACACACAGCCGAATATGACGTATTTTTATTTTTATGAATGCTAGTACCTACCTAAAACATTTAAGATTTACGAGTATCTATTTTACAAATAATTATTTCGTGATCGACTCATAAGTTGACACGAAATATACCGATAGTGCGAGGTTGACATACCTACTACAGTTAACTCTTTTACTCATGGTTACGCGCAATGAGATAGAAAGAGACAGGAAAATTCGTTTGACACACGGTGGTAAGTGCAGCAACTTGTTATGACTAACCGTCCATTTGACGACCTCCGTGGCGCAACGGCTAAGCGCATCGGAGTAAACGGGGGTTGCGGGTTCGATTCCCGCCCCGAGTCTGGGTGTTTATGTATAATATGTATTTATTTACAAAATAAAATTATATAAGTAGTATATCAGTTGTCTAGTACCCATAACACAAGCGCTGTGCTGCTTACTTTGGGACTAGATGGCACTGTGTGAAATGTCTGAGTATATTATTATATTATTATTATATTTCTTGGTCCGATTGTCTACGTCATAACAAATTGAATATTGTACTAAGCCTTTGAAAACCCTTGGAATGCTCTACAGAACAGAATCGATATACTCAACATGGTATGGGTGGGCAAATCAAACGATTTGAATTGTACTATATGACGGATATTAGTTGGTTTTTCATGAATTGGTGGTATGTCACGAAATACCCAGACAGATCATGTTCCTGTATAATTCAACGAGCGTATTCTGACATATATACTCATGAGACGTATATTCATGGGAGAATAGCATTACTGAACTGAAAGTATACAGCGACAGAAAATCTAATGTATGTAGTACTAACTTTAGTAGGTACTATGTTAGATATACCTATATCACTACATGCATTAATATAGAATAACATCCACCTATTTGAACTGGAATTGCTTTCATCCATTTTCCCTGACTAAGGACGTTTTGAAGAATTGGTGTCGGTCATGCGTAAAAAGCCAGGACAGTCTTGTAAATTTAATAACTATTTTGTTTTCAATCAAGAACAGACCCACATTCCATAGCCTTAAAGAGCCAACTCCAACGCCCGACTTCCATAACAAGATGTAAACTGCAACTCCATTCGACCGGAAGTCTCCGAAAATGCCCGAAGTTTTCCGAGTAGATGATCTTTCGGAAAATCAAAGGCAGGAAGAGGTGAAGGACGGTTCCTACGTGGAAATATGTTTGGAGAAAGGAATTTTGAGTGCGGGTGAAAAGGAGTGTTGGAGCGAGA
Source organism: Zeuzera pyrina (assembly GCA_907165235.1). Lineage (NCBI taxonomy): Eukaryota > Metazoa > Arthropoda > Insecta > Lepidoptera > Cossidae > Zeuzera > Zeuzera pyrina. The sequence continues at coordinate 22,870,806 of OU015632.1, forward strand.
AAGGGCCGAAATATTTTTGACGAAATAATAAATAAAGCCACTCACTGGGCGGTTCCGAAAAGTGAAATATTTCTGTACGAAATTTTCTCAGAAATGTAATTCCTAAAGGGAACGCCGCTAGGCAATTTTATCTTAGCCATTTCTACCGAACGACTATTGGATAATAAAAACAGTGCTTATACTGAAACTCTTTCAAGTGAATTTATTCTGAAAGATCTGTTTATCTTACCGAGTAACAACTTCTTAGAAGAATTCCTTCGTTGTATTTCTGAAATTGAACTTGAGTGGATAAAACAATATTAAGCATTAAAAGCTACTAAAGCGATACTCTTTATTATAAAATTAATAACAAAGATACATTTAAAATATACATCACCTTGGCGGATGATGAATTGACTCTGATATGTCTGTAGTTAAAAGTTCCTTCATTATTCTAATGGCTCTAATGTAGCGTGACGTCATAACTCGTCTTCAGCCAAACGTCCTAAATAAACCAGAACAAAGAAGCTTCTCCAGTACATTTCCATTGATAGAGCGCGACGGGTATACAATCCTCTCTGTCCCCTAAAAAGGGGCTGAATTATGACGTAATGATATCTCGGACACCCCTGCATTCATTATTTCGAGGTGCAGTAATTGTTATAGCACCTTATGCCTGAGGAATAAAGGTGAGTTTTAAATGCTGCTGCAATTTTTAATAAATGACGAAATTGTAGGGCGATCATAGTCGAAGAGCAAGCCACGGTTTTAAAGACAAAAAAAGCCCTAAAGTTAGTACTAGTTTGTGGTTTATTGAAACAATCGGTGTCTTCTTATGGATGTTATATGTGAATCTAAAATTATAACCAAAACTTTGAGGATTTTTTATTGTAATGGGTTTTTACCTGTCACGCACGAACCACACCCAATATGTTTTTACGAAATGTGAACATAATGCCGGATGTCTGCCTGGATGTGTTTATGACCACTTCAAAATCTCTAAAGGCCAATAGTCATGAACATATGTGTCTATGTTAATTGATTTTACATTTTGTGGTTCGAACTGTATTTCAACCAATTCATTTTTTTTCTTAGGAGGTATGTGAGTGAAATAAATAATAAAAAATTTGGTCCATTGATTTAATAGTTCAGATCAAAAAACTGTTGTTGCTTACTTATGATAATTATAAAAAGATGACTTTTTAGGGTTAAAGTTAACGGAAAAGCGGAACTGTTTAAAATTATCAATGAGTTTATCCACCGTACTACCTTTTTTAATTCATATGTTTTACACTACATAGTTAATATAACAAATGTAACATAATATGTCTTCGCCCCGTATTTCTAACGGGATAAGTGATGAAAGACTGACGAAGAAAATCTGTATACCGAAAGCGAATGGTAACAGAAGCCAAGGAAGGCTAAGGCTGGCTTATGAAGATCAAATAGCCAGTTTTAACTAACGGTAATGTCAAAAGTCAAAAGGTGTATGATGAGATTGTAAGAAGCAATAGCAGTGTTAAAATTGAGATGCTTGGTGCTCTAGCTTTCTGACTACCTCCTTAACGATATAGCGTGAAGATATGCATATATAATATGTCCATTATAGCTGTAGTTTTCAAATAAATTATTATTTTTCAACTTTTTATTACTGTTACTGCTTTCAGTATTGAAACAAAATTTTCCTTAATATCTCAAAAATGTAATTTTAAAACAAAATGCATATTGAAATTTGTTAAAAAAAACATGTAAAAAGTACATATATGCAACGATAAGCAGTTACCTTCACAATCAAACATTTCGCAATAAAGATAAAGTAACACATTACTCACGCCTTAATATATCGCAAGATGATTTAACAGGAAGTGAATTATAAAACTTTCGATGTGACATTATGAGTTTATATTGTCAAGGTCGCAGTCGCAGGAAGTACCTCGTTCCTGTCACGTTGGATGGCTGTATTACTGCAAGCGTAATTAAAAGTTAAAGTGAACTTTGTTGTACACTGCCACAAAGTTCCTACATTAACAAATTTATATAATTATGTAATTACATGTCGTCACCAGATTATAAAATTGGACAGATCATGATTTGCCTGAACATTTTATTAAAGATCATCATTTTTTCATGGAAAAACCTAAATAACCAACTGCTTAACCATGTTATATAACCTACATATTGATAATATTATGTGCCTAATTAGATATCGAAAGGATTGATGAGAACAGTACGTTTGCCAATGTCTAAGCTAAATGCTTCGTCTTATCATAATCTGGCTAGACAAAACATAAAATATGCTTTTAGTGGTACTGTCCACGCCTTCTGCATTACGTAAGTGAGCTGGATGGCTAAATCAAAACAAATTGTATATTGCAGCAAAAATTTAAGTATTTTTTTTATTTTAGACAGACCAAAGATACGTGTCAAGTCCTTGATTTAAGCAGCTTACAGTGCAGCAGCCTACACTAATTACAATTTTTATAACTTATATAATTTATACGACAGCAACACTCGAGGAATAATGAACTGACGACAATAGTGCAATACAGTTGAATAAATCGTGAAAGGATTTGCATTGAGCAACATAGTGCCTATTAGTTGACTGTTTTATGTATTGGTGACATTGCTTAAGGTGGCGTCACAATTTTGCGAGGACGGCATAATTTTTACACAGCACATCAGTTACATTTAATTTCAGATTACTGATATCTGTAGACATTATTATTTTAAAAGTCAAGGTCAAATTGTTATAGGTTTACGAACATTATACATGGAGCACTCAATCTATAGAGAGGAAATGTTTTGTTTGAAATCAATTTGCGTCTAAACACTGCTGCAATTACTGCGCTCCGATTGATTGATTACACACACACACTATTACAAGAGTTAAAATTGCATATAAATCGTTATCTTGGTCAAAGATAACGTGATAGATGTTGTACCAGTGAAAGCGAGATGTATAGATGTACGCCATCGAGCACATCAATTGAAGTCCTGTTTAATTTAACTTGACGCGTGATTCAATGAATGTCAATTTGAAAATTGTATATTTACTGTTACTTACCGTTGAAATGAGATTGCGTCTGTTTTACAGTTTGAATTTTTACTGTTTTTGCCATACCACCGAATAGAACAGGAAATCGTTATGTGAGTATCTAAATATCTTTCGAAATATGTATATGGAGATGTACACACAGGTCTAGTATTGGTTTTGTACTGTATTAATGCGAGCGAGAGTTGATATTCGTTAGTGTCAATAAACTGAGAAGTAGTAAGTAGCAAGTAGCCGATATTTCGGCTCTATAGGTTGTGTGTTAGGTTGAGTGTCGAATGCTACTTTCCACAGCTTATATTTTTACTGAGGAGCGTCAAAGCACTCTAGAAGCACAAAGCACAAAGCAATGTCGACTTGTACAAAGAATATAGGATTTAAAATAACGACTTGGTAACGACAGTTAGGTAAGGATCGTAATGTTTGGCTATCTAAAGACATTTTCAAATCTTCCCTCGCATCTCCTGGACTATAAAACGCACACAAAACCCTGTAACCCTTTACTACTGAATAGATTTATTTTATTTATGATCAACTTTGCTTGGGCCCGTCACGACGTGGGTTGAATATACACCATAAACTTTTATAGGACCACTCTTCGAAAGATAAGAGAGTTCGCTTCATACGTTTTATTCTTTAGAGTTATGCGAGTTCGGATACTTTATTTGTAAAATAAAATGTGTGGGTGTACATAATAGGTTTGGTAACTTATGGTAATGTTAATGAGAGATTTTGAAGTTATTTAAGTGTTTTTATGGCTGTCTCCTTTCAAGTATTTAGTTTAAAAGTGTTTGAATGATAGTTAGATGTAGTTAGATACATAGTTACTAGATATTATATGGTTTGGGCTCAAAAACAGAATAAGCAATGAACGATTGTCCTATAAAATCTAAAACGCGAAAGTGGGTGGTAATAGAAGCCAAGATACTAAGGCTGACTTATGATGATTAATCAGCCAGTGTTAGTTGACATAAATGTCCAAAACACTCACACACCTCGGCGAAAGTGTGTGAGGAGATCAGGAGGATGATGAGATATGTCATATGAGGAGACTAAAGAAGTATGTAAGGAATGCGATGCCTGGCGTTTGTTCTTCGATGCCTATCTCGTTAGTTACAGCGTTAATGAAGGATAAAATTTGAAACAATTTTATTGCTATTAGTGTTAGCTATTTTCACTATACGTGATTAAGTTACTTGAAGACGGGGTCGTTTTCACAACTTGACCTCTAATGCGTTAGCATTTATCTCTGTCGTCAGTCTGTGCATCTGTGATTCTATTATAGATGTATATATTGATATCTGCAAGGAACAACTTTGTAGTTTGTAAGCAAAGTTTTTAGCGATTTTGAATAATATTATTAATCATATACGCACTAAAATAAAACACAGATTAACAAAACTTCCAAATGAGTTACAATCTTGTTCCTTACAACTGAGATTATGACGTATATAGCTGAAATTCTTGATTACGTCGTTCATAATATCATTATAGAAAAGCTAATGTGCGATGAGTAATCAATTTGTACCTAACCGGTTCTTGACAGTTCTTCTCAGTACAGGTTCTTCCCGAATAAAGACAGATTTTATTATAAATCCATCTACTAATAAATTTGAGTAAAATATGTTGAATTTGAATATTATTCAGCATTTTTATTAAATATTAATGCGAGCGAATGCGCACTCTTTGTTCATGTAAAAATCCCTACGATGGGGTAACACAATTGAATTGTAAAAAATAACTTTCTCAAAGGAGCCGTAAGGTTATGCTTTGAGCTCATATACTCAGCTGGTTTTGACTTTTGTTATTTACGATATGTATATGGAATATAACTACTCATTTATAACAATACTTTAGATGGTTGGGTAACATAGAAAGAACGAGCGATGGAAGACTGACAAAGAAAATCTACAGAGCGAAAGCGAGTGGTAAAAGAAGCCAAGGAAGACCAAGGCTGACTTACAACGATCAAATAGTCAGAGTGTTAGCTGACGAAAATGTCAAAAGCACTCGCATACCTAGGCGGAAATGTGTGAGGAGAGTGATGAGATTTGAGGAGTCGAAAGAAGTATGTAAGAACCGTGACGCTTGATGCTCAGTGTTGAAGTTATATATGTACGTAATATATATACAGAGATACAGCGAAAAGATATGTATGTATGTATATATAATATAATATGTGTGCAAAATATGTATACTGCATTGATATCTAATTTAATAAATAATTATGAAGTAATTTGCTTTCCCTAGGCGAAAATTAAGTAATTACTTGTGGAAAACTCCGTGGTACGGAATATGAAACGAAACAATTTTTTATGTTTTTAACTTTCACGACTTGTACACATCTTACCATGTACTTATAATACTAATTCACGGGTCTATGTCGCGTTTATACTTTAAGGTTAAGTATATAAGGTAAAAACTTTAAAGTATAAACGCGACATAGACCCGTGAATGAATATTGCAAGAAACAATTTTTGTGTTGGTAACGTCATCTATCGAATGTGTGGGGAAAGATTTAGTCAAATATGACTACATATACAAATTAATGCCGTGAGAAATAATCTACGTAAATAAACAGATATTGGACCCATTTTTAAGGTTCCGTGCCTCAAAAGAAAAAAGGAACCTTTAAGAACTTATAGCAAGACGCTTTTTCTCAGGAACGCGCAAAAGTATCAAATTCAAATGAATACCAAATACTAAGGTCTGGAATTTCTTGGAGCTGTGAAAAAATCAAACTTCTAAGTCAACGCAATCAAAAGATACGGCCGTTTGTGCCGCACATTTTGACACTTACAAGTGAAGGGAATATAGGTTACTTCCCGTTGATCTAGAATCATGAAATTTGGCAAGAAGCAATATCTTATAGCACAAGTAAAGGAAACAATCCGAAAACCGTAAATTTGTAGTTATTTGCAATTGCACATAACTACAAAGTTACATTTGCAGTTGGTGCTTATGAGAGAACGTGGCTTTGAACTGCAAAGTTAAGTTTGTTTTTGAAATCGACATCTTTTATCGGTAAATAAACAATACAAATACATTGTAAGATGATACGGAACCTTCGATGCGCGAATAAGACTCGTGCTTGGCCGGTATTTTTTTATTTACTTATATGAAATAAAATGAAGTTAGCCGTTTTTTTTATCAATTTTAACCAAAACTAACCTAACTACTTATAACTTATATTACTAAATTTTTTGTACATTGCCCAAACATACTTTTTCGTAAATTACTGTTCCAGCATTTTAAAATACGTAGTAAGGTAGGCCTCCGAGCCTTTGTAACCGAACCCTCCTTTCTGTGAATACGATCAGCTGTTATAATCAGCTGTACTTGTTTTTTGATAATATCTGGAGAATTATTTCGAACTTAAGTAATATCGACTTTGTTAGCATTTCATCCATAGTTATTGAAACTGTATTTCTCTTTTGTTATTATTTATCAAACTTATAAATAAATAAAATTACATGAAAAATGTTATCATTTTTAGCTGATCTCTAGTCCATAACAGAAGCTTGGTTTTTATTACAAATGGGTGATACATATTCTTTAGTAAATTAAGATCCTATATGTATTTGTGACACTAAATTAAAAACTGTAAATTAAATTAGATCTCATTACAATCTAATTAATTTACACCCAATCATAACACAAACTTAAAAAGCTATAATATAGTTAAAAATGTTGCATCCACAGCTATTTTAGTACATAATAACAAACACTAAACTTTGCAGGGAGTCTTCAAATCAATCGTGATCGTTCGGCCCCGTCCGTGAGAGTTCGGCTCACTCCGGCACAGCTGACACGATCTGTTGCTATGTGCACTTATTCACGAGTAATATGGACATTTCAATTTAATTCTAAGTATTATTTTATTATTGAATTAATTGATAACTAGTTTCATTTTTATGTAATTAAAATTACGATGAAGAATTAAATATCATAAGCCAACTTATGTTGTTAGATAGCATAATTATATAATTAGATTTAATCTTTTTTCATGTAGGGCTCTGCGTTTTTTAAAAAACCAGAATTGCTTTCAATTATCCTTTCATTTTTAATTTATGCAGGTACTATTTTGTGGATAGGTATATAAGCTATATTTATGGACCGGTATTAATGAAATTAATATGTTGTCGTCGTGAAGTGTGTGTAGAGAACACACACTTATATGAACAAAAATATGTACCATTCAATGTCAAAGATAAACTGAGTATGACAAAAATAAACCTTGTTTTCTGTCAACGCAAACAAAGAACGTCAACAAACCGACGAAAACGTCCGAAAGACTCCTTAGTGAACGATGTTTAACCGAGCCTACGTGATCGAACCGATGTACGCCGCACACAGCCACAGTAACTGGTCACGGACACTCGAATACACACACACGCGCGCACGCGCGGTTAAGTCGCTACACCGACGAAACGGCGTATCGAGCGTCGCGCTTCACAAAGAAAATTGTACATCCGTCGCCTCTATCACCACAGCTTAAGAGCTGTTTCAAAAAATTGGTGTTAGAGGCATTTAAACCTATTCAGAGCTAGTACAGGTAATAGCCCCGTTGCGCTAGAGAGTGCATTTATGGTAGCTCACTCGTGTTGTCAACCTTTTTGTGTATTTTTTACATGAAAATAACTATGGCGTTGACTTTAATTAGTCGTTTGCTCGTTGATTGACGACGCCTGGTTCTGTTGAAGAAGCTAGTACTAGTTATTGGAACTGATAATTGAATTGTCCTCATTTTACCCGGATAAGAAAAGACTGCACGATATAATTAAAATTAGAGACTTTGTAAATAAGAAACAAAAATTTGAAACTCCTTACATCAAAAGTGATATGGACCGATTTCGACCAAACAGAGCAAAGAATATTCTTGAGAATCACAAATTTTACAGAATAAGATCACACAGACAAACCTATCATAGACACACAACAGCGTCAAAGTTATAATAGCCATCTTTTCCGTCGAGGTTTACAAAAATGATACTTTCAAGAAAATATAAACAATGTCAGCAAAAACAGTAATAAATTATAAATTCCTGCAAACGTATGCTTAAAAAAATGAAGCAATTTGTAACGAGGTCGTTCCAGAAAAAGGTTTGCGATCTCTGAATGCTCGTCCCGCAGAAACTCGTGCTTAGCAACAAGGGAATGAAAGCAGAGAAAATATAGCAAGCCGATATCGACTTTATTGCCGACACGTTAAGTTATAATTTAAAACAACTAGCCATTGTTATTGATCGAAGCTCACGCGAAAAAGTTCTGTACTTATCGCGTCAAACGATATATGTACTATTTTATTAATTGGCTTAAAATACAGCGTTGAATATAATGTTCTGTCAACTATACAAGCGATTAAGTTTTTTCTTACACTTGGTATTAATAATGAACAAAGGATGTCATGTTAAGTAATATGTGCTCGAGGACAAAGAAAGCTATTTGAATATTTCATTTGAATGTAATGCATTTGACAGGTGTATTATGCTACATAGTATGTATAGTATAATCTATACACAAAGAACATGTGTTGACTAATTGATTAACTCAGCCGAAACCACCGCAGAAAATCGAAATTTTGCTCAAAGGTTTCTTACAATGTAGGTAGCTACTAAGAAGGGATATTTGGAAATTCAACTCCTAAGGGCTTGAATAGGGGTGTCAAAGTGAATGCAGGAAAATAATGCATTTTTAATTATAATATAAAACTGTGTTTGTAGGTTATAAATTCTGTCAAATATATAGTTAAGCCGATGCATTGGAAGTTTTGACGGCAGGAATTTCAATTTTCGTAAGTGGTTACAAAACGAATAATTGTGGTACATATTTGTTAACTTGATTCTTCACTTCATTCACTTCATTTTGTCAGTTGTGTTACACGATTATTTAACACTAATTGTAGTTTTTATTATAAACTAAAATAACCGTTTCGTATTTTTCATAAGCTTGTGCGCGCAGTTTTGTATGGGATGTGTATGGCCGCAGCTCTATTTTAGATAAATTATTGTTCATCACTGCGTCATTTTTTTTACACTGTTTAAACAATTATTTGGCTGATTTTGAGACGTTGAGGTCCAAGGGTATGTACAATGTCAAGGTTAAAATATATATTTTGCAAATGCGTTGACAGTCCATGGCCGGTTTTACACCGTCAGGTTTTAGTGGGTAGACTCGAATCTCGAGGAGCCACACATACCTTTCCCCCGTGCGGAACTACGATGCATGAAACATTTTCTGACTTTAAAAAAAAGGACGATATGACTCTTGTGCCAGAAAATGTACCGATTGTAATAGATGTATGTCTAGTGGTTTTTTTTATGCAAAAGGGCAAACGAGCAAGCGAGTCACCTGATGGAAAGTGATCACCGCCACCCATGGACACCCGCAACGTTCGGAGAATCACAGACGCGTTACCGGCCTTTAAGGAAAGGAGGAGGAAATGGGCCACCGGCACGCTTATTAGGTAACTTACAGACAGCATGCGACAGCCAAATATAGCGCGATATCTGCTGTTAAAACGAGAATTTATGTAATGTAATTTGCATAGTAGCGCTAAATCTATAGCGAATAGTGCATTTTACAGTCAAGGCAGAATAGACACGCAATTGTCATACATGATATTAGTGTTTTATTACAATTAGTCACAGGTCGCGCAGTGATCGCAAGGCTGTCGGTGTTTGATAATTTTTTGATAATAACTCCGCGGCATTCACTCACCGAACGAAACACAACAGCAATGGATGCTGTTATTACTGCGGTTCCGGTAGGTTACATAGGAAACCCGAAGCACATCGATATGCGCCTAGAGCGACCACAGCACAGTATCTATGTGTAAACGACTCAAATAACCCGTGGGGTTATGACAAAAATTTGCAGACAGTGACAGCCACGCGATCACTACGTGACCGGTGACTAATTGTAATAAAAATTGGTATCATGTATGACGATTGCGCGTCTATTGCGCCATGGCCATAAAATAGACTTTTCGCGATAGATACAGCGCCACTGTACAAATTATATTATACATACTAATTCTCGTTTTGACAGCAGATATCGCGCGATATTTGGCTTACGCATGCTGTCTGCAAGTTACGTAATAAGCGTGCTGGTCTCATTTCTGGGGGCTGGCACGAAAATTTTTCGAAGTTTCTCACGCATTACTCAAAAAGTTATGTATAATTTATAACTTTAATATTAAAAACAGCAAGTATACAGTGACGTGCGATGTGTACCCATAGATAGCCAGTCGTTTTTATGTTTCTTATAAGAAGTCTGTAGTCATGTCATACCCTTGGCTACTTTTACGACCTGCGTGGAATGATAAGCAGCTGCAGCTTCCTATATTTTTAGGGTTAACAAATGCGGAACCCCTACAAAATTACTCAAACGTATGTCGGTCAGTAATAGAAGTATTTCTCAGAAACTGTGTAACATAAAAATTTTAGATTAACCTTAGTTATACGTCGCTAATCCACATATTTTTGCACTAGTTGACATTATTTATAAAATATACAGAACAGTAAAATAATGGATGAATTTGGTACAAACCGATGTGACCACTAGCCTCCCACTTCTCTTTACAATTGGAACTACTGGAATTAGAATTTTATAAATTTCACAGAATATAAAGCCTTATTTAAAGTTTACGGAAAAAACATAACAACTCCAAGGCATAACATAACAAAAACATAACAATTCTAGAACAATACTCAAGTGTGAAAGTCTATGCTTGAGAATATTTAGAAAAAAATGCCACTATATATCGCACGTAGCTGAATCCCTTTCAAACTGTGCTCAGTCAGATATTCACACTTAAGTTTCGTTCTGAAATCGGGCCTAAGTCTAAAGGTGTCCAGTAACTTAAAAACTAAAAAAATACTGTCTTAAAATATCGTACGAAACCGGTGTACGAGATTCTACCTGGCTCTTCATTATATTCTCTTTCTCTCCAAGACCATCGTGGAAGCTTTGACCAGCATGGCACGGTATGGTATTTACAATTTTTAAATAGGTTATCGTACAAATACTAGTAAATAAATAAAACGCTATTGAAAGAGCTCTATATCTATTATTTAAGAGGCCACTGACCCGGACTCACGGATCTTTTAGATAAAGATCAGTATATGTTTTGTTCGTGTTTGATTCCAAATTAGTCTAAATATAATCCAATACGATCTGCATTTAAAATGGTTTTCGAAAGGTCGCGACTCGCGATTGTTTAGGACGTAGAAAGCAAGTGAGCAAACAGTCGAGTAAATGGGCCGAAACTCATTTACTTAAAATTAGGACTAAGAAAGCACTTATTGCAACTACTTTGACAACCTCGAGGATTAAGCCTTTACCAGCTACCAGCTATCTTAACATCCAGTCAGTGCGAGAGTGCAGTGCAATGATGTCTACATATGATATCATTCTCCTCAGACACTTTCGCCGCGGTATACGACTTTTGTCATTTCAATCAGCTAATACTTTCGCTATTTGATCTTCATAAGTCAGCCTTGGTCTTCCTTGGCTTCTTTTACCACTCACTTTCGCTCTGTACATTTTCTTCGTCAGTCTTTCATCACTCATTTCTATATGACTGAATTATTTAATTCAGCCTTTAAAGTCAGCCTTGGTCTTCCTTGGCTTCTTTTACCACTCACTTTCGCTCTGTACATTTTCTTCGTCAGTCTTTCATCACTCATTTCTATATGCCTGAATTATTTAAGCATTCCTTTCTTAATTTTTACAATAACTCCATTATCCAATCCTGTCACATTGCGTATCCCTTCATTGCTTATTTTGTCCACAAGGGCGATACCGCATATATTATTTACTTCTACACGGCATTGTGGATGTCCAAAATATTTAGTTGCCACATTAACGATTTTGTGGCCAAAAAAATTTGTGAGTCTGCAATTTGTGAAGGTAGCATCATACCCCTTGCTTGCTTGGCGTGCTGTTTTCTAGTGAAATGGCATTTGGTATAAATGCGTATCTTATTTTGAAGTACAATTTTTTTTCTTTTGGAACTTTTTTTTTATTGTAACTCAGAAAAAAGTAAATGAGATATAATGCGTCATTTACATCAAAATAAATAGCTTTAACATCAATCACTAACCATTAAGACATTTCGCAGTAAATTTCATTTCAGTGCAACTAGTACTCAGCCATGCGTTGTTGCGGTTCCGTAAGTATATTAGGTATACTTATTAGTTTTATGCATCTTAAAAACGCTCGTATTCGAATGCAATATTGTGTAAAAATTTCAGAGCAACGGATAAAGAACTTTCGAAGATCTAAGATTCTGAACAAACGAATTTTTACATTTTTATTAATTTAAATAATCGTTACGGGGTAGTCAGAGAGGACGGAGCGCCAGGAGTCGCGGTCCTTACACACCTCTTTCGCTTCCTCAAATCTCATCATTCTCCTCACACATTTTCGCCTAGGTATGCGAGTGCTTTTGCCATTTCCGTCGGCTAACATTCCGGCTATTCCATCTTCATAAAATTACAATTAATTACCTCTTTAATGAATTCTAATTTTATTTTTGACACATATAATCCATTTTATCGAAAAAGACCCAAAAAAAATTGTTTATCTATTTAGCAAGTTGAATTGAAGCAGTGTATGTATAAACACGGAAATATTCACATATTTTGAACTCTTAATTGATATTCACGATACAACAGATTAACATGTAAGTTTCATAATTGAATAGTGTCGGTGACGAGCTGAATGAGAGTCGCCGTGAACTCAAGTCCCCCAGCACAGTAACGACACAATGTATAATCTATTCCTGTACGCCCCGGGTGACAGGTTGAATGTTCAAAAAAAACGACGGAAAAGATAGTTTACTTTTGACAGGGTTCCGCAGATATAACCAAACATGTCGACTTATTAGAAGCGTTCATTTCTTTATTTATTGATTGTGTGTGTGTGTGTCTTGCAAACAAACGGTAGTAAGTTCTATTACCAGTTAGATCAATTTGGAATTCAGCATTTTAACACTATATTAAATAGTTGTGGTGTCCATAATGCAAATCGGTTAACAAAAAATGTTTTTTTTTAAATCTTACCACAATTTCAAAGAAATAAATGTGGTCTGGAGTTATCCTCTCAGTGCATGCTTTTATTGGCCTTTAGCGAATTGTAATTATGAATTTCTATTGAGAAAGTATGTTGAGAAAATGATACTTGACTGAATTTCTCGCCAGTTATTCTCATGTAGATTCTTTTCCAACCGGTGTTAGTTTGACGTCGAAAATACAACTTTGATAATCCTTATGTATATATTTTTTGGCGATTATTTATCCATTTCTTAATTTCTAAAATTTAACTTTAAAATTTAAAACGTTCGAAAAGAAATTTCGAAATAGCTTCGTTATTCGTTACCAAGGTCAATTTATGAAGATCAAATAGCCAAAGTGTTAGCTGACGAAAATGTCAAAAGTACTCACATACCTAGGCGAAAATGTGTGAAAAGAATGATCAGTAAAAGAAGTATGTAGGGACGGCGACCCTTGGCGCTCCATCCTCTCTGACTACTTCGTTGGGCATGAAGATATGTTATATATTGATACGTCGAAAAAATCAAGAACGACTGACTAAGAAAACTGGAACGACAGAAGAAAGACTAAAGCAGTCCTATTAAAATAAATTAGCGCGAAAATAAATCCAATACTTAGGTGAAAATGTAGAAATGAATGGTGATAAATGAATGAATGAATGAATGGTCTAGTGTAAATATTGCTAAGTAATATTTAATAATATAGTTCGCAGTATCGATGTTTTCCCATCATCCCGCTGGCCCCTAAATCAATAGCAGAGTGGGGCAGTCACGCAAGCTCGTTTTTTATTACATTCACTGGTTGTGCATGTGTGGGGAGTGAAGTTCGATTCCCGACTATTTCATTACGGACATCACGGATGCTGTGTCATTGAATGTAATATTTATTATATTTGTTTTTATAGCATCGATAATTGATTGATATTGATGGGAGTTTGTCGGAGATTTGTTTATAAAAATAATATAAAGTACACTTCAGACAATTATTACGTTAGTGGGATGCCAGATATTAGGCTTGTAATTATGTAATATATTATATAGATAAATAAAGAATTATTTACGTATTTTTTTATACTACTGGGAAGACAAATGCAACAACAGCTCACTTACCAATGATATTGATTAAGCCGAAGAAAAGCATTACAGATTGCATATGTAACTTTTTTAGGTAAAAAGCTGCGGATATTGAAAGTGTTCTTAGTTATTATCGGTGGAAATACTCGTAGATTCAGCACTTCTCATGATATTCAGCGCTGATTTTTAAAGTATGACACGTTCATATGGCAGACAATAGCGAAGTACAGTTATCACTTTCCAAAGGTACCCGCTAATTGTTACAGTATCGGGGATTTTTTAAGTGTCGTAAGTACTCCATAATGGGCTCAGAAACCGTAGCTCGTGATCAAGAATCTAAGAAATACACCTATTATTATACATAAAATGGCATATAGAGATACCAAATGTTAAAATGTTTGATTTCGACTACCTCTTCAGTGCGGTCTCCTGTATACATACTGCTCCATGCTTATAGCGTGCATTATGTCAACAAGTATCAATTAGGGTTGCCAGACGTCCTTTATTTTAAAGGACGTCCGCTATTTCAGACCCGAAAATCGTTTTTGTCCCCTAATTCGAAATCTTTGATAGAGGACAATAGTTAGTCCTTTTTTTTGGGAAGAATGAACGCTTGCGTGTGCCAAAATACATATTTTCCATCACAGCTTCTAACGCATAAATAAGCCGAAAGAATTTTTTCCTTGTGTATGAATACGTGGACCAAAAACCGAAATAATTTAGTTATTTACACTGAAAAAGCAGAACTACAAATAAAATCGATCTTCATTGAAGTTCGATGCAATGTAAACAATTTTATCATTTCATTATAAAAAAAGAAGAAGCTCTTAGAGCAGCTAAAAGTCCGAGTATACTCACAAATACGAAAAGACAAATTAAATACTACCTACTTGGTTTCGATTACCGACAGACTACGTTACGTTGCAAAATTTTTATTTTTATTAATAAACGTCGCTGCTGATACCGAAATAGCATTTTATGAAAAATAATGTGGTATCAGATATCATTTATTTTCATCCTAGTCCTTTATGTAGTTTTATCAAATCTTCTAAGACATGAAACGGGAGTTGGCAACCCTAAGTTTCTCTAAGTTTCATATTAACTTTTTCTTTTTATGGCCATTATTTTATCTGTTCCAGTGTATAGCTATTATATTGGGTCCTTACATATGAAATTGGCGTTTTGTACGGGAGGAATATAAAGTCAATTTTTTTTTTGTAAAATATATTTAATTAATCAAAGTATGCACCGTTGTTATCTATGCACTTTTGCCATCTCATAGGTAGTTCATTGATCCCTTTACTAAAAAAACCATGGGGGCGAGAATCAATAAACTCTTTGAAGGCGGTTTGGACTGCCGCATCGGAGTTGAATTTTTTTCCTTGTAAGAAGTTGTCCAAATTCCGGAAAAAATGGTAATCTGTTGGAGCAAGGTCCGGGGAGTACGGTGGATGTCGCAGACATTCCAATTGTAGCTCATTTAACTTAGTGGTTGTTTGTTGTGCAGTGTGTGGTCTTGCGTTTACGTGAAGCAGCAGTGGCCTACAGCGATTGACCAATCTCGGTTGTTTAGCAGCTAGTTCTTCCTTCATGGTTTGCAGTTGCTGACAATAGATATCTGCCGTAATCGTTTGGCTAGATTTTAGAAAGCTGTAGTGAACGACACCGGCGCTAGTCCACCAAACACTCACAAGTAACTTTTTCTGAGTCAATTTTCGTTTAGGGCAGGATTTGGCTGGGTATCCAGGGTTCAGCCATTGCGACGAGCGCTTCCGATTATCGTACAGTATCCACTTTTCATCACAAGTAATGATTCGATTTAAAATCCCTTCATTATTGTGTCGGTTGAGCAAAGTAACACAGCAGTCGACGCGTGTTTGCAAGTTCGATTCATTCAATTCAGGAGGTACCCATCGTTCAAGTTTTTTTACTTTCTCGATTTGCTTCAAGTGGATTAATACAGTTTTGTCACTTACCCCGAAGCCTGCAGCTATCTCTGAAGTGCTTTGTGATGGATCCGCTTCCACAATAGCCTTTAATTCTTCATTTTCCACTTTGGTCTCCGGCCGTCCACGGGGTTGGTTCTGAAGGTCGAAATTTCCAGAACGAAAACGTTGAAATCAAAAACGTACCGTGCTTTCTTTTGCGACACCAGCGCCGTACACATCATTAATCCTTCGAGCTGTTTCTGCAGCACTGGTGCCACGGTAGAACTCGTACTCGTAAATATACCGATATTTCATGTTTTCCATTGTGCGGTAATAAGCGACGCCAAAGAAAAAAATAATGAAGGAAAAAAACAAATGAATGACTGTTTTCAAAACTCAAATGTACCAGCTAGATGAATTTATAAATTTGAATTTGGAATTCTTAACCAAAGAGGAGATATTTCAGATCAAAGTGGTCAGTACGACAAAACGCTAATTTCATATGTAAGGACCCAATACTAAATTTCATTATACAATTCAAAACAATAAATAATGATTTTTTTAATATCGTCTCAATTCACATCGCAATTTGTATATACATTTAAAAAAGAACATTAAAAATACTCGCGCATACGAGGATGTAATAGTTGCACGGTTAAAAATATTAGTAATTATTATTACAATAAGTAGTACTATTTTTTATTCTTTTATATGCTACATAGAGTTCCTACATACCCAAGTCGTGAGTGTGGTTAAAGTTGTATATGCAACTGTATATAATTAGATATTAAAACACTCATGTACGACAGTAGGTACATGCCGAGTGAGCCGAGTAAGGCGAAGGCGAGTTCTATAACAAAAGAACTCGCCTTCACCTCACTCGTCTAATCCCTTAAACTCACACATGTGTTTCAATACCATTCATCATACGACAGTTGCATAAATGACTATAATTTAACTGTTATCTTAAGCGTAGGCGTATAAAGGAGTGTCAAATCTATGATAATTTGGAGAAACTAAAATTCCAGACAACCAAAGTTGCGGGAACAGCTGATAGAACACAAACGGAAGAAACGACCGAAGCGGATGAGATGGCCATAAAAGTTGATTTCAATGTGTTACCCGTGGGGCATAGCCGTCGTGTGTGGTGGCAAAATGCACGGATGTGAGCGGTGCGGGGTCACATTCACCACCGACAGCTGTTGGTTGCAACAGTTTTAAATTATAAATAATAATAATAATAAATAAATAATAAATAAACTCATACTTTTTCACACAGCGCCATCTAGTCCCAAAGTAAGCAGCACAGCGCTTGTGTTATGGGTACTAGACAACTGATATACTACTTATATACTTTTCTTTCGTAAATAAATACATATTATACATAAACACCCAGACTCAGGGCGGGAATCGAACCCGCAACCCCCGTTTACTTTCCGACGCGTTAAGCCGTTGCGCCACGGAGGTGGTCATGTTATGTCTGTTTTAGAGACGATCGGCTATACAACCAACTGTAATTTAAATATTTGAAACGGGAAATTAACGCGATTAGGTACCTTTTATTTTGGCTTGACGTTTCGACCTAGTTGCATCGGCTGTGCGTTATTCACAAACGTCGGAAACTCAACTTTCCGTATTCGACAGGAAACTTGTCGATGATTTTGTCTATAAGTGATTCACAAATCCGAAATCGTATTATATTTATATTATATATCATATGATATATAGTCGTATTCACAAATCCAAGCCGTCGGTTTGGATTTATGCTTTCCATCGATCGGCCTTTCCACTACGGAAAGTTTTCGACGTTTGTGAATAACCCCCATTGTAGCAGCAATTTCACTCCGTGTCCGAGGTAGAAGTTGTATCATCTATCCCCGATATTTGTAAATAGTTTCTAGACATCCACACACAACATTCTGTGTCCACACGTTTAACCGAATGCGAAAAACGAGGTTTTATTCATTGAATCACAGGATTCCACATCGTTGATAATTTGTATTCGTGTATAAGAGAAAAATTTTAATCGGGAAAATATTTTTATTTATTCATGAATTCCATAATTCATACATTTCAAAGGAAAATACTTAGATATTTTCTTTAGTCATTTGTACCTTTAGGTTAATAAAAATTTGTAATTCAGTGTAAATATTTTTTAGGAAACTTTTTAATATACTAATATTATTTAATAATAATATTTGTATATGTATATAATAATATTTGTAATATACACGGGCAATTAACAGAAGAGAAATTTAAACTCGATAACTAACACTAATTAGAAAATCTTTCTAAAAGTTTAATAAATAATTTCTTCAAAGGGAAGACATAGTCAAATGCTATTATATTAAAAAAATTGGCTGAGACCGTTTTGAACACGCTTTACCTTAGGTTTCTCTAGCAATGTCAGACAGCGCAGCAATTAATTAAAAAAAAAATACAAAATACTGCCATTATTCTTTTGTTTAACTCTTTGTTTTTAATTTCTAGATTAGCAATTTATTTTGTGTACCAAATTCGAACTCACTGGCTGTGAAGATAACGTATATATTGACTGTAAAATGTAAATAGACAGACAAAAAATCGCATGACTATAAACGGTCCATTTTACCTATTTTCACTACGCAACTATACAATTGTAGCTGAAAGTATTGGTAGTTATTCTCAGCGCAGTTTCCAAAGTGATAGTGAAAACGTTCAAAAACTTTTTAAGAGAAAAATTAAATTTCACACAGAAAATTATAAAATAATTATCACTCAAATAATACAATAATTTCATGAATTTGATACAAATACCATGATATGACACAAATAATTAAATTTGTCAATTTTGGAAAGCGATGAAAAGTTTACGAAACTAGTAGTAGGGGTAGACTTTCATTTGTAGTATTTACATTTATTTGGCCAACATAGAACTCCTCATAAAACCTCTTCCTTTTTACAGTCGGTTAAAAACTGAATAAAAATTGATTTTGGTTTGACTTTGACTCTAAAAATGGAACAATTTCAGTTATGCCACAAATATACCTTACATACATATTTTTATCACAGTTTGATATACTTAGAATAAACAAAACACTGAACTTACTTTAAAACAATTACAATACCGTTAACAATAAGAAAATAGACAAGTACTACAAGTAACAAATTACACAACCATTGTGAGGTCAATCTAACTGCCTCGTCTATTGTTGGGCGACCATTCGAGCTTGGAGATATCGCGATAAATGGACTCGAGATATAGCCTTTGTTCCAGAGAATTGGAGAAATACGGCCGCCGGAGCTAAGCAGTTATATCCAAGAAAGTTCCAGAAGTTTACGGAACCGGCTTCATGTACAGAAAGCTGAAGAGTAAAAGTTGCAGTTGTGTAAGTTCTGACAGATTCTATTCAGAGCGTTTCATACGATATATATATTATGTAAAATGGTAAATTAAACTTAATTTCCAGAGATGTACAACACTTAGGATTTTTGCTATAATATCCTGTAAACTATGGGTTAGTCTTTATGTAACAATTTCCATTTAATTTGTTAAAACCTTTGTTTTTCTAGGGCCGCGTTTTTCAAACTGTCGGTTGCGACCCCCAGGGGGGTCCAGTTCACGGGCTAAGCGGCTAAGTAAAAGTAAAATGCTAAAGTTGAAGGTCATACATTACAAAAAAATTGCAACAGTTTTGGTCAGAAGGCCTATGTCTATAACTTATCGCTACCCGTACCAATGAATATCAATTCATATCAAAACGCCCGCGACTAATTTGCACGGTGCAATTGATTTCTTGATCAGTATTGGCTCAATCCAATAAAAATTAAATACGTTGTCTTTGAAATCACCAGTTTCATTACGATCCAGTGTGGTCGCAAGATGTTTTTTACTTGTAAAGAGGTCGTGTATTCAAGACGTTTAAAAACACTGTTTTAGGATTATAAACTTTTAAACTTTCACGTTACATTATAAAATATCTAAAACGAGACAAATAACCTTTTTATTTCGGCTTGACGTTTCGACCGAGTTGCATCGCCCGTGGTCTCAAGCAAACTCTGTTCTAGGATTTTCAACTGCCCATTTTTAAATCTAAACATATAACAAATAAAAATAATTTAAGATCCTAATGAACCCTGAATATTCCCATGGAAATAATGAGCCTGTAATTGAGATCAAAAAGTTCTTAGTAGATTATTATTAAAGACATCGATATCAGCAGACGGCTGACGTGCGGCTGATAGGATTAAAGTAAGGCCTACTGTCCACGTAAACCGCACGTCATACGCATGCTATCGACATTTGACGCTTGCTTGCATCTTGCGTAGAAACCGTGTCCACGGAGTGGTAACGTCGCGTTTTCCTATCGTCATGCGTTCGTCTTGAAGCTCGCGCGGCAGCACGTCACTACTCAGCGGATTGGGAGACGCAAACACGTATTTATGTTACAAAATGCCGGCCCCAGCAGTCAATTTTGTTCACATTGTTGAACAGTATCTATTTTTAGTCATTCGGTAAAATGATTGGAATACAGAATCATCTTCTGATAACTCTCTGGTAGCAACAAACAATCTACAATTTATATTTCTTTCGATGTATGGATGAAGCCAATACAATCTACGTCGTCGTCTTCTAATAAAGTTGCATGCTATACTCACATTTTCATCATCATATGACATTTTCCTAATCCAGGTGTGGTTTCGTGATACTACTTAAAAGAAAACTGAAACGTTTTGTAGCTTGAATGTCGATTGTATGACGATACTTGGACATAACTTTAGACATACAAAAAACGCCTGCCGTCATTTGTAGCTTACATGCATTAGTTAAATGACGTCGCCGTGGACAGTTTACCTAAGAGGTGTTGAAATATATAGTATGTTTTTGGATGACTGAATTTTATGTTAGTTTCTTCTTTTTATTCTAGTAACAGTCGAATTACGAATAAATTATCGTTAAGTAGCAACACTCGCAAAGGACTGTGTTGCAATCTATTAATGAGCACGATTTATTAACAATAGCTAACACCATGCTTAATTCTTTGCCTGTTCTGTGATCACGCTCTCACAATAACACATTGATAGTTGAGCACAATTGTTGCACAATTCTCACATATTATTATAATTTTTTCAATTGTACCTATGAAGTATTGTTTATATTGCTTTTCTTTTCGCTTCGCTAATACCAATCGCTCGTCGGTTTTTAGGTTGTGGCAAAATATTACAGTTTTGCTTGTATGGATAAGCTATACCACAATATATACATAACAGTAGGATGTCTTCCTAGAAAGCTAGCTTGCGCGGTTTGATTGTGTGTGTGCTAATACCTACGCGCAGTGACACGCACGCAACGGCAATTTTTGGGTGAATATGGGTAATTATTGTAGGGGTCGCACGCGACGCAAACATGCGACCGCTTCTCTTTGTTTTTAATTCATTCTACACATCGTCGCAAATACAAAGCTATCTAAATCGCATAAGCGAACACATGTTCTTAGATAAACACACATGTTCCTAAATTAAATAATTTTTATTATTGGAATGTAGAGTTATCATTATCAACATGACTACAAGAAATTAAATTTAACAAACATGGAAAGGTGATATGTGCGCATTGCTTTTTATTATTTATACTAAATGTATAACTAAACGAGCTGCTCTCCGCATCCCACACCTAATGAAACAACCCTACGTATCCAGTTACGCATGAGGCGGGAGTCTTCCTTCTTTTCTACATATTCTTTGCCTATACTCTGAGCCATAAACCTTTTGTTCAGTTGCAACACATACATGTGCAATTTCAATATATATGACTACATATATAAATATTTTATCTATCTATTTATATTCTTTGAAATTTATAAATTCTGGATTTAGTAAGACCCTATTTACCCCTTATTTTGATGGATTCAATGAACAATAGTTCGTTCGATTGTTAATGCAATCATTAATACATTGAAATGAATGTGTCTGTACGTTCTTTTCGTCAATCATTCATTTTCTATGTATCTATATACTTTTAATAAGCTCAAACCATCTAGGCATTCTTCAAATGTACATAATATAATAGAAAACGATGTAAATAATAAACGCTATTATTCTTATTTTTCCTAACATTTTATTTTAGGTGTCAATTTTTATATCACCTCTCATATCTCGTATGACAGCTGCGATTTTTCAAACCCTAGTTTCGAACTCTACGCTTTATGTTCTTGCTGTGCCACATAAATTGAACTTTGCGTATGTTTACGACTCTCTGCGGGGGGTTAGCATGGAAAAAAGAGGGTGAACAGTATCGCAGCCGATATTAAGATACTTGAGATCAAGTGCGTCGTAAAGTTAAGTCAAAGCTCGCACAAAGTGATCGTAAAAACAAACTTTTTTAGATCAATTAAGTACACTGCATACATAAATAAATTTGCTAATAAATAAATAAAAATATGTACGTGCTTTTAACTTAATTCAAAAAAGGACCTGTTTTTCTCTCGTATATACATATATGTAGATGTCTATGCATGAAGGAACATATATAATACGCAGTTATGTGATGAATTCCTAAAATCTTTACCTATTTTCCGCTCAAACTCCAAAACCACCAATCGACACGTGTTTCGCCTCTCAACGAAGCATCCTCAGTATATACCAGAGATCAGACTTGGTCAGCTTACCAGCACCGAATAATGCGGTCGATTGTCGTGTCAATTGGTGGTTTTTGGAGTTTGAGCGGAAAATAGCTGAAGATTTTAGGAATTCATCACATGAAATGGATTTCCGCAAAGTAACTCCTGAGTCTATACAATATGCAGATATGTATTTATGTGTATATGCGTTGTAATATATATATTTTTCGTAAGATTTTAGTTCTTATACATTAATTAGGGTATCTTTCTTCTATAAGGTTACTTATAGGAATAATAAGTGCTTAAAAACTTATGAGAATATTAAGAAGATTGAAACATTTTTAGTGAACTAACTTTACTTTTATGTAACAGTATCTTTTGATTTATATGAATTATTTCAATTTAGAAATTCGTTAAATAAAATAATATTTCATGTTTATTCAAATTAAAATCAATATCGGTTAATGTAGTGATAATTTGATATTTGATATGATTCTGAGAATATGTGAGTGACAATTTGAATTTGGAAATGCTCTAAAGAGACTGTTCAAATTCGAAATCTTCGGCGAAAATGCAAATTAATATTCAAACTCAGCATAATCTAGAAACACATACATACATACATATCTTCACGCTGTATCCCTAACGGGGTAGTCAGAATAATTTAGAAATGTTTGTTCAAAAGTCCGAATCCGAGTCCGAATTTGGCATGAAGTTATTTATGATTTAAAGTTATTTATTTAATTTAAGTACCTGAACAGAATATATTAAAATACATGGAATTGTATTTGACACAAATTACTAACATTTTGCAATAAATTTTATTAATAACTCAAAAACCTTTTTGGCAGATTCGATTAAAATTAAGGGTATACTATGTGTCAACACCAAAGAGTTAAATTTTAACAGTGATCAGAATTATGGTTGTGATGTGATTACAAAATTATGGATCTTAGCCCAAATTCCCGGGATGTCACGGGATTCGGCACCTTAGTAACGGATGTAAATACATTACTAGAATGCCAAACTAGAATGATGAATAATACAAAATCTTTCCCTATAAAATCTATGTTATAATTATAAAAATTTACAATAAGAAATTGGTTAACAATGTAAGTAAATAAAACAGTATTAAAAAAACAGTAATTGTTAACGAACATCGCAACAAGAACATCTCTTTCGATTAATCCTTGATTAGAATGAGAGAGATCTCAGTAAAAATCACACCCAACGACTTATTTCACTTAAATTTTAGTTCATTTAAGAAAAATATTATAGATGTCTTCGGGAGGGTGGATTAAATAATCTAAATTTTAGTTCATTTAAGAAAAAGATTATAGATGTCCTCGGGAGGGTGGATTAAATAATTTTAATTGTCTTGTGTATATTTAGTATATACCTATGTATTTTTTTTAATTACAAATTTTTCTTTTTAATCATTTATTAATGTATTGAAGCTCTTTTACTCCATTTCTGTTAATGTCATGTCGTGGAAATATATTTAGGGTTTCGATCTTGTACATAACTATGATTTGGTTAACTTGTATTTCTCAAATAAATAAAATAAAGATTACGATACTTGGTGTCTCTATTTTTTTCAAAAATAAACGAAATTTAACTGAACGATCGAATAAAAAATCATTGTACTAATTTTGTTAAAAAATAATTTTGGGTAGCATCCATAATTTTAATAGTAATCTCAACCATGATTGTAATCACTAGTTATTAACTACAACAAGTTATAATATTAAACTACATTACCTTCTTTTTCGCTTGACCATAGTTGAGTAAAAATCAAATCACTTTAATAATTCAATAACACTCTTTCAGTCGGATTCAGTATCGAACAGCTGATAATACGAATTTGGCTCTGCGTAGGTCGTCAGCCACACCCTCGAAACTACATCACGTTGTTTGAATTTAAATCTTATGGTGAAGGCATTACAGTCTATATATGAATACAGATAGATGGCATTTAACTCGTTTTGTATACGACACTGAGGAACAGTAACAGTGACTTTGTTCTATGGAAAATCGAATACAATTTTATTAATAGGCGAAGGAAGAGGGAATTGTTATTGAAGAAATGTAGGAAGGGAGTTAGGAAGTTAACTAACTGTATATTTTTAGATGAAAACTATATGAATAAACGAGCCTTAGAATCAGTAAACAAATTACAACTTTAAGCTAATTGTTTACACTATAAAACTACTTTAAACTATATGCTACAAACATTAAAATTCATAATTTTTACACTGAAATGTTGCTTTGGTAAATGTTTTACATAAATCATATATCCACGGGAAGATGTTATTTTTAAAATGACGGCTAAAATTGTATACTGCGGATTTGTATTTAAACAATGCATACATACATACATACATATCTTCACGCTGTATCCCCAACGGGAATAAATATTTAAACAATGCAAATTATTATTATATGTTGTTTTGTTTTTTTTTCGCACGAGTAGAAATTTTTTTAAAAATAAAATACAGCCCATGTTACTCGCTGATAATGTAGCTTTCTATAGGTGAAAGAATTTTTGAAATCGGTTGAGTTATTTTTGAGTTTATCCATTAGTATATGTATATAAACAAAGTTTACCTTTTTATAATATTAAGTATAGATTACGGTACAGGATTATTATATTATTTCGAATTAGAAGGTAAGTATATTTTATTGTGCGACAAAAAGAAATATTTATATCGTTATCTATACATAGGTCTATGTTATCGTTACATATATATAATAGGTCTATGACATGTGAATGTCTATACCTGCACATATGTAACGTTCTCATTGATATTTATAGCGATTTTACAGCGTTTGTGAAGACATTGTTTGTGATTTATAAGCTATAATTTAACATCCCATACGATGGCACCATACAAAGATTTTAAATTTTCTATCGCTGACTAATTGACACCAAAAGTCAAAACTTAACTTTTGATGTTCATGTCTGTTTGAACTTCTCCTTGATATAACTGTTTCAAATTTCGGGCATTAAATTATGTCTTACAAGTACGACTGTGACAGACAGACATAGTCAAGATGGTTCTATTTGCTACACAAATAAATAAAACTGAAGTATCTGTCTGTAATTTGGAAATAAATGCTTGTTAGAGTTCCGTACCTCAAAGGAAAAAAGGAGTTGAAATGATGCTTATGCGTACTGGAATATTTTTTTCGTCCCTCAGTTACATGTATGTAATGGAATGTTTTTTTATTCCTTATTTACATGTACTCCTAATTTTTAGGGTTCCGTACCTCAAAGGAACAAAGGAACTCTTATAGGATCACTTCGTTGTCCTTCTCTGTCTGTCTATCAAAACCCTTTTTCTCAGCAACACACAAAGGTATCAAGTTCAAATTAATATCAAATACTTAGGTAGCAATCCCTTGGAGCTGTGAAAAACTCAAACTTCTCCAGGTGGGAATTTGAATGTTTGCACCACACCACATTTTTTTATCGAAATTTTCATGAAAAATGCCATCTAAATTATCGACTTTTCCAGTGGATTTTCCCAAAATTCTCTTTGATAATTTAATTTAAAATATACCTTCTGTTCTATACAAACGTGCGCACGCTAGCTCGCTAATGAAAAAAAACGAAAAAATACAGTTATTTTCGTTTATTTTAAAAATACAACTAACTTGTAAAGATCCAACTGCCATTTTGAGGAATATGTTTAGATTAAAACACACAGAAAATTTAGAAACGGATATCGCTCCAGTTGCTCTGAAAAATGTAAATCTCAGTATTAAAAGAGGTTTCTTTGATATTTTTTTGTGTTACAAAAGTTAACCAATCGTGTATCGCAACTGACAAAATAAAGTTAATAAAATGAAGAATCAGGTTACCAAATATCACTTTCACACAAGTAATTTGTAGTCACAATTTTGAGATCCCTGCTGTCAATTTCCTATGCGTCGCCTTAGGCAAACACTTTTGGGGGTTAATATAATCCAATTAAATCTTGTTTTTAATAATGTTTTATTCTGTAACTTATTACGTTTAAAAAACAAAATACTAAAGTTGCTGTCATTCGATTAATGTAAACGTATCTTCTCTTCTATTAACTATTGAAAGTGATGTGGTTT
Source organism: Zeuzera pyrina (assembly GCA_907165235.1). Taxonomy (NCBI): domain Eukaryota; kingdom Metazoa; phylum Arthropoda; class Insecta; order Lepidoptera; family Cossidae; genus Zeuzera; species Zeuzera pyrina. The sequence goes on from OU015632.1 coordinate 22,897,599, forward strand.
GATCGCAGCTGACAACCCTCTGAAGATAGGGAGCAACTCTCTGAGGGAAACACTTCCACAATCAACTACCAATCCTTCTTTACCACCGACACGCCAATCTATCTCCTTAACCATCCACAAATAAGGCTGAAATTGGTATAACAAGTCGTTTCTAACCCGCAAAAACCTAACGAACCCTTACTACGCAATCTTACGCTCAATGTCGCTTTATCGTTGTAATGGAGATTGAGTGCGAGCGAGATAGAGAATGGAGGTGTGAAAGGGACGGAACAATTGATGAAATTCATGAAGTTGCCAACTGATGAGCATATTTTCTTCATGTGGTATTCGCTGATAAAAACTCAATATGGGGTTGATTTCCTTATACAAAATGTTGAGCATATTTCGTAAGTTCAAACGATAACATGATACAGGGATATCTTTCATGATGTATGTAATGATATGTAAATACTGTTATTTAGGGTTCTACATTAAAGAACAACAAAACCACTCACGCTTCCTTGAGTTTGACAGTCAATTTTCTGAAACCTATATACCTACCTGTAACGTACAAGATACATATATCTCATTAGCAAACAAGCTATATGTCGTATTAATAGGAGAATTAAGGAAGAAGCAAGTTCTCAAGGGTACTCAAACGTAACTCTACCGTTAGCCCAGACACCTCCAATATTACTCATAACCTCCTTCGTTAATAAATCCGATCGACTCCGATTGGAATTTCAATTGAATAAATGTCATAATTTTTTAATGAGAAAGATTTGCCAGTTTTATTAATTTACATTTACATGGATTTTGAATCAGATGTAATTGGAATTAAATGCGATTCGACAAGCTTGGTCTGACTGTTCGATCAATTAACAACCAAAGGCCTCATGGGACCTCTACACTATGAGTTTTAGTGCACTGCACCGTCTTGAAACTTAGCAGCTATTGCACAGGGCCTGGATAACCATCACCATGCTATAAGTATCTTTTCACTAGTGGAGGATTAAGAGTTTTGGAAGTCCGAGACAAAAGATGTCATGTAGACCAACATAGAGGTCATGTAGGCCTCTGTTTTCCTAGTATTTTTTATATTTCAAAGCAAACAAGTATACGGGACCCGCCCGATGACAAACGGTTACCATAGCCTGTGGATGCCAGCGACACCAGAGGCAATACTTGCGCGTTGCCAACCCTGTATGTACGCTCTTTTTGAAGAACCCCCGTAGTATCATGTGTAGCCAGTTCGGTGAAATATCACCCTTTCACAGAATATCGGCGTGAAATAATAGCATCTATTGCTGTTCATGTGATAAATTCCCAAAATCAATAGCTATTTTCCGCTAAAACTCCAAAAACCACCAATCGACACGCGTTTCACCCCTCAACGGAGCATCCTCAGGATATACCAGAGATAGGACTCGGTCAGCTAACCAGCACCGAATCGGTACTGGTAATCACATGAAATGGATTTCCGCAAAGTAACACCTGAGTCTATATAATATCCATTGCTGTTGTTTCGTCCACTAAATGAGAGTGCCGGTGGACCATCTCTCCCCTCGCCCTCCTTTTCTTAAAGGCCGGTAACGCATCTGTGACTCCCAGATGCTGCGGGTGTCCATGGGCGGCGGTGATCACTTTCCATCAGGTGATTCGCTTGCTCGTTTGTCTGCTATTTCATAAAAAAAGTATCCTGGGAAAACCTCAATGTTCGAAGTAGAAAGCTCCTTTGAAACCGTACTGTATGTATTTTGAAACTTTAATTCGGTGGATGAGGCCCTATGGGCCATGGGCGTGGTTAAGTCCCGAAATCCTCGCGACGGACACATCTTGATGTGATCTCAGATACTTGATCCTCGTTAGATTGTATGGAACAAATCCGTTTTCCTTTTGTGCTTTTTGTCTAGGTGCAAAATACCATGCTTCTGCCACATTACTTTATGTAAATGAACTACATCATTCACGATCACGACACGTCGTAACGCATTATTTAAAATACCTAAATATTTTATGCAAAAACCAACAACAGAAGGAGGAGAGGACGCCCCTAGAGAATTAGGACCTCAAGCACCTATTAAAAGTTATACATCAATCCACCGCTGTTAGAAAAGAATTGTAAATTTGAGGTGAAGTAAGTATCGCTATGCTAGGCATTCCATACTCTCTGCCTATTCCTTAACTTTTTATTTTTTTGCAATGAGTATCTTGTTTAGTGAACGGCTGAACGGCTCCAGTAGCTTCCTATAGAGAGGAAACAAAATGAGAGTTGTGTAGCAAATCGACAATGAACTACGAGTGAAATGGGCTGTGCGCGTGCCGCCCGCCATCGCCGAGCCCGCGGGTCACCGTGCTCGGGGACACTGAGTGCTCGTAAAATCGTCTCCCTATAACACCGTTGCGTATCTCGGAACATGTACCTACTAAGAAAAACCGGCAAGAAATTCAATTAGAAAGATTATTTTCAATGTTACATATATACATACATATCCTCACGCTGTATCCCCAACGGGGTAGACACAGAGTAAAATTTATTTAATTAGTTAAATTTTCAATGTTATTTGTTAAAATCTATATAAGTTGTCATCTATCTACATAAATAAAAGAATAAGGTAATTCATTGCTAAGCGCAAAACTTAAGAATCGGAGAGCTGGGCTGGTTAGCTAATTTTGATTTGCAATTTTTTTTATATATTCTTAAAAGTCCGAGTACAGTTTTTGTGGAAAGGAAAATTGGAAAAGTTTCCCGAAAAAAATCGGTAAAAATTAAAAGTGCACGCGAGTGCTTTGGCATTTCCGTCAGCTTACACTTTGGCTATTTGATATTCGTTAATCGATCTTGTTCTTTCTTGGCTTTTACTATCATTCGCTTTCGGTCTGTAGACTTTTGTCGTCAGTTTAATTATAATTAATATTAATAAATTCAGATATTTCACACAGCGCCATCTAGTCCCAAAGTAAGTAGCACAGCGCTTGTGTTATGGGTACTAGACAACTGATATTCTACTTATATACTTTTCTTTTGTAAATAAATACATATTACACATAAACACCCAGACTCGGGGCGGGAATTGAACCCGCAACCTCCGTTTTACTTATCGACACGTTAAGCCGTTGTGCCACAGAGGTAGTCATAATATACCTGTATACAAGGTTATTATGAAAGGGGTTCTAAATCCACCGGGGTCCCAACGAGTTATTATTGACTGTTATATTGCAGATGTAATAATGTAATGTAATGTAATGTAATAATTATGGAATACGTTTTTTTTTGTTTTCCATACAAAAATAAAACATTCATTTAATAAAAAAAAATGTACACCTTTATCATTATGCCCTATATTTCAAATGTTTACTAGCGACGGGAAAACGCTGAAATTAGTGTTGCCTCACCTATATTTTTATTTAAACTTTGAGGTTTTACATTAGAACTATTGACTTTTTGCGAAGTAGTAGAAAACACGTTTTCTTTTGTCATGGGTACTTTTTTACCCATCCATACTTACCCACCTTTTCGAAATAACCTTGTATATATACATATAAATATAAATCATGACGGTGTGAAAGAGGACTAGTTTTATAGTCGATAAAACAAAATTGGCTCGACTAATAATTGTAAGCGGGATGGGCCATTTAATGTCCTACAGCGGATATGAACGATTTCTGTTTGTACGTCTGTATGAATGCGTGTACAGGCGGAACAACGCGCTTCATTAACTCCCAGATAATAGGGTGTACTGTCACCAATACACCATTTTAATCGAAAATAATCAATACAGTAATAAACAACAGAATTAGACAAACAACAATTAATGCTAATTACTTATTTACTAGCGGCGGAAAGAGGAGTGTTATAACTTTAATGACCGTTGTCTGTATGTTTTTCCGTCGCATCGTAATTCGATTTCATAAAAATATAAGCTCTAACAATGCAGATAACAGGAAAAGAAATCCTTACCTACAGTATACCAGAAAAACAAAAAAGTGTAGACTTAGGTCTAATGGATCGCTAGAATTTAAATTTAGAAAACTATTTTATAAATAATTTGCATTTGGCTGTACATTTAAATGAGCACTTTATTTCAATCAACGTCACAGAACTCCTTCAAAAGAGTCCCCTATTCAAATGCAAGCTCGGGGTCTGACCACTTCGTTCCCACAATAACCACTTGTGTCCCTCATCACACTGTATTTACACTGTATATAAAATATAAATACATAACACTTACGAAATAGGGTAGTTTTGTGCGTTAAAGTATTTTACGATTTACCGTTATTCGCTTCCCCATTGTATATTGTATGGGTTCAAAAAAGCAGTAAACTTTTACTTTAAAAAATGGCGGGTGTTCCAAGTAACATATTTTCAGAAAAGTTCGTTTTGCAAAGTTTATTCTAGAGAAGATCGTTTTAACAAGGTTCATTCTAGAGAAATTCGTGTTTGAAAATTTCTTTTTTGAATACATAGTTCGTTTCAGAAAAGTTAATTTAGAAAAATAAGTTTTTATTGGAAAATTTCGTTTTATGAAAGTTCGTTTCAGAAATGTTAGATTTAAAAAGTTTTAATAAATCTGGAAGAGTTCTTGAATGATTCGTTGCAGAAAAGTTCATTTTGATAAAGTTCGTTGTAGAAAACTTCGCTTCATTAGAAAGGTTTGTTTTAAAAGAGTTCGTTTTAGAAAGATTTTATACAGAAAATTTTTTGAATAATTCGTTATGTAAAAGTTCAAATTATAAAAGTTCATTTTAGTAAAATCTTTAAGGCGACGCATTGACAAACAATAATTTATACTGAAATAAACCTTCTGTTCTATGTAGGGTTTCTGACTTCTCGACTTATTTTTTTCCCGGAGCTCGAAAGTTCTCGACTAAGAATTCCCGGGAATTCTCGAATATTCGAGAAATATTTAAATAAAAAAAATAGAACATTTTAATTAAATGCAAAATAAAACTACGCTTATTATGCAATAATCATTAACATTTATTAATTCTTCAGTCTTGTGAGTTATAACACATATTTGTAAACAAAATAACTAAATTTGAGTATATTTTTCATTAAACAAATATGTACTTAGTAATTAACGGTAGGAAGCTATTGAAACTGAGGGGCAGTTGCGCCATTTGGCTATAACTTTCGATCTATAAGGTTTATTAATAACGACATTTATTTAACGAAATAATGAGTTTTTCCTCTAATGAGACCTCATAGAACGAAAGTTATAACCAAACGACGCAATTGGCCGGCAGTTGCAAGAGCCCCAATTAAAATAACGAGTACATACATACATACATATCCTCACGCTGTATCCCTAACGGGGTAGTCAGAGAGACGGAGCGCCAAGAGTCGCGGTTCTTACATACTTCTTTCGCTTCCTCAAATCTCATCATTCTTCTCACACATTTTCGCCTAGGTATGCGAGAGCTTTTGACATTTCCATCCGCTAACACTCTGGCTATTTGATCTTCAGTCTTGGTCTTCCTTGGCTTCATTTCGCTCTGTATATTTTCTTCGTTAGTCTTTCATCGCTCATTCTTTCTATGTGCCCGAACCATCTAACCATTCTTTTCTTCATTTTTACAATAACTCTGTCATGCGACCCTGTCACACTGCGTACCTCCTCATTGTTTATCCCGTCCGCAAGGGTGACACCGCACATCTTTTTAAGAGATCGCATTTCTACTGCATTTATCATACTTTCACTCAATTTCGGGCATATCCAGGCCTCACTGCCGTACAATAAATGTATATAATAAATAATAATAATATAATAATAATAATATAATAATAATATAATAAATAACGAGTATCTTCATACAAACCATTTTTAAATTAAAGTTGAACACTTACGGTATCTTTTTTTCCCATAAATAATTAGAGCTTATAATCACATTCGTTTAATTTTATCTCGTTTAAAGGGTCCACGGACCCAAACATAATCAAGATCTCAAGGCGCGATTTCTCGATTTCTCGACAGTTTTTTCTCGTCTCAAGTAGAGTCAGATTTCCCGGGAATTCTCGCTTCGAGAAGTCTCGAGTAGAAACCCTAGTTCTATGCAAACGTGCGCGCGCTAGCTTACGAAGAATACGAAAAAATAGTTATTTTCGTTTATTTTAAAAACTGTAATTAATTTTGAAAAACCGAACTATAATTTTGAGGAATATGCTTAAAGTAAACTATACAGAAAATTTAGAAATATAAATCGGTCCCATTGCTCCGAAAAATGTAAATCTCAATTTTAATAGAGGTTTCTTTGATATTTTTTTTTGTGTCACAAAAGTTTACCAACCGTGTATCGCAACTGTCAAAATGAAGTCAATAAAATGAAGAATCAGAATACCAAATATCATTGTCATACGTTTTGTAGTCACTTAGAAAAATTGAGAATCCTGGTGTCAAAATTTGACTATACTGCATCACAGAACCAGTCATAATATTAATATCTAAGCAAACAGTCTTCGCAAAAACAACTTTGAAATCGTAAATACCATAAAAATGAGACCAAAGTTAGGGGCCCGTATCGACTGGAAATAAAAATGAAGCTAAAAAAAGTCGAAACCTGCGCCTCTTTGTTAGTGGGTAGTTAAATTTCTCGGCTTACGTTACGAGTGCCTTTACCTTTGGGATTTGATCGTAAATTTCGAGTTATTTTATACCTTGATTTTTATTAGAAAATTTTAAGACGTTGTTTACGAAAACGAGTATTATTACTTTAAAAAGCGATGTGTTCTGTAGCTGTACCCATTCTATTCGACTTGAAGCTAAACGTCTTCGCTTTAAGAGCTGTTTTGCCTTGACAGAGTTCAATTTGAAAACAATGATTCTAATAATTTTTTATAAGAATTTGCTGCAATGATCGTCATAATTATGTTTATTCAAATAGTTTTCCATCCCGGTACGCCCTGAAGCATTACTTTATGAAAATAGCAGTTTAATTACTGTCTCGTATCTCTCTGTTGTCTGCCTGTCTGTCACAGTAGTATTTCTCGGCGACTATTTGTTTCGATCGTTCGATCTTTCGATCGTGAACGAGTTTTGGTGGCTAAAAGTCCCGTGTAACCCAGTTTTTCCCCAGGGAATAATAATAATAATGAGCCAAACAATACACACCAATTATATCTGATCTCCAACCAGGGTATTCCCTGTGCTATGAGAACCACACGACGACTACTGGGGGCGTCTCCCAGTACACCCAGACCCGAGACAATCTAGAAAAGTTAGTTTCCAAAATTGACCCGACCGGAAATTCCGCGCTTGAAATAGGTACAAGATTGAAACCACTGCGCCATTAGGTATCTGTTTGCAGATTTCTTCTAAGTAACCAATTGATGGCACGAGACTCGTAAAATGTGAATATAATTTGGACTTTGCCAGTTTTTTTCGCTTTAGAGAAGCATATTAGAATAAGTTATATTCAGAAATAAATTTTATCTTTATCTTTATATTCCATATAAGCATATTCTGAATTGTTATCACTAGGTACGCTACAAATGTAAAGCAAATATGACAAGAACAGGCTAACATAATAATGAGTAATAAAACTAAAAAAAGAATTGCCTCGATAAAAAACAAATGCATATTAGAGTTGTCAGACCGGTTCGCGGCATCACGTAACCATAATTTTATCAAACTAAACTGTCCGTACCTAAAAACAACTAAATTAGCAATTTGTAGTGCCGTCCGCTCGTAAAACAAACATATCATGTTTATCGTTTGTTGCTAACATTAAAGTGAAGGAAACGTGCAGAACGAGGTCACTAGGATTGTATTTTTATAGTAATTAATGTCCTTGAAAAACCGGTTGCTTGTGTGATACAGTTTAGTTATGTAATGGGATGGCGTTGTAGCCTTTTCTTTGCATGTACCTACTTATATTTATTTTTTATAGATTGCCCACTTCTTACTAATATTATAATTTAGTGAAATTGTCTTTTATATAATCATTGCTAAGCCACTGAACTGATTTCCATTTTGGTACAGAAGTTGATTGAACTTTGAGGATATAGGCTACTTTTTTAAACCCACAGCATGTATGAAATTGTGGGCAATATAGAACGAGTTGTTGCTCACGATATTGTATGATACGCTGTTTGAACATATTATCACACATACGTACATATCTTCACGCTGTATCCATAATGAGGTAGTCAGAGAGGACGGAGCGTCAAGCTTCGCGGTCCTTACATAGTTCTTTCGCTTCTTCAAATCTCATCATTCACATCACACATTTACGGCTAGATATGCGAGTGCTTTCGACATTCCCGACGGCTAACACTCTGGCTATTTGATCTTCATAAGTCAACCTTGGTCTTCTTTGGCTTTTTTTACTTTCGCTCTGTAGATTTTCTTCGTCAGTCTTTCGTCACTCATTCTTTCTATGCGTCTGAACCATCTAAGCATTCCTTTCTTCATTTTTACAATAACACTGTCGTGCAACTCTGCCATACTGCGTATCTCTTCATTGCTTATCCTGTCCGCAAGGGTGACACCACACATATATCTAAGAGATCGCATGATATCAACTTTTAGAAAAGTAAAATTATAAACTTCATACTTTTTTTAAAGTTGATATCATCTTTAAAACCTGTTTGGGGTTCCAAATCCAAAACCAATCCAGTTTTGACCAATTTTCTTGTTACTCGTATGAACGTTACACATTAAATACACTGGTCTAACGTGTGTATACGTTCCTGACCTGTTCTTTTTTCTACACGTCTTACTCTATAGAACGAAGCGAGGGGATGCATTAATCACAAGATTTTTAGTAAAAAAAATAGGCTGTCGAGTTACGCGGACGGGGATGGTCCTTCATTTTTTATTTTATCTTTAAGCCAGCCGTAGTAATACAGAACACTTTTATGTTCCTTTTGAATCTGATAAAGCGAGAAAGTATTATATTACGCAAATGTTTTAAGATAAAGTTTAAAATTGTATTTTTTTCTCAGAATAAATCCGTTGTAAAATAAAATAATGCAATGTAATTTGTGTTTATTTAACAAAGAAGTTTTATTTAAATCCTTGCATAACTGATACAAGTCCTGGTGCAATGGAATAGTCATTTTTAGCTTAATGATAAACTAGCGACTACCCCTGCTTCACAAGGGTAGACACGAAAATAAAATACAGCCCGTGTTACTCGCTGATAACGTAGCTTTCTATAGGTGAAAGAATTTTTGAAATCTGTTAAGTAGTTTTTAAATGTATCCATTAAACACAAACAAAGTTTACCTCTTCATAAAATTAGTATAGAAATAGAAGTATAACTACATATAGATAGGTACAATATTTATTTACGATATGAACACATAACTACATTTTCTAAAAATTTTTTGTAAGAAATTCAGGAACAGTTGTGAGACAAAAAATAATTGTATGTATGTATAATTGCATATGTGTGCGTATATGTATATGACAGTGACATAAAACTATTGGCTCATAATTACGAGTAACGTCACGCTAAGTCATATTACGTCCAAGGATGTACCCAATTTTTGTTTGCCAACATTTTTTGCAATACAGTTTTAAAGTCAGGCGAAATCCTCATAGCAATTTTCGAATGCAATCTATTAATTGCTTGTGACGTAACAAAGACTAGCGCACATCAGCTAACTTGAATAATATAATTCGTAATTAGACATTCTTGCTTCCTGCAAGTTTTAGTGCACAAGTGTAATTATACATATTGATTTAGTTAAATATTTTATTTGAATAAATAAGTACAACGATAAACAAAAATTCAAAGAAAGTTGGACCAATGTACCCATTATTTAATATTTTATTTTTTATTTGGTTATGGTTTTGATTTACCACATTACATCTGTACCAAAATTCGGCTCAGTAGATGTGAAAATGACGGAATAAATTAGCGGACAGACAGACAGACAAGCATGACGTAACTATATTGTTTCCGGTTTGCTATTTTGCGAATCGTAGTGTGTGTGTTTTGTACATAACGTTTTAAGAATAAACATAATAATATGGAAAAATGTATAATGTCTTCACTGTTCTGCTTATCTTGGTTCAGTTTGAAAAATTCTAAACACAAAACATTTGTCAATTACAGTGCATTTCAGTATAAAAACAATTGTAATAATAAAAGATCATACGAAGAAATATGATAATGTGTTAAAATTTTTTTATATTAAACAGAATTTTTACAAGAAATCGAATATGAGCGATAAAGAAACTATTCTGCTAATACAATGTTTTGTATACTATTCAAAAATATTATAAATTGTTTTTATTCCTGAGGATATTATACATATAAAACAAATTAAGCGAGGCTTGGAACTGGTTTAAAAATACCGGTTAATATAAGTTAAAACCCATATTTAACTTTTTATATTTATTTAATACCGGTTAAAACCGATTACTACAGATTAATATCTGTTAAAAGTCGAATAATACTAGTTTTTTCCGACCTTATTCTGTTTAAGTATACCATTGATTCTTGCACAAATAGAACATTGAAAAGTTTAAAAATATTAACATACGTAGTTCGCAAGATATTTTACGCTACTAGTGTGAGCAGTGTGCGTGAGCCTTTATCGCATTAAACATCATTTCTTTTTTCTTTGTGTGGCTGCCGTCGGCGGAGCGCGGGGGGTAACGGCTCTTTGTCGATTACCGCAGCCGTGCCGTGACCAGGATGTGACCAGGATCTAAGGTCTGCAGGTCACCCGGTTGCTTGGCGCGGTGGCGACAGCGAACGTGTAATGAGAGTGAACTACACTAAAATCACGACAAAGTAAAATTCGTTTGTTTGTATGTAAACTGATGATTTTAAATTTCATACTAGACTAGACTACTTCTGAGTAATACAGGTTATATTTTATTTTGATATGGAGTATGAATAATATTTTATGAGGGCGAAAATGCCGTATACCTAACTACACAAGGAAGACCAAGACTCGCTTATGAAGATCAAATTGGCACAGTGTTAGCTGACGGAAATGTCAAAAGTGCTCGCAAACCTAGGCGAAAATATGTGAGAAATGTGATTTGAGGCGGCGAAAGAAGTATGTAAGAACCGCGATGCTAAGCGCTCCGGCCTCTCTGACTATCCCGTCAGAGACACAGCTTGAAGATATTTATGTATGTATGTATGTATTCCTAATGGGGTAGTTAGAGAGGATAATGTCAGGTATTGCGGTTCTATTGGACATAATATTACAGTAATAAACAAATTAATGAAATGTTATTTATAGTTTACTAGAGTAGAACATTTATCAATCGGTCTAGAGCAAATTCTACTCGCGGCGAGGGTTCCGTACGATGAATGAATATTTAAAACGTTAATTAATTTAACTTAATGTCGAGTGATTGTAACAAGATAGTATATTACTATGCCAAATTTAACTTTGTACCTGCGTCATACTGTTAGAAATCGATTGGTAAACAGACAGAGGACGCGTGAGTGCTCTTACAAGACTTCCATTTGCGTTTTGATATACAGAACCGTAAAATTAAATAAATAAAAAAATAATCGGAATGATGACTGATGAAAACTATTCATAAAGCAAATATATGTTGGTAGTAAAAGCCCAGGAAGACCAAGGTGAAGATCATATAGTCCAAATGTTAGCTGAAATAAATGTCGGAAATATCCACAAATTTCGACGAAAATATCTTAGGAGAACGCCTAGCCATGTTTAGCGTTCCGTTCTTTCTTTCCATTGGAGATAAAACTTGATGAGATTACAATAATAATAATGCGCCAGACGATGCACACCAATCATCTGATCTCAAACTCGGGTATTCCTTGTGCTATGAGAACCAGACGACGACTACTAAAGGCGTCTCCCAGTACACCCAGACCCGAGACAATCTAGAAAAGTTCATTTCCTAAATTGACCCGACCGGGAATCGAACCCGGAACCTTACACTCTTGGTGCAATGTTTAAACCACTGCGCCATCGAGGTTGTCATACTGTACATATACCTACCTATGTAAAAAAATAATGTCAATTTTCAATTCTTTCTGCGATACCATGATTGATACCTGGGAACATACTCGACGTACTTACATACGTATTGACTTATTGATGCTCGAATACATAAATACATGCTAGATAGGTCACCCATCCGATAAATGTATGCATTTTGCGCGTAAGTTGCTTAACCGACGACGACCTTGATGTTGTAATAGGGGAATGTTCCGGGTCCGAGTTCCGATTAGGTCAATATATAATAGGAAACGAACTTTTCTAGATTATTTCAGGTCTGGGTATGCTGGGAAATCCCCATAGTAGTCGCCGTCTGTTTCTCAAAGCACAGGGAATGCCTTAGTTTGAGATCAGATGATTAGTGTGCATCGTTTGGCGCATTTATAATAAAGAAAAAAAACCTTTTTGATTATTAAACACCGAAGCACCGCTATGCCCGAGCATTGTGTTTTATTATCACATAAATGAACGTTTATTTAAACCGGCTGCAACTCGACCTGGACCTCTATTAACAGTTTTTTTTACATTAATGTCGATAAACTTCAAGGCACACCTTTTCGAAAGTTTGCAAAAAAGCTAATATTAGAGTTCCGTCACTTAATGAAAACCTTTAAAATATTTATTAAATGAAATAAACCTCGTTATAGATTGGTTAGTTAATTCTTCAATCAGTTCTAGAAAAACTTATACTGAAAAGAACGACAAGAAATTCGGTCAGTGTTAACATTCGTCTTAGACTTCCCATTATTTCATTTTTATCTATATTTTCTAAACACATATTATAAAGAAAAAAAATTTGATTGTTTGTTTGTAACGGATAAAGTCAAAAACTACTCAACTTATTTCAAAAATTTCTTCTTTCACCTATAGAAAGCTACATTATCAGCGAGTGAGCTGTATTTTATTATCAAAAAGTTTCTACCCGTGCCAAGCGCGGCTTGCTAGTGTATTATATATTGGAAAAAAGCAAAAAAGTACTATTTGAACAAATTTTTGTAAGAAATGAACTTGATCAAGGTTAAATACCACTGAATGAAATGAAATGAAAAAAAAATTGTGTTCGCAAATATGTAATGACATCGCGTATTTTAGTTCTTTGACAACTGTCATATTATGTCGTTAATCATTATTCCTTTGATTTCTTATTTATCCATTATTCATTCCTACGGTAGAGAGTAACACTTTTCTTGTCTATAGTCATCTATACATTGAATTATACGTTACACTAGAACAAAATTATACATCAAAACAATAATCGTGTCTCGTCCCTACGCGCTAGCAGAGCGGGGCGCAGGAACTGCCGCTTTGCCGTAAGTAAGAGTGAGACAGTGCTATCGTGCCGTCGCTCCGAATGGGCAAGACCAGCTCACAACGTTTTAATTTAAAAATAAAATAAATGTAATTAATTGGAAATCCATTTTAAATATTTATTTTGCAGTCTTGTAATAATGTGAGCATGATTTTTTAATTATTTATTGTAAAAGCATTATTTAAGTGCATTAAATATGAAATGAAGTAAAATACACTACATTGCTCACTGCACAAGCATCGAATTGAAAATGAGCTAGGGTAGTCCCTGAACCTCAGCTGAGTGGAACATAGCGATCGTTTCGAACACTCCATCTAGTACTTACATACATCATATCATTGCATTTATACATGTATGTAAACGAAAACGAAATGTTGTTCGTTGCTAAACGCAAAACTTGAGAACAGCTGGACTGGTTTGCTAAATATTTTTTCCACATGTCCGTAATAGGTTGAGTAAGATTTTTATAAAAAAAATTGGAAAATTTCCCCAAGAATTTTGATTATTTAGGTAAAACTGAAAGTGCCATTTCTATGGGATTATTGTATGAACTCGAGATCATAATAAAATACCCATACTGAGCCACAGCAACGCGTAGCCGGACACAGCTAGTAAGTATTCATTGAAATACGAAAATGCGGCCGTCTGTCTGTTACGTTTACACGGATAAACTGCTGAACCAATTATAATGATATTTGGTACAGAGATAGCTTAAACTCTAGGGATAGACATAGACTATTTTTTGAAAATTCCACTTCAATGTAGGCGATATCCATGGTATGGAAACCCGTGCTCATAATTTGAATGACATGTGTCGAATGTTTCATTTTTGGGAAAATGCGTTCGTTTTTATAATAAAGTTCCTCAGAAAGTTGCTCAATTAACAGAAAATACATTTAGATTTCTTATAAAACGTACATTGATTAGACAATCATACTATAAAATAAACGATTTCGTTGAAAACAAAACAATTACAGTTTGGAAACAATCTTCTCTATGCATGCGTTTACTGGTTTTCTGAAAATTGTATTTTAATAAATATATTATAAAATGATGTCAAAAAGTTATACCTGACTCAATTTCTTGTCGGTTCTTCTCAATGTCCATTTTTGAGCCCTACTAAAATAGATTTGACGTTCGAAAACAGTTTATAATTGGGTTTATTGAATAAATTGATTTGACTTTGACTTTGACGTGAATGATATCTTGTAATAGATAAACGTTACACATGTAACGGTTACCTATTACCTTATTTATTTGGTATGCTACTGATGTAACAAATGTTAGATTGAGTAACATTTATCTCCGTTATTTGCTAATGCGAATAGAACATCAAGAAACGGGCGAATATTCGCAATGCGAATATTCAGTAGGTACATCACTAGTATGTACGTTGTACCTAATGAGAGTAAATACTAATTTCCAGACAGGAAATTCAAGGCTGTTCCTCAGTTATTTGCATGATTATTTAATAAATATTTGTTAACTTTTTTCATCGACATCTATTTATTGCAAAATTATTCGTATAATTTCGAAACTTGCGAATGTCAAAAACTATGCGAATATCTTTGCGAACACTAATGCCAAGATTTGTTACATCGCTATATCAACATTATCCTTTAAATTCTTTATTTAATCATGTCCCACCTGCTGGCCAATTTTATTTCAAAAAATTACAATATTATTGGTAAATATAGCTGCTGAGCCCTAACATGTGCGTGTGCAACTCGCTCTTGGCCGGTTTTTTATGCAATTTTATTCAAGCAGCCGTCTTTTGACCCGGAACCGTTACATGTTAATTTGAATTTATTATACTTATTACAACTTGTTATTCGCATTAGTAACACCAATAAACAAGTAAAAAAATTTATAAAAAATAATTACCGACTGAATTAGGAACTAAAAATAGGTTTCTAAACTAAAAATTAGTGAAGTGAGACGCGACGGCCGCATATTGGGTTCCGTAATATATTATATGAAAATCTATGAAAGCTTTCGTCAGAGTTAAAAATTATTTAATATTACCCTAAAAATTATAAAATTTGTTTACTTTTGTTGACGACGTTAATTGGCGCACTGGTTTAGGCGTTGCATCCAAGCGCGGTTCCGGGTTCTATTGCCAGTCGAATCAATTCTGGAAATAGATTTTTCTAGATTGTCTCAAGTCTGGATGTACTGGAAAACGCCTCTAGTAATCATTGTCTGGTTTTCATGGCATAGGGAACATCCTAGTTTGAGAGCAGATCATTGGTGTAGATTGTCTGATTAGCCATACCTCGCAATTTCACCTGCGCTAAATTTGGTATTTTTACAGTATAAAAAGTAATTTAAATTACTCTTTGAAAAATCTTATATTCCTCAATGAAAGTTCCGTCAAAATCGGTTTAGCCAATTCAGAATTTGACCTGGAGAAACAAACAGACAGACAGACAGTGACAAAAATAAAAAAGTTTGTTTAGGTGTCGGTTACGTACAAATAACTATATAAGCTTAATAAAAAGCCTTTATGGAGTGTTCTGCCTGAATATGACGTGGAGGGCGCCTTGAAATGTTTAAGTTTCATAAACGACCGTGATCACGCTAGAGAGTCATCAGGGTGTTTGAAATTAGTGGTTATATGCTAAGTGAAAACAAAATTATTTTAATTAGAGTAATTGATAAAATATATTAGATTGTATGTAACAGATCAACCGGACTTTTTGGCGGGAACGGGAGAAGTGAGGTTGTCATTTTATTTAGATGTTCTATTTTTACGTTTTTAGGAGTTTTAAAGTACAAAAGTGATAGCATATTGCGTTTTAAAATTATGTGTAAGTGAAAAGAATGGAGAAGGTCTAAATAAGCATGTGTAGCTGTAGTTCCCGCGCTCTTCCAAGAAGTCCTATAAAACTTCACTAAAGTCTACTATCACATTCCTGGAGGAGTTTTACAATAACAAATTATAAATACGATACGTGACATTGGCAAATGCGCTAATCTGTGCGCCGTACCATGAAAAAAATCAGATCAACCGATAACCGTCTTTAAAACCACTTAATATTATCTTAGTAATTTTGATACAGCAGCGACATCTTAATTTAGTTTATTTGAGGGACACATTTGTATATATTGAGATAATCGTCCTTACCTCAGCTACCCTCCATGGAATACATGTATCACTATGCCTCTCAAACTGTACGTAGCATAATTTCTGAGTAAATTCACTATCTCAGACAGACGGACGGACGAATTAGTGTAAGGATTTCGTATTACTCATAAGTTACGGAACCGGTAAAAAAGATCTAACTTAAGTGCTAAGGCACATATCAGTACATTATCCTTAAGATAAGGGCAATGTCATTGAACTCAGAAAATACTGAAACTGAAATAAATATGTAACTAAATCAATAATATTTTAACCACTGACAATGAGTATAGACTTGGATCTGTCTTATGAAAATTCATTAAACACACAAGCGAACCACAATGTATACGCACACAAACGAACGTACAATAAGACAACGGTGTCAAATTTATAAAATAACGCGCCTCATTTTGTCGGGGGCTAAAAATGAATAAGCCTTGGAATAAATAAGCTTGCAAAAACAGCAAACGTATTGCTCAGAAGAGAATATTACAATATTCTCCGAAGTCAGCCGCTACGATTAGACGTAAGAATGAGCGACAATGACGAATTTCAAACGCAAACTTCGTAAAATTCCAATTTCACGGGCAACGTCCTCGCAAATTACTGAAAACTGAAAGGCGAGACTTACAGCTGCTAAACTGGCGTCAGACTTCGTATCAATCATATAGAAACTTAACGACTACCGACCAGCTATGTTGAGCCCTCGTCGTTAAAGATATGTCTCCTTTCAAATCCGCTTTTAACGACAAAGGAAGGCTGGGGTAGATCAGTACGGAATGGTTGTGCTGCGTCAGAATAGCTGGCAATTTTATGTCAGAATCCTTCCTAAGGAAACTTGAGGTGTTTAGAGTACGTTACATATGATTCATGATGTATCAAGGAATTTCCGTTAATGAGCCAAAAACTATAAAACTTCGAATTCTTTTACTCGTTAATTCCTTGCAATAATCCGCAATTTTTTTATCCACATTCAATTGATAACGTCATCGTTAGCCAATACTTTTTATTTAGGCTATAATAACGATCCAAGCTGTACTTTGAAAAGACTGTATTAATACATTTTTTTTCTTGTTGATTCGATTAACTACCTAGTACGCAGATGTTACATGGCAATTGATTGTGTCTGAGCTCTACAATTTCGTGAGGATGCCTTATTGAAAAGGGAAACACGTGTGTCCATCAACAAGTTTGAAATTGCGAGTAGAAAATACCTAAAAATAATTACCAAGTGCTATCTTATTTATTCAAATTATTCTTCGCCTTGTAACACACATTCTAGTAACGTGCTTTAAGATTAATAAGCTTTGTAATAAGGTTATATGAAATTATAAAACACACAACAACAAAACTAAGGTTCTGGTGTTTGAAAAGGAAGATGTACAAAGTGTGAACTGCGGGAAAATTAAAAGTGTCTAGAACAAGTGAAGGAAATTGTATATCTGGGGAGTGCGTTTTCGAGGGACGGACGATGTGAGTTGGATGTGGAGAGACTGGTAGCAACCGGCAACAATATGAACGGTGCTCTGTCCGCATTAGTAGGCAGCGTGAATATATCTAACTCAGACAAAATGGCCATACACAATGCGGTGCTGGTTCCAACTTAATTGAACGGTAATGAAGCCAGGGTATGCCCGAAATCGGGTGAAAGTAAGATAAATGCAGTAGAAATGCGATCTCTGAGAAATGTGTGCGGTGTCACCCTTGTGGATAAAATAATCAATGAAGAGATACGCAGTATGACAGGGTTGATTATGTTTCTGCCTTCCTAATGTGATTGACAGAAAAGTATAAGATGTACCAGTTAATTATCTTTCAGCATAGGTCGTTACAATTTATTACAAGGAATTAACATAGTCCGTGGGCCTGTCAACATCTGATTGCAATTTGTAGTTTCTAATCCTAAATATTTATTGCTAGAAAGTGTGATTTTGCAGTGAATTGGTGCTCTGTCTACCCTCAATGAGATATGGTGTAAGGTTGAGTACATAATACACTGCGTTATCTTCACAGCAAAATTAATTACATAATCAACCACCTGTGATAAATTTTTAACTGCTTGTTGTCCACGTATTAATGACGCTATACTTATGTGTCAAATTTTATTAGTAGTGAATTCGGAAAACAGTCAGATATAATTAGATAAGTTTAACTGTTACCGTGAATGGTAAAAATGTAAAATTAGCGATATTAGTGAACGAAATGAATTCGCTTGTAATAATCGTTACTTTCCTGTGAAGTTGCAGAGAATCCACAAACTAACGCTGAGCAGTGAAACCTAGAGGAAACTAGCTCTAGGGATTCATAACGAATTTAATTAGTTAAACAAAAGCAAAAGTATGAAAAAGATTATCTTCATCTATTGACAGTAACACGTGGTTACCCTACGGGGGTAGCTTCTACTTCCTTATCCGAGGCGGGGAGGCGCTTTGTTCCGGTGCCTGGCTTCAAGTGGTCGCCTCCATTTATATTATTTCCTTTTTGACAGCGGCCCAAAGCCGACCAAGAAATACGTAACTAATATTTCGGTTTTTGTACTTTACGTTATATTACATTTTAAACCCTTTTTGACATTGAAAAATTGGTTTACTAACTGTTACATATCTCGTAATATACATATACAATTTATATCGCGACACTCAATGTTCGACCAATAGTGAGATTGTACATCGATAGAATATATAATAGTGATAGAAGTCTCATTAGACTGCTTGTCTGTTATTGGCTAATTCAATCGTGATGTACAATGAACGCCGTTTGATGGCGCAAGTGTCGATTCTACTATCACATATTTATAGAGTCGAGAATGTAGCAAAGCCAGTTGTATTCAGTTGTAATTCTTAGTAATGACGTCGTTGAACCCGTCGTTGGCTGTACTACTAGCACCAGTTAATAAAGCGTATCTCGTATGGCTCATGGATCTCGTACCACGAGACCGCGACTTCAAACCATCTGCAATATCACCCATTATCGCACTGTTAAATATGTTTAATATAGTTTTAAAATATTGTATAGACTCAGGTGTTACTTTGCGGAAATCTATTTCATGTGATAGATTCCTAAAATCTTTGACTATTTTCCGCTCAAACTCTAAAAACCGACAACGACCAACCGACACGTGTTTCGCCTCTCAACGAAGCATCCTCAGGATATACCAGAGATCAGACTCTGTCAGCTAACCAGCAATTAAGATATCCAGATTCGGTGCTGCAGAATCGGATAACCAGGATTCGGTGCTAAAAATTGAGATCCCTCCCGTCAAAAGTTCCAATGCGTCGCCTACACTTCGTACTATTTAATTATATCAATTTTTTTTTAATAACTAACATTACGTTATAAATAATTAATATTCTAAACATAATACAGAAAATTATTTTACAAAATAGAAAAGCTTTCTAATAATAATATTACCGTATTATAGAAAAAGTTATTGTTTCCATCTAATGAAATGTTTTGTTACAAAATTAGAGTGGAAATATGTTGAGGCTTAACAAAATTAGTCAAATGTTAGACTTTGAAATGAATTTATGAAATAGCGAATTTATAAACTTAATTTTTATAGATCTGTTAAATTTAGGACTCATTTTTCTTTATGTATCATACCTGTAAACCACTGGTTCCCAAACTTATTTTGTCTACTGAGTCGAGAGCTCATGCAGTCGTTGTCTAAGATGCCTCCTAGCTAAATGAAATTACAAATCACCCCCCAGGCCTCTACACAACGCTCCCATTTTTTTTCTGGGTCTCTTACCGCCCCCCTTTAGGCCTGCAGCGCCCACAAGGGGGCGTTATCGCCCACTTTGGGAATGGCTGCTGTAAACTTTTGGTAATACTTTAATTCCCTGAAATGTATAAAATACATTGTTCAGTAGCTTCGAAGTTAAGGGCGACGGTTGGCGTTTTGTCCAAAACGCTCTTTGCCGACTTTATGTACATTAAAATTGTCTCTATCTACTCCTTAAAATGAGGGTGGTCTAAGTGAAGGCTTTTTTTGTCTTCTTTTACTCGCTTAGTTGTTATACGTGAAAGTTGGAACGTGCGCTTACCATTTTTCTGATAAAATGTTGAACTATTATAAATCGGGGCATAACTGATTCTTATGTAACATTCACCTAGGCTAATCACCTATCACCCCTACAGCTCGTGGTCGCGGTGATATAGCCACCTTAAATTAAAGAACATTACTTTATCTTCAACAACAAGCCCATCCATCAAATGTTATCTAAAATCTTTAACAGTGTCAAGAGATATTGGGCTCTATTGCTGTGCAAAAGAAATGCATTCGCTTCTAGTCTTGTTATCGGTTGACTTCCTTTCGTTCACTAGATATTAACTGGTTCAATGCGGTTTCCACCGTAGAGTTCATGTAAATAACAGAAAAAATAATGATATTCGAAATAGAATTGGTTTTTTTAGGATTCTGTAGATTATAAAGGAAAAACAGAACCACTTTAACGTCAGTGATGCGTCCGCTTGTCCATCCGCCTGTCGATCAGTTATAATCGTTTTTTTTTTCAGAAAGTATGCAAAGTGCAGATTATAAATTTGGCAAATTCCGATTAACGTTTCTTTTTCATTAAAGAATTAAAGAGAAGAAAAATTTTAATCTCGAACTGGACTTGATCATTCCTCTCCGTTTATCTCCAGAAATATATCAGACGAATACATTGGACTTCATAGATTTCTAACTAGTGAGGCGGTCCTTCTTAAGAGGCGAAATCATAGGGGGGCCCAATGTCTTTGTATAATACACTTAACCTTGTAAGTACCACTCATTAATTCAGGTTATCATGTAATTAACGCATTCAATCAGTCATTCAATTGTTATTCCAGCTCGACAAGTCCAGACAAGTCTTAACTTGTTCCAACGAATAAATGTTGTTAATATTGAGTGCGTTTAATTTTTCTATCATGATAATGAAAACAAAGAAGCAAAACATCAAATGATTATTTGCAATATGGATAAGCTCTAGACAAAAAAGGCTGGGAAACCGTGCTATAGACCGACGAGCCAGGAGGAGAGGCGACACTAAACTCGTCGAGAACAAGCTTTAGAGTCTGGATCATCGGCGTACATTGTCTACCGTTCAAGTAATTTACTTTTGTGAGTGTTTGGAATTAATATCCTAATTCTACCGTCTCCATTCTACTTTCGGAAATCCAGTCGCAGAAAGGGAGAGGCGCCTTCCATGTGTTCGTACAAAGCGATTTACGACATTTTATTCAATACGAACTGCTAAGGTATGGAACAGCCTGACGTCGATTTCTCTTTATATTTACAAGTTGAGTATTTCGAAAATAAAAAAGAATGGCATATTAAGCTTTTTCTTTCGCGTAGTAGAGCCACGCTTAATTACAGCACGAATTGGGCCGACTCGCGCGGTGATTCTCTCACAGAATATCAGCGTGAAATAACAGTATCTATTGCAGTTGTGTTTCGTTCGGTGAGTGAGAGTGCTGGTGGCCCCTCCCCCTCATTTAGTTAAAGGCAGCAACGCACCCATGATTGCCCGGACGTTGCAGGTGTCTATGGGCGGCAGTGATCACTTTTCACCGGGTGACTCGCTAGCTTGTTTGCCTCTCTGTCATAAAAAAGAAAAACGATTGATTGTTGTTAGGCCTCGTAATTGCTTTCCATTCCAGGCAAGACAGGGGTCAAATGTACGCCCATTTAATTTAAACAAATCTCCGAAAGTACTTATTGTAGAATTTTAAATCTGTCTTGACAGTGATTATACCCAAAGGACAGACTGCTGGTGTGGTGATTCTAGAGCCAATGCGACACTGCAGCCTTGCGAGTGGATATTCGCCAAGACATTTAACACAATAGTGCTCGAAACTCATTCGAAACTCTCCTAAGCACTTCTGCGCAAAACATTTAAAACCACTATTTTCCTGTCGCTACTGACACGACGTCTCTGCTTCCACCTAGGTGCTATACCTGACATTTTCAAATGATACTAAGCATTTAAACGCTCTCAATCAACACTATGCGAGTTTATTTCCACATACTCCGACATACTACATGTACATAAAAACATGATCCTTCTTCATTGACGCAATCGAATAAAAGTTGTTCTGCGTGCGAATATTTTTCCTACAAAGTAGAAGACTGTATACAGTAACCGCTAACCTAATAATTGAATTTAAAACTCGATGACGAAAAGCTTAATTGCAAAGTCCAACTCGGAAACAAAATGGCGTTGAGTAATTAATCATCATTAAAGGGAAGGCGAAGTTCATTTCAATAATAATCCAGAATTAAGGGTGCCGGAGTTGTAGACAATCACCACTGACTCCTCGGGGCTGATGACAGCAATAATAATATATAATCAATTTTTGTTTTAAGATAACTAGCTCAAAGCGAAAGTCAAATTATCCTTATTCGAAATACAATACAAAGTATTTTGAACTTAAAATCCACCACTAGTTCATGAAGAACTTATACGTGTAAGAAAAAAAATAAAGAACCGGAAAGGAACTCTGATAATTTTTTTCAATATTACATCATTTCAACTTTTTTGACATAATATAGAAGAAAATGTTTTAAGCACTTCGAATACCTAGGTAAAAGTGAGTGAGAAGACTGATGAGATTCAAGGTGGCAAAAGCAAATATACAAAGTTATTGTGAAAGGAGGTATACATCCGCCGGGGTCCCAACGAATCACTGTTGACTGCTATATTGCAGATGTAATAATTACGGGATACGTTTATTAAAAGATCATTCATTCAATGGAAAAAATATGAACAACCCTATCATTATGCACTATATTCCAAATGTTTGCTGGCGACGGGAAAACGCTGATATTAGGGTTGCCTCACCTTTTCTGTGTTTAAACTTTGAGGTGTTACACTAGAACTATTCACTTTTAGCGAAATTGTAGAACACAAGTCTTCCGTTGTCATGGGTACTTTTATACCCTTCCGTATTTAGCCATCCTTTCGAAATAAAGCAAGTAAAGTTGTGTAAAGGCCGCGATGCTTAGCACTCCATCGTCTCTATCAACCCAATTGAGGATATAGCGTGAGGACATGGACAGGTATGTAGGACCCACAGGTATGTAGGACCTTACGTAGAGTATGTATAGATATCGTTATCACCATCTTATTCAGTAATCCTTCTGCCAACAGTGTTTGCACTGTTGCGATCCTTTACCATTGTGGCAACACAGAAGTACCGACGCTGGCAACACCGACAGATCGTGCCATTAAGCCATTATTCATTGCTCCCTAGCGCGCCACGCTGACGACACGCGTAATTGTCATGCGTCCCCATAGCCAGTCCACATGTTTATTGTACTATCTATAGTGTATAGTAAATTAATTATAGTTGTAGAATCTTATAATGTATAATATATAGCCGTAGTGCAGGAAACATATATATATAGTAAATGGGAGTATCGCATATCCTCCCAAACCATATTTTATATAAATAGAAATAACTGTATTCAGGCACGATATGGCAATGGAATTTATTAACATAACATAACATAACTTCACGCTGTATCCCCAACGGGGTAGTTAGAGAGGACGGAGCGCCAGGAGTCGCGGTCCTTACACACCTCTTTCGCTTCCTCAAATCTCATCATTCTCCTCACACATTTTCGCCTAGGTATGCGAGTGCCTTTGACATTTCCGTCTGCTAACACTCTGGCTATTTGATCTTCATAAGTCACCCTTGGTCTTCCTTGGCTTCTTTTACCACTCACTTTCGCTCTGTATATTTCCTTTGTCAGTCTTTCATCACTCATTCTTTCCATGTGCCCGAACCATCTAAGCATTTAGCATGGAATGTATTAAGTTTTAGAAATGTTGGTTTGTATTATAAATTTGTCATCATTAATAATAATAATTTTATGACGTGTGGGTAACGAAAGAAGGGACTTAGGGCTTGGAAATGGTTTCTTTCTATCTCACTATGGCAAAAAAAAGAAAGGTTATGATATTAGCAGCATGAACATGTACATACGTATGTATTGTATTAGGGTACGTACATATGTATTAGGTTAGATCAATTATTTGTTGCACAGGTCGGTTAGCTCAGAAAATTACTTGTTTCTATTTATTTATTGTCTCAATTAGGTACTGAATTGGCTAGATTTTTTTTTCTTTCTTCATGGCGCACAGATTAGCGCATTTGCCAATGTCGCGTATTAATAAGTAGAATCGCTGATGAGTTAAACAGTTAGACAATGCAACGCACAACGTTAAAATTCGTTTTTTCTTCTTATTTTGAAACTCCTCCAGTAAAGTGATAGTAGGGTTTACTGAAGTTATTAAGGACTTCGTGGAAGAGCGCGAGAACTTCAGCTACACATGTATTTAGACCTACTCCATTCTTTTTACTTTAAACTTCAACACTTTAAAACACAATATAGGTACTATCACTTTTGTACTTCAAAACTCCCAAAAATGTAAAAAATAGAAAGTCTGAATGAAATGACCTCACTTCTATCGTTCCCGCCAAAAAGTCCTAGATAATAATTAACATATTTACAAGTCTGTACTGAGTGACGTACTTTTTTGAACAGGAATCTGTGTATAAACAGGTAAAAACAAAACAGTTCAGTAGCTTTTGCTCCTCAATTGTTAACAGATTTTCTTCTTCTTTTTTTGTTTAGTAGCCATTGACGAGCTTTAGTGTTATTATTAAAAAAATTTGGAAACAGCTATATTTATACGTGAAGCGCAAACTTCGGATCCGTTTTTAACCGACTTCAAAAAAAGGAGGAGGTTCTCAATTCGTCTGTATGTTGTTTTTTTTTGTTTTTTTTTTTGTATGTTTGTGACCTCACAACTCCGTCATTTATGAACCGATTTAGAAAATTCTTATTTTGTTTGGTAGGTCACAGTTGATCCCATTTAAATTTTACCGATATTGGAGCTTGGACTTCGAAGATACACTAAATAACGCGACCTGGTTATAACCTTTATTTATATTGATGATTCTCTTGTACATCGTTGCGCTCTGGAACTAGAAAGAAGTTAATTGCAGCCCTGTCCTAGATATTTATTTAGGTCAAGATCACCCAAAGGGGTGAAATAAAAAAAAATTATTAAAAAAATTAAACCGCCTTCAAAAAAAATACTGAAAAGTATAAAATTGTACTTTGATTAGTAAAGGATGGTTATTTTATACTTTTCAGTGTTTTTTTTTAGGCGGTTTAATTTTTTTTAATAAAAATTTTTTTTAATAATATTGCATTTTACGTTCATACTGCCAAACAAATGTCTGTCAATGGCTAACTTATAATAGTTTGTGATCATTTAAATAACCTTATTGGATGAAACAGTCGCACAGAGTAGAGATTGTCGCCAAAATATTTACATTTACGGTCGAATTTCGACCACCGGGCGACCTCTAATAAGATATAATTTCGTTTCATTTTTAAGCCCGTTTTTATTAAGTACTTTATCTTTGCTTCCTCTTTCGGTTAACTACGAAAAGCTTTTATAAATTTAACCCTTCCTGAGTAAGTACATGAGTAAGTTTCGACCGTTTCATTTAAAAATGTATTGCTCAGGTGATAAGGTTTAAAATGGCTTATACATGTTTAATTATGTGTGGAGTGCTGACGGGTTTATGCATCACGTGTTCTCATTATCATCAGATAAACGGTTTAGTCAAAGTTCGAGTGGCTAACGATGCCACTTGAACTAACAATAAGTTAAAATGATGAGACATGTTTGTGTGTATTCCTAATCAATCTCAAAACTAATCAATTTGATGGAATTGACCTTAGAATAATGATAAAAACATGGGTAAAATATCTACCTTTGTTAAGAAAGTGCAGTTAAGGCACATAATTTAAACTATAATAGACCTTTTGCTGTAGGAATGCAAACGTGCGCGTGCTAGCTTACGAAAAATACGAAAAGGCAGTTATATTCGTTTATTTTAAAAAATATTATTCATTTTAAAAATTCCGACTGTTATTTTGAAGTTGTTGTTTAGATTAAACTATATAGTAAATTTAGAAACATTAATCGGTCACGTTACTCGGAAAAATATAGGTAAACCTATAAAGGTAAATATAGGTAAACCGGCTCTGTTTTAAAAGAGGTTTTTTGGTATTTTTTTGTGCTACAAAAGGTAACCTATCGTGTATCGCAACTGGCAAAATAAAATCAATGAAATGAAAAATCAGGTTACCAAATATGATTTTCATATGTTTTGTAGTCACTTAGAAAAATTGAGATCCCTGCCGTCAAAATTTCCAATATGTCGTCTTATGTCAAAGACCTCTATGAAAATAGTGATTACAATAGAAATAGCGGTCCCCACGTATTTATTAATTTGCTAAGCCACAAATAAAGTAAGACTTGAGTCTTATCGAGGGCAGATCAGATAAGATAGTGAAATAGAATTATTCATCACTTTTTTTAAATTCCTGCTTATTATTTTTTGCCACTTAATATCCTTAACAGTTGTTTTATAAAATAAGCCGAAAAAGTGTTTAATGAATCATTTTATACACAGATTATTATTTACACAGGGTTTTTTAAAATATAAAACCGTTATTTCTTCCATGCTTATGACACCTTTTCAACTGTTTAAGGAATTAATTTTCAAATAATAATAATAATAATAATAAATTCTTTATTCATACATATTTTACAAATTCATAAAGTCTCTGTCTCCTGAACTAGGTGTATAACCTGTATCTCAGGAGTCAGTATCTTCTCCAAAACTTATCACAATTCAATTACGTACGTGTTAGGCGTAGGGGTAAGTAACTATGTTATATAAATAATACTATTAGTTTTAGTAATTACAAACACTATTATATATTATATATTAACAATATTTCTTCTTAGTGCTTGTTTGGGGTCTGTTGTACGACATCAAGTCAAGGATTAAAAGAAATTCAAGACTAAAGAAAAAGATTAAAGAAAATTCAAATTGAAGAATTTATAAGACAGCATTTTCGAAAACGTAGACGAAATCATGAAGAGCAAAAGTTTTGTTCGAAAAAATTTTTTATTTTTATTTTATTTATTTATTTATTTATTTCTACAACTTTTTCACAATATTTACAGGTTCTAGCCTAATACGATGGTGTAAGTATTACGTTACAAAAATACATTAAAATTATGTATAACATATTACATATAGTGCCATCTTTGTGAATTCACGCAGAGGACAAACAAATTAGTCGATGTCTTGAAACTCGTTGATGAATTGAAACTCGTTCATATAAACTTGCAAACAAGATAAAATACCTGCAAATTTATTAATTCATTGCCTTAATAGGAGACCATAAAAAATGGAGAGTATATCTAGATTTCCAACTAGGGCAGTGAAATCGAAAAATTATATTTATTTTCTTTTATTTACAAGTTTTTATTAAACGGGTATTTTGTTTCAGTTTCATAATTTTTATCTATCTATATACACTATTATAAAACTGTAACTGCATTGTATCTGTACCTTAGAAGAAAAATTCATAGATAGACCCTCCCATGCAAAAAGTGGAGACAACGAACGAGACAGTGTTGCAATTAATGAAATATTTTGCACAATAAGCTCATTTCACCTAGCGAACACATTCCGTTCAGAGATAATTTAGTTACGAAAAAATGCGAAATATGTATTTTATTAAAACTAACCTTTACAAATATTTAGGCAAAGCTTAAGAATATTTGTCGCAATCATATTAACATTCTAAACTCTGCGCAAGGCAACCGGTATCCCTGAAACGAATGTGGGATATGTTTTTACCAAAGAAACATTTTTATAATTTTTTCTGAGTGCGTTTGTTTGTTCAAGTTTTAACCAAAAAACCACGAAACATGTTAATGCAAATGCATTATTTGATAAACAAAAGACTCAAGTATAGGGATATCATATAATATATCACTTTAAATATAGTGTTTCTCGGTTTCTAGGAAGTGCTTTAGACTGTTTCCGTATTAAAAGAAGATTGAGGAATTGTAGGATGACAGGAAAATAAGTAATTAACGTCCTAATAAAGAAGGTTCATAACGAAAATCAATACTATTTTTCAAAATACATAAAATTGCTTACATTTCCAATTAGTTCTCAAATTTTAAAACTTAATTCGTCAAGATTTAACAGTTTTCAAACATTATATGTAATCTAAAATTATATTTTTATTTCGATTACAACAATCGAATCAATCGACAAATTCCGATCTGGTGCTTCGCCGGCTGCTGCCGCGGAACGCTCGCTTGCTCGCTCGGCTCGCGCGTTGTATATACACTTACCTAACCTAACCTACCCAAAGAGAGTGTTCTCTTAAGGCGGATTCAGTTAATACACTTACCTAACCTAATGTAACCTACCCAAAGAGAGTGTTTTCATAAGGCGGATTCCATTCTGTATTGAATTCACTAATAACGTAAAAGACATCGGCTGTAAAAGTATATAGTTCTTTTGCCTCCCAAAAATTAGACAATCATAAAAATGATGTTGATTAAAAAATTAATATTATATCGACAAAAATTGTCAGTTTAAAAAGTTTACGAAATTAATATCTTAAAATATTAAATCCCGTAATGTAAAACTTTAAATTCTTATATACTTGCAGTCCCCGTTCCTCATAGGAAACCATGAACAATATGTGTATGCAAGTGACAAAACACGTAATAGTTGCAACTTGATATAAAAATTCCAAATGTAATTTCTTAAAAAATGTTATCGTGTAAAGTGATGCGTTTAATCTTAAATACTTATAATGATCGTCTTGTGCTATGAACATATCATAATTTTATTTAGTTACAAAATTTTACTAAGTGGGAAACAATCTAAACCTTAGCCGGTTTCTATTCGGTTCTTTTTTTGACATTTAACAATACTCTGACAAGGTACACACTTACATATCTTCACACAGTATCCCTAACGGGGTAGTCAGAGAGGATGGAGCGCCAAGGGTCGCGGTCCCTACATAATTCTTTCGCTTCCTCAAATCTGATTCTCCTCACACATTTTCATCTAAATATGTGAGTGTTTTTGACATTTCCGTTGGCTATCACTCTGGCTATTTGATTTTCATAAGTCAGCCTTGGTTTTCATTGGTTCGCTTTCGCTCTGTAAATTTTCTTCGTCAGCCTTTCATCACTCATTCTTTCCATGTGCCCGAACCATCTAAGCATTCCTTTCTACATTTTTAGAATAACACTGTTGTGGAACCTGCCATACTGCGTATCTCTTCATTGCTTATCCTGTCTGCAAGGGTAACACCGCACATATTTCTAAGAGATTCTTTCTGTCAAAATAATTATTTTCATTGCATTATAAAATGTAATAAAAACGAAAAGAATTTTATATGAATCACGTATGCTAAGTAATAGAGATAATATTTTCGACTTTTCATAGTTACGCAATGTAAACAGATGAACTCACACGGGGTGAGTGACCGGCGGCGGCGGGTCGTAGAGGAGGCATGTTGATAACGTTATCAGATATGGTCGATAACAGATAAAGCAATTTCATGATTAGTAATAGTAATCTTTTAGATTTTTAGGGTTTTTTTCTCTAAAGGAAATAATGGACCCTTAGAAATATATTCATGCATCCACGCGACCATCCGTCTGTCCATAGAAGATCGTAAATTTTCACAGAAACTGTGTCTATATTAATTACTAATACTAAAGCATTTGAAAGAAGTAAACTTTGTTTGTATGTAATGGATAAACTCAAAAACTACTAGACTGATTTCAAAAATTCTTTCGCCTATAGAATGGAACATTATCAACGACTATGACGACTATTGACGACCTCCGTGGCGCAACGGCTTAGCGCGTTGGAAAGTAAACGGGGGTTGCGGGTTCGATTCCCGTCCCGAGTTTGGGTGTTTATGTATAATATGTATTTATTTACAAATCAAAAATTTATAAGTAGTATATCAGTTGTCTAGTACCCATAATACAAACGCTGTGCTGCTTACATTGGGACTAGATGGCGCTGTATAAAAAAAATGTCTGAGTATATTATTATATATTATCTGAGACTAACATGGCTTATATTTTAATGTCAAAAAAATGTCTAGCCGTGCGTTTATTATTATTCATTATATATTTAAAAATATATTTGCGAAATATCCATTTTATTATTTTGTTTGAATTTATTGTTGTAACTTAGACTTAGAAACAGAAACAGAACTTAGAAACAGAATATTTAAATCTTGAATTAGATCAGTTTCATTCATTCTCATAATTTACTTGAAGTTTATTATATTGTTATATAGGTTCTTGTGATCCACACACGTTTTTGTCTTTCTTTATATATATATTTGTAAATAGCTTCACTGGAAGAACTGTCTGTATGATAAGCAGTAAGTACCTATGTAAATTTCATTTGTCTTGTACATATATTAGTATGTATGTTTTGACTTACCGACTGTCGTGTTAGCTTCACTACATTCTAATCACGTCAATTGGTCATCTGTGACAATTTTGTAAGATTTTGATAGCAAAAATGGGGTCAAAATACTTTGCCTATGTATTAATGAGGCTTTATAAAATAATCTAGCGTTAGTCTTTGAGTAGTTATTATCAAGTAGCAACAAGCAATTTTCTACAGTTTATTTGAATGGAGGTAGTCAGAAATAATTTAATTATACCCTCCACCATGTGCTGTTAAATAGTAGTCTAGTGCAATCAGTGTTCGTATATCTTTAGCTGTATCCGCGAACCGTCGTTGTTAAAATATAGCCAAAATTAGTGTTGAGTTATTCAGTAAGCAGTGAATTATTCAGTGAGTTTTATACGTAGTGTTTTATTGAGTGATTAGTGAGTTTTATAGTGCATTAAATATACGTATTGATTAGTGTGATTTTAGTTGTTAAAACAATTTGGTAATTCGTAATTCAAACGAACTACCAAACCTACGAGCCCATTCTCATTAGGTACAAGGTTTTGTTGAAATGGTCGTGTCAACGAAATACTTGGTTATAAGATTTACTTGCTTTAAATATTCTAAAGAATAGAAACAAATAATTCACAATTCTTAAGGTTTATTTGCGTTACGTATTCATTTCAGTGTAGATAAATAATATCGCGAATTATAAGATTTTTCAGTAAATATTATGAACAAGGAATTTCACAGTTCGAGCCTTGAATTCATGTTCAAATAATATATGTGCATAATGTATATAACTACTAACATGTTTGTACCGGAATGGACCCAAACAATAAGTGAATAATTTAGAAGCTGTTTATATAGGACCGGATTACTGAACCCTTATCTTAAGTAGCGCTCCCACGACGAAGGTACAGTAAATATACACACATAAAGTATTAATAAGTATCTACAAGACTGGGGTAGGTTACGTGATACGATATATACATGTCCACAGTAACTTCTCGTAGATACATGTCATAACAGTGACGCCATTTTATATTCATCCAGGAGCTGTACCTAATCTTTCTAGATAACATTGTGCGTTTAAACCATCTCAAGATTGACCATGCGAGTTACTAAATTCTACGTGATGCGACACGTGCATTTTTACGCGGTATCCTTAGGTAGAGAGAAGATAGAATGCCAAGCATTGCATTCCTCATATTCCTTTTTTACTTCTTGAAACTCTTCTTCTATTCCAAGACAAACAAAGACGAACTTGAGCAATTTACATACATATCCTAGTGCTGTATTCGTAACAGGGTAGTAAGAGAGGACGAAGCGCTAATCATCGCGATCCTTGCATACTTTTTCGCCTCCTCGATCCTCAACGTTCTTCTTACACACTTCCGCCTAGGTTCTCGAGTGCATTTGACATTTCCGTCAGCTAACACTCTGACTATTTGATCTCAATAGATCAGCTTGGTCTTCCTTGGCTTCTGTTACCACTCACTTTCGTTCAATAGATTTTCTACGTCAGTCTTCCATCACTCGTTCTTTCTATGTGCCCGAACCATTATTCCTTTTTTCATTTTTACGGTAACACTCTGTCGTCCAACCTTGTCATACTGCGTTACTCTTCATTGCATATGTTTGTATACATATGCATAGAGCAAATTAGAAGGTTTAATTAACATGCTGATTTAGAAAATTGAATTGATTTGTAGTCTGGGAATTCGAGGTAGAAAATGCCACAGAATATGTAAAAGTAAAAACACAGAAGAATCAGTCCCTACGAATGCTTGAATAAAAGACATCATATGCTCATCAACGCGACACTTCTCCTTCTCGACTTTTTGAGAAATTAAATATGAACTGACAACTCCATTCATAAAATTGTGACATCCGGACACGTACGCTTGAAAATATCCAACCTATCAGTCTCTACGAGGCAGTGTTAAAAACTGTACCGTCTCTAATCATCCTAATAATTAATGGTAATATTAAACAGCACCTTCCAAAGTCGTCATAGTGAGCCCCAATTTAACCAGGGGAGACTCCAGGGAGATGAAGGTAGGAACGAGGTGGAGCACCACCACAACATATGGGTGAGTTACAACAGTAATGATTATTTACGTTAATTCACTTAAGCCTCGTTTACTGTATCTTTTTTGTTCAACTGATGTTTTCAGAGACTGTTTATTTTTGTTTTTGATCTTATATCTATTTTCAATTCAATTCTATTGTACTCCAATTCCTCCCAGATATTACTATTTCTTCCATTTCTGTTATAATTATTTCCTAATTTACAGTATAAACTTCATCACGAAACTCATGATGATAATATGAAACAGCAACATCCGAAGTCGACGTCGTGCACCTCTATCCAACCAGGAGGCCCCAAGGGGATAAAGAAAGCCAAAGAGGTGAAGCACCACCACAATATGCGTGAGTTATAACAGTAATGGTTATTTATGTTAATTCACATAAGCCCCATGCAAAATATGGAACAGCACCTTCCGAAATCAACGTCGTGGGCCTCCATCCAATTAGGAGAGTTTCCAAAAGGATAAGAGTCAGCAAGGAGGTAGAACACCACCACAACATGGGTAAGTTACAACGGGTAATGGGTAAGTTACTATAATAATCGATGATAATATGGAACAGCACCTTCCGAAGACGACGTCGTGAACCCCCCCAACCAGGGGAACCCCCAAGGTGATCAAGGTCAGCAAAGAGTTGGAACACCACCAAAACATGTGAGTTACAATGATATTAGTTATTTACATTAATTCCCATAAGCCACGTTTACTGTAATAAACTAATAATCGACGATAATATGAAACAGCACCTTCAGAAGACAACGTCGTCGGCCCCCATCCAATTAAAAGAGCCCTAAATAAAGGCTAACAAGGCGGTGTAGCATCACCACAAAATAAGTGAAGGAGATAGAGCACCACCACAACACGGGTGAGTTACAACTGTAATGGTTATTCACATTAATTCTCATAAGCCACGTTTACTGCACCTGTAATAATCGATGATAATGTGGAACGGCATATTCCGAAGGCGACGTCGTGGGCCCGCATCCAACCTGGAGAGCCCCCAAAGGGATAAAGATGAGGAAGGAAGTGGAGCACCACCACAAAATGGGCGAGTTACAACAGTAATGGTTATTTACATTAATTCCCATAAGCAAAGTTTAGTGTAATAATCGATGTTAATATGGAACAGCTCCTTTCGAAGACACCAGGGGAGGCTCCAGGTGGATAAGGGTCAGCAACGAGTTAAAGAAACAACACAACCTGTGTGAGTTACAACATTAACCGTTATTTACATTCATCCCGTAAGTCATGTTTACTGTAATAATCGATGATAATATGGAACAGCAACTTCCGAAGATGACGCTGTGGGCCTCCATCCAACCACGATACACCCCAAAAGGATGTGAGTCAGCAAGGAGGTAAAACACCACCACAACATGGGCGAGTTACAACGGTATTAATTATTTATATTAACTCCTATAAGCGACGTTTACTGTAATAATTGATGATAATATGGAAAACAGCACCTTCCGAAGACGACGTCGTGGGCCCCCCATCCAACCAAAAGAGCCCCCAGGAGGATGAGGGTCAGAAACGAGGTGGAGCGCCACTACAACATATGGATGAGTTACAACAGAACAGTAATAATTAAGTAATTTCCGTAAGCCACGTTTACTGTAATAATCGATGATTATATGGAACAGCACCTTCAGAAGATGACGTCGTGGGCCTCCATCCAACCAGACGAGCCCCTAAAGAGATAAGAGTCAGCAAGAAGGTGGAACACCACCACAACATGGATGAGTTATGGACAGTAATTGTCATTTATATAAAACATTAACCTTTGACTGATGACATGAATTTTATGTAACGTAACTGGTGACGAGCGGCCTGACAGACCGCTGCCGTATCTGAATTTTATGAAAGAAATGAAAAACTGTAGCTTACTCTAGTGTTTATTTATTTTTAAAACACATTTTAAACGTGTACAATACAAGTTTTTTTAATTAGCAACATGCAATCATAGAGTATCTTTATAATCAAAATAACAGACATGAGACCAAGCCTTGCTAATGGCATAATTAAAATCAATATATTATTACAAAGTTACTTTTTTCCAATGAAGTTTAGAGTTTATTCTCCTTAAAAAAATAAACACCTAATAACATATGTTACAAAAAAATTGACAATTGCCGAACTTTATTACATTTTTATTGGCATTTAGAACATAATTATTTGGCACTTTGTAAGCACATGTTTTTTGCAAGAATAACATTGGTATTTCGGTTTACGGTTTAGTTTAGGAGGACAAGTCGAACAAGTTTCTACATCATCTTCGCCTTCTGATCCATTCGAGTGTTCATGTACCAATCATTCTTCAATTTGACAATCAAAAATCATCAAATTAAATTTGTGACTGATAAGGTTTATTTACTAATACTTGGCACTCTATTTCTGTCTCCCGATCCTCTACGCTTATTTTTAGGAGGTCCGAAATTATCAATTGAAAGTATTTGCTGTAAAAAAGCGAAACAATACGATGCCCTAAAATTTCCCAAAAACACTAACACTAAAATTACACAAGTAGTGACATAAGGTCTGAGAGGCCGTCATGAAACTTTGTATCGATCTTACTAAATTAGGTCCAACCGACACTGCTATCCCCCTCTACGACGTGGGCACAATTGAACTCTGAGCTCCTCAGATGCTAAAGCACAGGAAGCGCGGAGAAGGGATGAAATGACATTGCGCTAGCGCTGCTTGGCCTGTAAGGCCGCACGTCACAAGTTAAAGGGTAATACCCATAAGCTACGGTTACTGTAATAATCGATGATAATATGGAACAGCACCTTCCGAAGACGACGTCGTGGGCCCCCCATGCAACCAGGGCAGCTCCCACGGGGACAATGATCAGCAAGGAGGTGAAGCATCTCCATAACATGTGAGTTACAACAGTAGTGGTTATTTACATTAATTCCCATAAGCTACGTTTACTGTAATAATAATCAATAACAATATGAAACAGCACATTTCGAAGACGACATCGTCGGCTCTCATCCAATCGGGGAGCTCCCAAAGGAATGAGGGTGAGGTGAAGCACCACCACAACATGGGTGAGTTACAACAGTAATGTTTACTTGGATATTAATTCACATAAGCCCCGTTTACTATTTTTTTTTTGCTTAACTGATGTTTTTAGAGGTTTTGCTTATATTTGTTTTTGTTTTGATCTCATATCTTTTTTTCTATCTTTGTATTGTAGTCTATTGTATTCAATTTGCTCCCGGATATTACAATTTCACCCATTTCAGTTATAAATATATCCTAAGTAAAAGTAAACACTAATGTTTTACCTTTTTGGAGTGTTTGTTTCTACTATTTTGGTCTTATTTCTCCCATAATTTATGTTTACTGTAATAATCGATGATAATATGTAACAGCACATCCGAAAATGACGTTGTTAGCCTTCATCCAACCAAGGATGCCCACAGAGGGACGAGGGTCAGTAAGGAGGTAAAGCACCACCACAACTTGGGTGAATTACAACAGTAATTGTTATTTACATTAATTCACATAAGCCACGTTTGCTGTAATAATCGATGATAATATGGATTAACACCTTCCAAAGCCGTCGTCGTGGGCCCCTATCCAAACAGAGTAGCCCTCAGGGGGATGAGGGTCAACGAGGTGGAGAACGACCACAACATGGGTGAGTTACACCATTAAAGTTTAATCACATTATTTCCCGTAAGCCACGTAATAATCGATATTAATATGGAACAGCACCTTCCGAAGACGACGTCGTGGACCCTCATCCAACCAATATGGAACAGAGCCTTCCGAAGACAACTGTAATAATAGATGATAATATGAAACAGCACTTTCCGAAGACAGCGTCGTGGGCCTTCATCCAACCAAGGGAGTCCCCAAAGGAATGAGGGTCAGAAATGTCGTGGAGCACCACCAAAACATATGGGTGAGTTACAACAGAACAGTAACGATAGTTAACTAATTCCCATAAACGACGTAATATGGAACAGCACTTTCCAAAGACGATGTTGTGGGCCTCATCTAACCAGGGGAAAAGGATTTGAAACAAGAAATAGCACCACCACAAAATGGGTGAGTTACAACAGCTATGGTTATTTACATTAATTCCCATAAGCAGTTTACTGAAATAATCGATGATAATATGGAAGACACCAGGGGAGCCCTCAGTTGGCTTAGAGTCGGCAACGAGTTGAAACGCCACCACAACATGTGTGAGTTACAATAGTAACCGTTAGTTACATTAATTCCCATAAGCCACTTTTACTGTAATAATCAATGATGAAATGGGGCAGCACTTTCTGAAGATGACGCCGTGGGCCCCCATCCAACCAAGGGAGTCTCCAAAGGAATGAGAGTCGTGAACGATGTGGAACACCACCAAAACATATGGGTGAGTTACCACAGAACAGTAATTATAGTTAACTAATTCCCCTAAACGACGTAATATGGAATCGCACCTTCCGAAGACGACGTCGTGGGCCCCCATTCAACCAGGGGAGAAGAATGTGAAACAAGAAAGAGCACCACCACAAAATGGGTGAGTTACAACAGCAATGGTTATTTACATTAATTCCCATAAGCAAAATTTACTGAATAATCGATGATAATATGGAATAGCTCCTTCCGAAGACACCAGGGGAGCTCTCAGATGGCTAAGAGTCGGCAACGAGTGGAAACACCACCACAACATGTGT
This sequence comes from Zeuzera pyrina, assembly GCA_907165235.1. NCBI lineage: Eukaryota > Metazoa > Arthropoda > Insecta > Lepidoptera > Cossidae > Zeuzera > Zeuzera pyrina. Next base: position 22,935,052 of record OU015632.1, read on the forward strand.
GAGTTACAATAGTAACCGTTAGTTACATTAATTCTCATAAGCCACTTTTACTGTAATAATCGATAACACCACTTTCCAAAGACGGCGTCGTGGGCCCCCATCCAACCAAGGGAGTCCCCAAAGCAATGAGGGTCGTGAACGATGTGGAGCACCACCAAAACATATGGGTGAGCTACAACAGAGCAGTAATGATAGTTAACTGGTTCCCATAAACGACGTAATATGGAATAGCACCTTCCGAAGACGACGTCGTGGACCTCCGTTCAACCAGGGGAGAAGGATGTGAAACAAAAAGAGCACTACTACAAAATGGGTGAGTTACAACAGTAATGGTTATTTACATCAAACATTAATTCCCATAATCCACGTTTACTGTAATATTCGATGATAATATGAAACAGCACCTTTTGAAGACGAAGTCGTGGGCAATCATCTAATCAGGGGAGCCCCGAGGGAGATGAGGGTCAGCAAGGAGGTGGAGCACCGCCACAACATGGATCAGTAAGGAGGTGGAGCACCACCACAACATGGATCAGCGAGGAAGTGGAGTACCACCACAAAATGGGTCAGCAAGGAGGTGGAGCACCACTACAACATGGGTCAGCAAGGAGGTGGAGCACCACCATAACATGGGTCAGCAAGGAGGTGGAGCACCACCACAACATGGGCCAGCAGGGAGGTGGAGCACCACCACATCATGGGTCAGCAAGGAGGTGGAGCACCACTACAACATGGGCCACCAAGGAGGTGGTGTAAAATTGGGAAGTATGCTTGAAAATATTCAAACTATCAGTCTCTATGAGGCAGTGTTAAAAACTGTACCGTCTCTAATTACCCTAATAATTGATGGTAATATTGAACAGCACCTTCCAAAGTCGTCGTAGTGAGCCCCAATTTAACTAGGGGAGACTCCAGGGAGATGAAGGTCAGGAACGAGGTGGAGCACCACCACAACATATGGGTGAGTTACAACAGTAATGATTATTTACGTTAATTCACTTAAGCCCCGTTTACTGTATTTTTTTTGTTCAACTGATGTTTTCAGAGACTGTTTATTTTTGTTTTTGATCTTATATCTATTTTACTATCTTCCCATTCAATTCTATTGTACTCCAATTCCTCCCAGATATTACTATTTCTTCCATTTCTGTTATAATTATTTCCTAATTTTAGCAAAATTTACTGAATAATCGATGATAATATAGAATAGCTCCTTCCGAAGACACCAGGGGAGCTCTCAGGTGGCTAAGAGTCGGCAACTGGTTGAAACACCACCACAACATGTGTGAGTTACAATAGTAACCGTTAGTTACATTAATTCTCATAAGCCACTTTTACTGTAATAATCGATAACAGCACTTTCCAAAGACGGCGTCGTGGGCCCCCATCCAACCAAGGGAGTCCCCAAAGCAATGAGGGTCGTGAACGATGTGGAGCACCACCAAAACATATGGGTGAGCCACAACAGAACAGTAACGATAGTCAACTAATTCCCATAAACGACGTAATATGGAATAGCACCTTCCGAAGACGGCGTCGTGGGCCCCCATTCAACCAGAGGAGAAGAATGTGAAACAAGAAAGAGCACCACCACAAAATGGGTGAGTTACAACAGCAATGGTTATTTACATTAATTCCCATAAGCAAGGAGGTGGAGCACCACCACAACATGGGTCAACAAGGAGGTGGAGCACCACCACAACATAGGTCAGCAAGGAGCTGGAGCACCACCACAACATGGGCCAGCAAGGAGGTGGAGCACCACCACAACATGGGTCAGCAAGGAGCTGGAGCACCACCACAACATGGGCCAGCAAGGAGGTGGAGCACCACCACAACGTGGGCCAGCAAGGAGGTGGAGCACTACCACAACATGGGCCAGCTAGGAGGTGGAGCACCACCACAACATGGGTGAGTTACAACAGTAAAGATTATTTACATTAAACATTAATTTCCATAATCTACGTTATATAATATGGAACAGCACCTTCCTAAGACGACGTCGTACGTACCCATTAAACCCCCAGGAGGATGAGAGTCACATTATTTCCCGTAAGCCACGTTTACTGTAATAATCGATGCTAATATATGACAGCATCTTCCGAAGAAGACGTCGTGGGCCCCCATCCAACCAGGGGAGAAAGATGAGCATCACTACTACGTGGGTGAGTTACAATATTAATGGTTATTAACATGAATTCTCATAAGCCGCGTTAACTATAATAATCGATAATAATATGTAACAGCATCTTCCGAAGACGACGTCGTGGGCCCCTTTCCAAACAGGGGAGAAGGATGTGAGACAAGAAAGAGCACCACTACAACGTGGGTGAGTTATGTAGTTATTAATAATGGTTATTAACATGAAGTCCTGTAAGCTGCGTTCACTGTAATAATCGATGATAATATGTAACAGTTCTTTTGGAGGTGGAAATCGTTGTAGCTGCCACGAACTCATGAGCCGCGCATTGCATGCGTCTGCGCTCCTACCAGAGGGTGGAAATACGAGAACACCGCGGGCGCCTCAACTGCAACTACTACAAATGCGGGCCTTTGCATGTTTAGCACACCCTCGTAGTATTACTCTAAACGTGCTATACTTTCATCATATTTTACTTTATTCGTATACGTGCTATATTTTTATCATATCTTACTGTAGTCTTTTCAACTGAAGAATGTTATTAATATTGCTGCAAAAGCTATAGCACCTATACTCATATTTTAACTTCATTTACTGTATTATACAAATAGAACTGCTTTAGTATCATGCATCCAGGATGTGATATTTCAACTATTATTCAAATTAATATATTGTTTAAAAGTACATCTTCAAAGTATTTCGATCATATACCATTTAAAGTTTATATATACCTATATAAACGTGACAAAGAAAACTACTATTCTGAATTTTATTTCCTTTTAATACGTGAAGTTGTACGGAATGCGAAAGGGTGTTGGAATAAACGGGCTATCAGGCATTGTAAACTTATTCATTATCTATGTCTACAAAATTCAACGTTTTAAAAAAAATTATTCAATGTTTACAAAAGCAATTTACATGAAATAGGAATCAGACTTTAACCGTATGCGCTTCGATATATGATAAAGTTATATTGTACCGCTAAACTCAGAGATATCACTAGACATGTAGTGATATTACTAGGGTTAACACGTATTTACTTGGCCGAGTGCGCGCGATGGCATAAGAGACGATCAAAGTATCTCTGACAGCCATGTCAGTGTATTATAGTCCAAGAGCAATAGAATGATTTCAACATCGAATGATGAAGAATGTATAAGTTCGTTTCAAAGTAATATGCTAAAAAGGTATACAATCTCTGCGTTCTTTTAGATCAAACAAATATTACAGAATAATATTCTTTCAATAAATTAAAATTTAATGCAAAATATCTTCATGGTTAGCATTTAAGTCGAAAATAATTTTATATATTTTAATTTGTCTTATTTAAATCAATGAAGCAGTAAATCTTATTTACGATTTTAACAAATTGAATAGAGACTAAGTGTAAGGTTTATCATTTTCATATACGTTTATGTTTACGTCTCTAACATCAGCAGCTCTAACAATTTATTTTGTGGTTTTCATAAGTCTTTCATGAAAAATAGTGAATACATTAAAACACAATTATCTAGAGAGAATTGTTTCTGTGAATAGTCTAAAAATTTTATCGAAACATAATAATAAATGTAACTAATTATAACTAAGCACCATTTTCATTGTTTAGTTGATTTGTCTCTGTAAATAATCTGCAATAGCTTTACTGAAACCTAATAATGAAGTAATAATAAATTACAACTAATTACAACTTAGTAAGATTTTCGTATCGTTTAGTTGATTTTTCTTTGTAAGTAATCCGCAACAACTTTCACGAAACATAGTAAGAAACTAATAAATGTAACTAATTATAACTAAGTAACATTTTCACATAGTTTAGTTAATTTTTCTCTGTAAATAGTCTGCAACAACTTCAAAGTAATAATTTTAACTAAGTATACAACATTTTCATATTGTTTGGTTTCATTTTCTCTGTAAATAATTTGCAACAACGTTATTGAAACAGTAATATAGTAATAATTGTAACTAAGTAACATTTTCACATTGTTTAATCGATTTTTCTCTGTAAATAATCTGCAACAACGTTACTGTAACATTGTTATATAGTAAATAATTGTAACTAAGTAAGATTTTTGATATTGCTTAGTTGATTTTATATGTAACGAATATAATTTCAGTTTAGGATAAACCACGTAAGCTAACACTTTTAAAACTAGTTTACTGGAATACTTAATTTGTAAATTCCGTGTTATCGTGTTGATTCGTAGTAAATCACTTGAACTTGAATCGCCAACCAATCATGCCAGCATATAAGTCTTTGGTCTTGTACCGCAAATTGGTGATCTTCGCGGCTTAATGGTTGTTGTTCAATGTGGTCTTTAGCTGCTTTTAACTGCAGTTGTTCTAGTTGTAGTAGTAGTATGATTATATTTTTTGATATTTATAATACGCATGTTAATTTCATAAGCAACATTATTTCATGTATGAAAATGTGAAGTATTCTTTTTTGGAAATTAATTTCATTTTCAGTGATATACATTCTAAAACTCAATCATTTTTTATTTTATTTAATTGTCTGCGTTGTATTCTGATTTCTGAAGATCTTACAAATTTTTCTTTCCGTGAGGTTTTATCAGTCTGGATTTATAATCTAATCCGCTAATATGGATATATCTGTTTGAACCCCAGCAGAAACAGTTCTATGTTTTTTTGTTCTAATATTAGACGCCTTAGGTTTGGTTATTGAGGAAACATCAGTAGATTCTTCAGAATCAGTTGAGGATAGGGTGTCTTGTGCTGGGTTACGTAAAAATTTTGTTGGAACTGCATTCGGTTTAAGTTGTTTAATTAACTTGAAAGAAGATTCGTCAAAATGGGCAGAACAAACTTCATAGCCTTTATATTTTAAATCTTCCTTACTTAGTAAGTCTTCTCTGCCCACTAAAATTAACCATTCTCGGCGCCTGGAAATAAAATATGCGTGTCAATAAAAAAAATTGCAGTGAAATGAAAGCAAAAGAAATCACATAAACCACCAAAAATGCCGTCCAAGTGCACGTCAAAGGTAAAGTTTGTCATAGAGCGATAACCACACACAATATTTTTCAAAATTTTTAATTTAAGCTCTCAAAACCAACACTTAGAAGTCGAATTGGATCACCACTTATTGGAACTTCCAAATTTCAGCTGTAAATGTCAAAAAGTTTCACTGTAATAGTACTGTGACAGACGGACATTATTAGTAGGTGCATATGTATCAAATCTTGCGTAGGTTCTTAATTCATTAATATACGTTTTTTTTTTAAACACCGAAGAGAGTAAATACAGGTAGGCATTGACATCAATAACAATAGTGACACGATATAAGTTCCTGGCACATGGACCTCTTAAATTGAGAGGAAAGCTTTGATGTGATACCCCTTGGCCATGACCTCACCGCTCGCGCACCTTGCGTTTTGCATCTGCAACCGCGGAGAGAATAATTGTAAGAAGTTGTTTAGAGCGTGCCATAAGTTGCGGCGGCGAGAGGTGAGCGGCGCGGAAACAAGCGCGTGATCGCGGCCGGCGGTGAGCGGTAAGGCGTGAGTGTGAAACAAATGTACTAAGCTATAGCGCGGATACCACGACTCAGAGCAGCGCGTGTGGCGAGTGACAGACGAATTTGGTATAGTATCTTGAATAAATAATTTTTTTTTCGTCGCCCAATTATAAACGCAGAAATTTAAGACCTACTCATGCATGCAAGTCATTCAGAACATGAAATGTAAAATGTTGTTAAGATGTCGTGGGACGAAATAAATCTAATTTTTCCAGTACAGGAAGGTAGGTATCTCTATTTTTTTCATTTATTTAAGCTATCGACACTTTTATTCTGAAAGTGGATGAGTTTCGTTGACGTTAATTCAAAATATCTTTAACAAAGAAGAAATTTGGTTCTAGACACGATCGTGCCACTTTATAAAGATATTCTGATTAAGTCCGATGTGGTCGCAGTCGCCGCCGTCACGCGGGCTCGTGGCATAGCCACCGCAAGACGCACCACTTAGGATCGTGGCCAAGACCATACGAAGCAGCCCTGAGGCGAATGGAAACAGCCAGAAAATATATGAATAACTACGGATTATTTCACTCTCAATAGAGTCTATGGCGTCATTCTATTTATTTTACTCCTACCATATAGTCACCCTAATACATTGTGACACTGTAAATAATGTCTGTGTGTATCTAATTTATTTTTAGGGAACATGGAGTTCTAGTGTGCTTTGTCTAACACTTAACCAAAATAGGTACGTATGTAAATGATTAATAAATTGTACCTCACTCTCGGCCTATAAACTTTATCAACAAAAATGTAGACATCCAAATCAAAATGTAACCTTTAACCTTATACATAATGTCATTTATACAGACATTACAATTATATTGTTATGTTACAAATGTGTAAACATAACATCATTGAATACATATTGTATATCTTCAAGCAATATCCCTAAATTGGATCTAATTGAAACGAATAACAATTTTCAATAACGCTGTTTATTTTAGGAGATACGAAAACTACATTCCTAATAATAACAATGAAATTAAACTGATTCACTTGCTTTTACTAGTTATTTAAGTCTCGACTAAATAGATGTAAACTTGACACAGATATCTGTTCGTCTGTGTGTCTGTCGCGTCGTGGCTTACAAGGGATGAAGTTTGCATCCGCTTTTTCTTGATTTCAAGCTGCAGTTTTCAAAATGCTGAGAATTAACATTTTTTTTAATATATTTGATAATCGAAATGCCGCCATGTTCGTTTGATTGGTACAGCAATAATGTAAACAAGGACATTCATGAACTAGTTCAACGAGTTCAATAGGTAGTATACATACGCATATATAATAATAATAATACTCCAGACAATTACATAGATTGTGTGACCCCAAACTAAGCAGTAAGCTTGTACTATGGGTACCACACAACGAACTTTGGGGGAGGTCCTAGTAACACCCAGACTCCAAGCCAATTTAGAAAAGTTCGTTTCCTAAATTGACCTGACCGGGGATCGAACCCGGGACCCTAGCTTGGAAAGCAGATGCAACGGGCCAGTTAAATAATGATTAGTGATACAAGTTTCTTACCGTTCAGCGTCTTTGGGAAGAGAAAACAATGATAGATCCGGCTTCTTTTTATTAGAGTTTAAACAACCGAACGCGATGCAATATCGTTTATCGTATTTCCGCTTATTTTCCATATTATGGATATTTATATCTGGAGTGGAGCTGGCGATCGATCTTCGATAGTGAGGCTGTGTGTAACTGAAATACAAGACGCGTGTTTCGCTCCGAGCGCGTGGCAGCCGACTGATAAGTGCTGCCGGCCGGGTTCGCGACGCTGTACAGTAGGTACCCAGAGTCGCCCACGCTTAAACTCGCCTTGAAAGTCGTCATTATGTAACGCCCACAGCACGTGTAATTGTTAGGGTTGCTACTCTGCTTTGATACCGAAAAATCTCGTGTCTTGAAGTCACTTTATCAAAACATTGTCTCGTATCCGAAGACTTGAGTCAACACTCGAATCAATGCTAACAGTGTCTTGTAATGCACCGAATATTTTTCTGCTATTCAATATTTCCGGTATATTCGGTATTTGGCGTATTCAGCACACTATTCTGCCAATTACCGAACCTATCTACTTACAATTTCTTACAACAACAGGTCATTTTGGACATTTTATAATTAATTAACCGATAAGGCAAAAAATATTTGAGGAACCCTTTTGATCAAGGTGTTTTGATAAACATAAAATGGGTCCTAAAAAGTGAATCTTCTTATCAGATTACTTGTATTACAGAAGCTTATTATAAAGAAAAACAATTCTCGAGTGTGTACTAAGATATTATACTAAATAAAAAACTCGCAACAACAGATACCGGATGAGAATTATTGCGAAATTAATTTCCGGCAAAAATTTACGGAGGGTCATGATAAGTACGTAGCCAACGTTAGGCTGAAAAGCGTTTCTTTTATTAGAAAAATAAATTAAAAATCCTTGACGTCATAATTCCTTCCCATATTTAGGGTCCCTCAGTCAATAGGCACCCGTAACGTTCTGGTATATTCTCTCTTGGATTCTGATATTAATGTCCTGGTCTATTTTCATCACTAAAGCAATGCACAAGTTTGTGTTATAGCTTTGACTCTGCTATACAACTATAAATAACCGTTATATATTCGGACCAAGGATCATAACGCATGAAGCCATAATGGGTTGCCACTCAATGCCGTGTGTCAATCGAATTTCCATCTGTCTGTCTCATTGTGCGTGTAACCACGAGTAAAACGGTTAGTTTGGTAACCTCGTACTGTCGGTGTAATTTGTGTCAGCTCATAAACGGCTTCACCTACAAAACATTGCAGTACTGAAATAGTTATTTGCATAATAATAATATATAATAATACGCCAGACGATACACACCAATCATTTGATCTCAAACTAGGGCATCCCTGTGCTATGAGAGCCAGACGACGACTACTGGAAGCGTCTCCCAGTACACCCAGACCAGAGATAATCTAGAAAAGTTCATTTTCTAATTTGACCCGCCTGGGAATCGAACCCAGAACCTTCCGCGCTTGGGTTAACGTCTAAACCACTGCGCCATCGAGGTCGTCATATAAAATACTCTTAAATCTTAAGTATTTTGGTAACTAGTATTCACAATAGAACTTAGCAGCAGCAAAAAACGGACATGCTCTTAAAGCAAAACTCCGTCCATTACGATTCGAGGTCTAAGGTTACATAATGTATATTGCGTTAATTTTCATTTTAATTCCCAGGAGAAACTATATACAAATACCCAGCTGCCTTTGGGTGAGACTGGATTATATGGGGCTTTTACCCACCAAACTTCTGAAGTGGTCGTTCTCGTTGCGTTGTCGAGGGCCTCCGAGATCTCCTACGTAACGCACCGAAGCTCCTCGAGCGCTGAGCCATAGCACTTTTGTGGGAGTAGTTACAGAGCCCCGAATTACACCCGCGGTGGCACTACAGCGCGGACCACATGCACTGTGATCCCTCCAGTGTCGCATGGATGTATGAATGGAGCCCCCGCTCCAATTGTCCACAACCCTGAAGGCGCCTTTAATCACCTCTTGCTTTTACGACACGCGGGCAACATTTTAGCGTTATGTGACCTTGACTACAGGGCTGCGTTTTAATATTAACTGTAATATTTTGTCAATGTTGTTTGGTGTTTGTTTATAGAATTGTAGCTCTCGTACAAATAAATCGAAACACATTGCAATTTAATCTTAATCTTTAACATACTGAGTTGAAAGTTGGTACAGTAGCATAAATTGGAGTTCCAAAACCTCTTAAATGAAGAATGTAAATTAAATAAGGTTATTTTGGACTTTTTTATATTGTATAGACTCAGATGCGAACATTGGTCAATCCATATAAAACCTTTGGCTGTCTTACGCGTAAAGACCCAAATTGGTCGCCAAGTGTCTTACTTGTCATTGAAGCATCTTTAGTAAGTTCCACAGATCATCGATCATATTTTTTAATTAAATTCTACATTAACCTTAATAATTTTTACGGTATCTTAAGTTAACGCCTGTATGACACGATCTTAACCGATATTCTTTAGGATCTTTCAATTCAGTAGAAATTTATAAAGATTACCGAGTCTTTAACAGAATTTCGGTTCTGTCTTGGGTTGTGTACCTATTTGTGCATGTCCGTCTATTAAATATTTAACATCAGATAGAGAGAGATATTATAACTTTAACACCGGTGTCTGTGTGTGTGGTTTTGTGGTATTGTAGCTCTGGTACGAACAGCCCAATGGCTATTGTATTTTAAAAACGGAATCCGGAAGTTTCGTCATGTGTGTTTGTTCGTATCTGATTTATTTTGTCATTTTTGAACTTACCGAGCTCAAATTTAGTATAGACAATATATTTTTTTAAGATATTTTTGTTTTTTTAATTATAATTTCAGTTATGAGCGATTGCCATGAAACCTCAAGTTAATATGAATCCAAAATATTCGTAACCAACGTTTCAAAAATCGGTTAAAAACGGACGAACAACCAAACATAGCTTAAACTATATTTAGTTAAGATCTACCAGTTTATTTTTAAAAGAAAGAAATCCGTAATAATAATAAATACATTCTAATTCTACAAAGGTCCGTTTGCTTTTAAGAACATTTTACAAGTACTTGCTTATTGCTTTCTAAGTACCTATTACAGAATCCTGCTGCTTTGTCTATTCGTTCTTGGCCGGTTCCTTTACTTTGAATTACCTATTTTGTTGTTTACGGAAGTTTTTTGATTTGACGTATTAAATTATTAAAAAATTAAAACGCTAACGTTAATAAATTCGAAGTTCAAAATAAGATTCTGAAAATATCTATTTGAAGTTTTTTACGATTCTACCCGCGGTGGAGATGGGTGTAAGAAATTCAATAGTAATAAATACGGACATATTTTTTGCGAGTTTGTGAAATAAAATATCTTATATTGACTGGCTTTCCGAATATTGTATTTTAAAATACTTAATGTAAAATACATACATACACATCTTCACACTGTATCCCCAACGGGGATATAAAATAATGTTGAAAAAAAATGATACCGACTGAGTTTCTTGTCGGTCCTTCTCAGTGTGCAGCTTTTCTAGATCAAAACGTAGATTTGGTATTACAAACACTTTGCAATTGAGAACCTACACTTGAATAAATGAGTTTGACTTTAACTTATCCAACGTCCAACCCATATACATTCGCTCATGTTTTTTGTAAGAAAACTCAAAAACTTAACAAGGAAAATTGTAAAATGAATTTAATTCTGAACATTCGAGGTATAACTTTCGATGCACTTCGGTGCTGGTTAGCTGACCGAGTCCTATCTCTGGTATATCCTGAGGATGCTCCGTTGAGGGGTGAAACACTTGTCGATTGGTGGTTTTTGGAGTTTGATCGGAAAATAGCTAAAGATTTTGGGAATTCATCACATGAAATGGATTTCCGCAAAGTAACACCTGAGTCTATACAAATATCTTTCGATGCACTTTTAAAGACTATTCCTTAAAAAAAATTTAAAATCCTAGATCCAGTAGTTTCAAAGATGGGCGAGGTCAAAGTAAGTATCAACAACGAAATTTTCTCTTCTTTAATAGTTACATTAATTGTTAAAAATATTAATTAAAGCAACGTATAACGACCTCGCAGTAGTTTAGGTGTTAAATCCAAGCGCGGAAAGTTCTGGATTCGATACCGATCGGGTCGATTTAGAGAACGAACCTTTCTAGATTGAATTGCTTCATTGCCTTTTATTATTGCCATTTTTTGATTACTTTCTGTGAATTTTTACGTGCAAATAAATCAATAAACAATTAAATAAATTATTTTCTAGGAGTCGTTTGGTTGTCATAGCACAGGGAATGTCCTAGTTTGAGACCAGATTATTGGTGTGTATTGTCTGGCACTTACTTATATTTGGTTATTATTATATTATATTTATGACAGGATGTACCTTGCCTTTACGGTATAATATGTAAAACTTCTGAATAACATCACCCGTGATAGGCGAAGTATCTATTAAACGAACAGACGGACAGACATATTAATGACTTTATAAAGGTTGTACATACATATACTCGTACATCTCTACACTGTATCCCTAACGGGTTAGTCGGAGAGGACGGAGCACCAAGCTTCGCGGTTCTTACATACTTCCTTCGTTTCCTCAAATCTCATCATTCTCCTCACACATTTTCGCCTTTGTATGCGTGAGCTTTCCACATTACCGTCAGCTAACACTCTGGCTATTTGATCCTCGTAAGTCGGTCTTGATTTTCTTTGGCTTCTTTTACCATTTGCTTTCGCTCTGTAGATTTTCTTCGTAAATCTTTCATCATTCATTGTTTCTATGTGCCTGAACTATCTAAGCATTCGTTTCTTCATTTTTACAATAACACTGTCGTGCAACCCTGTCATACTGCGTACCTCTTCATTGCTTATCCTGTCCGCAAGGGTGACGCCGCAGATATGACTAAGAGATCGCAATTCTGCTGCATTTATCTTACTTTCACTCGATTTCGAGCATATCCACGCCTCACTACCGTACAATAAAGTTGGCACCAACATCACATTGTGGATGGATAAATATCATACAGATCACATAAAAGTTCTGTTTCCTTTTAAGATATGGAATCCTTAAAATGTATAAACGAGCAGCTGTGTCTCGCGGTTTCGTCCACGTGGAACTTAATTTGTTTCCATAGTAACTTTAACATCTCTTTCCGCCAATTAAGTATTTCGTTATTGATTTTACATCAACGTCGTAAATCCTTTTTAATGGGTTCGGAAACCGTAGCTTATGATCAAGAATCTCGAAATACATCTATTCGTATAACATGAGATTGCATGTAAAGATACCAACAGCAAAAGAGGAAAAGAGATGGGAGGGGTAAAGAGATATTCAAGAGGTTACATTTTTTGACTTCGACAACCTAACCTCTTCAGAGTGCGGTGTCCCATTTACATATTCTTCCATGCTTATGATTTGCATTATATCAACCAGTGTCACATAAATTATTATCTTATCTGTACTAGTATTACAATGTTATATTAATTTCATTATTCATGTCGAAATAATCACATTACGATTTTTTTGTTCGCGCTGTGGTTCGTCTATGTATGTATTTGGGAAAAGAACGATCAAAAATTAAACCGCCTTCAAAAAAAAAATACCGAAAACTAAAAAATAACTATCCTTCACTAACCAAAACTCGTACAATTAAAATAACTTTATAAATACAATAACAAATATGACAGTTACTGAAGTCAGTGCTAAGCCTACCAAACTTATAGATTTTCTGTTGTTGCACATTAATTTGGCACCGACTTCAATAACTGCCAAATTAAATTAAGTGTATCGTATTTAAAGTTATTTTAATCGTACTTTAATTTTGATGAGAAAAGGATAGTTATTTTGTAGTTTTCAGTGTTTTTTTTTTGAAGGCGGTTTAATTTTTATATTACTTTTTTATTTCTTCATTTTTTTATTTCCAGTTATGGAAATAAAAAAATGTTCCAGTTATGGCATGCAAATATTGAAAAAAAAAAACAAAATGCATAATGACATGTTTTAGAATTACGCTGTTAAGCCAACGACACGCTTTCCTAGTGACTGATGGACACTTGACTCTCTATCTCAAAAACTACTGAACAGATTTTGATGAAACTTGCAGTTTTCCCTAAGTTGGACCATACCTAGTCCAACTAAAAAATATTTTTTGCAATCTAATTTATAGTTTTTGAGATATGCGCGATATATGGATGAATTGATGTTGAAATATTCGGTATTCTGAAATACAAATTCTGAAGAATAACGTCGATTTTCCGCCAGTAGTACACAAATAATTACGAGAAACGCTCAATTTACTTCGACACTCGCGCAAATAACGTCTTGTGACAAAGAAACGGCACCTTTCTTTGTCCTTTGTTCGTTTATTTGATCATAAGAGAAATTTTCAGTTCGACGTCCAACGTTGTTTACTTCTGTTATATTTAACTTAATTGTGATATTTCTTCAGTGCTGCGAAGACCGTGAACAATATAATTACATGTTTATAATTAGTAAACTTTTTTTTTATTAGAAACGCAACAGTTTTTGTATTGTGTGCTAGTTGAAAAATTGTTTATTCGGTAATGTCAAAATTAGATAAAAAGAACATTTGTGGAACCACTTCTGTGTCCGCCAGCCTGTCTGTCGTAGATGCTTTTCTCACAGACTATATGGAAATCTATTATAATAAGTGGATCAAGGAGAAATGTGAACTTCAAAAGTAGATTTTTCATATTTAGGGATGTCCTTGAAGCCGACAAAATTTGTCAACCCTAATACGAAACATAAACACTTTTTGAAATGTGATAAATATTTATAATATTCAGCTATCTTCCGCCCAAAATTCCAAAACTAATTCGTACTTTGCTTCTCAACGAAGCATCCTCAGCATATTCCATAGATCAGACTCGGCCGAAGTTGAGAGACGAAATATGTGTCGATTAGTTCTTGAATTTTGGGCGGAAGAACGATAAATATTATAAGAATCCATCACATGAAATGGGTTTCCGCAAAATAACACCTGAGTCTATACAATATAAGGTTTTTAAAAGACGAATAAAAAAATGTATAAAACATTAATTTGATATTATTTTTATTACGCTTTTCCGAAAATACGTATCAAAATCGTTGTCCCCTACCTTATTTATTTTTTAATTATTCATTTATTTTCACTCACATTTAGTATTTCAGGTTTTATCCTATACAGTAATGTCAACATCTATTTACACTTTCACGCCAGTCATGAATTCAGTCAGTGTATAATGCAATATCCAAACGTATGACGAACGAAATAATTCTTAGTATGTCTGTTCGTTCCGTTTTAGTAATAGTTGCGTTTTGTTGATTTTCTTCGTTTAACAAAAGTAGTGGATTTCGTCGACTGGTTTCTTTTAAAGAATTTTTGCGATCGGAAAGAGCTTGTGCGGAATCCGTTCGGATTACTACCACCACTTTATTCGCTAATCTTGCAGTCAGACAGCAATGCCTCTACTAATTATTACGTTGTGAAGGGTGATACAGCTGTCGATATTTCTGGCACAAGAGGCACAACATCTCCTCCTTAGGACTGTCAACATATTTGCAATTTGAAGTGTTTTCTTAACCTTGATATGGTAAATATCTATGGGCCTAAGTCCACTTTCCATCAAATGAACTGTTTTCTTGTTTGTCTTTCTCATAAAAAAAAGAAACAGTGCGTTCGTTAAACGATGATACCCATTTATTTAACTGGTCCTGAGCGACTAGACAAGTGAGAAACGCTTTCTGGTCCAAACGCTTGCTGACCTTATTGCTTGTCAAAAGTACCATTTGACTACGTTTTATTCGGCGGTTTTCATACGACTTCACTTTTCGGTTGATTTAATAGAAAGTTAATAACGTTTGACTACCAATTTAAAATTCGTTACGCTAGATCACGTGGTATTTGTCATCCTGTTCTACTAGCGTTTACGACAATTGAGCCACTTGTCTAGGCTCCCTGAAGTGAATCATAGCTTATTTCTACCGCAAATATTTCTGAGAGATCGCATTTCTACCACATTTATCTTACTTTCTCCCGATTTCATGGGCATCCAGACATCACTACCATAGAATTAGCACGTCACAGTAATTTTCCATTACGACCTGTTGATTGATTGTACACTAATAGATCGCGCGTTTGTTATCAGTAAGTTGATAAACAAATTACTTTAGCTAGTGTTAGATATAACATGTATCTTTATTATTTAATAAAGAAAACAATGACAGCAGAAAGATAATGTTACTAGCGCTTGTATGTACACAAATGGATATCTATTTTTTTGGTACTGCAGGAGAAACCGGTACCAGCCCCTTGGAGAAATACTGGATCATTCTTAGCGTTTTGTTGAAGAGTTTCAGGATTTCCTACGGAACATACCGGAGCCGCTGTGCCGAAGTACTTATTTGGGGGACAGCGACAGACAGAGCTCCCCCGGCATCCCCGCAGAGCCACGACAGCGCGGATCACACGTTCCTTCTTCTCCGAGTCACATGGATAGACAACTGCAACCGGAACACCTGAATATATTTACTGCTGTAATGCTGTATTATAATTACAGCATTACAGCATTAGACTGGCTTTCCACTATGATTACATTGATGACCTGAATGGCGCAATGGCTTAGACGTTGAACCCAAGCGCGGAAAGATCTGGGTTCGATTCCCGATAGGGTCAATTTAAGAAACGAACTTTTCTAGATTGTCTCTGGTCTGGGTGTACTGGGAAACGCCCCTAGTAGTCATCGTCTGGTTCTCATAGCACAGGGAATACCCTAGTCTGAGATCAGATGATGGCTGTGTATTGTCTGGCGCGTTTGTTTATTAAATTGTTTATTAAATTTCGAAAAAACAGCCTTTACCCTTTAAAACCAATTTTAAGAGTTTGTATTTCTAAAGGAATATGGAACGCTTATAAGGTCACTCATTGGTTCATATGACCGACTGGCCATCTGTTCATTCGTTGGAGTAATTCTTTATAAAAACGACCAAGCATAACTCAAATGGTATGATATTTCGTTTACAAAATTAGACGACTGAAGGTTGTTTTGATACAGTGAATTAAAATTGGTGGTATATTTACAGGAAAGATGTTTAAATAACATATATTTTCATGGATTTGTTCTACGATTTGCGAATACAATATTGCTCTCACGTACTTTCGGGAACACTCTACTTAATTGATCTCCTAATCATCTTTAATGAGAAACGGCGTTAAGATAATGTGTGCATTATTTTAATTTCAATTTAAATTTCCGTATAGCAGCATTGCCTACGTGACTTTTCTCTGCATTGTGCCCTATGTCACGAGCGATAACATATCGATATGGGCTGTAAAACGAATTTCATGTTCTGTGGTAATTCAGAGAATTTTGTACCGATGGCTCTGCCATATCACATTTAATAGTGGAAACATTTCTTTGTAGTTTTTTCCGTTGTTATTTCACTATCAATATTGATGAGGAAACTTATTATTATATTATATATATTATATAATTATTATATATTATACTCGTATAATCAATTGGTTATTCCAAAATTTAAATTACATAAGTCAAATGTTTCATTTTTAGGTAACTGCATTCGTTTTTATAATAAAGTTCCTCAAGAAATTACTCAATTAACAGAGAATAAATTTAGATTGGTTATAAAACGTACATTGACTAGACAATCATACTATAAAATAAACGATTTCATTGAAGATAAAACAATAGTCTGGAAATGATGTTCTCTGCACATGCGTTTACTGGCTTAATGAAAATATTGTATTTTAATAAACATTTTGTAAAATGAAGTTGAAAAAATGATACCTGACTGAGTTTCTTGTCGGTTCTTCTCAATGTCCAGGTTTTCTATTTGAACCGAACTAAAGTAGATTTGACGTTCAAAAATACCTTGTAATTGGGTTCACATGAATAAATTGATTTTGAGTTTCTTGTCGGTTCTTCTCAGTATTCAGGTTTCCTTTTTGAACCGAACTAAAGTAGATTTGACGTTCAAAAATACCTTGCATTTGGGTTTACTTGAATAAATTGATTTGACTTTGACTTTGAAACAATATGGTTTAAACGAGTATGTTGGAACGAATTTAAAAGCACAATAACATTTGTAAAATGACTATAAAAATATTATTTATCACTGTAAAATATATATTATGCTACAATAAAATGTTACCATTTCAGGCATTTCATAAGGCATATACTAAGTTGAAAAAATTTAATAACAATACAAAAATCATAGGATATAAAAAAATTGTACAAAATAATACTTTGTACAGTAAAAATACAGATCGGAATTTGTTTTTTCCATCATAATTTTTGCTGTCGTCAATGACAATTATACGATTTAACTAGAAATTTATATGATAAATAACAATTATATAATGTGATAAATAATAATACAGACATACATACATACATATCGTCACGCCGTATCCCTAACGGGGTAGTCGGAGAGGACGGAGCACCAAACGTCGCGGTCCTTACAATACTTCTTTCGCTTCCTCAAATCTCATCATTCTCCTCACACATTTTCGCCTAGGTATGCGAGTGCTTAAATAATAATAATTGTATATAATATAATATTTTGTTTTATAGCTTACAAAATTAGTTAATTTGTTGCGTAAACTATTAATTTTAAATTGTACATGATTTAAATCAGAAAATATATTCTATTTTAAATGTAGATAAATTTATACTATTTTAGTTTCTCATTGATAAATTTCAAACATATTTTACAGTTCATTTGGCTCCCTATTATTCACGCGCACCTACACATTAAATCACATTACGATTGCATCTTTGATCGTCACATGTATCTTGGTTATTAAAGACTTTGTACTGAGAATAACCGGGAAAGAAACTCAGGTATAGTTTAAAAGTGGGGATGATTTGTTTTCACTCGTTTATCTCATTATGAAGGGTGTTGTTGGATAGGCTTCTCAAAAATATTTGGGGTACGTGAAAAACATTCTTTGATTCAAATATCTGTATCTGTCATTGCTTAAGGTGCCCAGCAGATTGGCAGCATTACCTCTCTGAATAGCCAAACTGATTCGTTGGTGGAAGAAACTGCCAACCTGACGGTCTCCCGAACCCTCGACCAGTCTCTTACAAATATCAGAAACCAGTCGATGGGCTTCGGAGCCCCAGGGACCCAAAGTTTAGACTGCAAAGGGTGTTAATATGAAACTCTCGGAAAGAGTGGCCTACTTTTCAATTACTTGGTAGTGCTGGCCGCGGCACCTGCTGACTTGGCAGTCGCCGGTACATGGGAAACAGCAAGTTTATCGACACAAGTGGCATCCCACACCAGCGATCTTCCAGGTTTCCAAGAAATGAGCATGAAACTATCCGATCTCCTGCCGTTGCTGCGCACAATACCTACAGGCTCTAAGACCGCAGAAACGCCAGCGGCGACAAAAGCCTTCCGAATGACGTCATTCAAAGCAGCATGTTGTGAAATGCAGCCCGCACTACGTAAATAGGATAAACCGTGGTTACTTAGCGCATCGACGAGATCACCACAGCGGCAACCATGAGGAAGGTTAGTCCTGGCCTCCAGACGAAAGGATACTATGTAAGTGTGGTTTTAATAATATATTGTTAATATATTTATCTTATTTATAATAATAATATGTTTTACCATTGTTAGTGGCAACTACGGAACCCTACGCTGTGGTTGGTCCCACACGTGCTTGGCTGGTTTTTTGTATTAGATGATAACACAATATGAAAAAAAGATATGATTAAATTTTGTGATCAACTATTGGGTATTAGTTTACAATGTCAAATAAATCTCTAACGTTATGATCGATTGACAGACAATGTACCTATACAGCTTAAACCGGCACGCCTGTTACCTAACTTGCAGTCAGAGATGTGATTTATTTGAAATACTTCTATTTAAAATTCAAATACAAAATACCTGTTTTTATTTTGCATTTCAAATACTTTTTTTTAAAATGCATTTTGTATTTTATTTGAAATAATCTAATACGAGTATAAATATTTGTATTTGTAAAATGCAAAATGGTTTTGTTAATTTTTTAATTCATATTTCGTATTTTTCATTCTTAAATTCATAATTACTTTATCTAAGAACGCACCCATCCTAAATGTTGCCGACAGTAATGCCAACATTGCAAGTCAAACTGTTTCTGTGCGCAATAGACGTGGAAACACTTCCAGGTCTATTTTCGTTTGGTGGAATGATTATGAAGTCAGATAGGCGGACCATGAAAGATGAACTCTTCGAACAAAACTAGTGTTATAATCAGTGAAATAACTATTTTATTTGAAGAATGTATTTTGGAAATATACGTATTTTGTAGTTTGTATTTAAATACTTTTATTCAAAACCATTTTGTATTTTTATTTGAAATAAAAAAATAACTAAGCATTTGCATTTTGTATTTAGCTACTTTTAATAAACTATTTTGCACATCTCTGCTTGCAGTCGGCATGCAATAATAGCCAAATATCGCACGATATCTGCTGTTCAAACGAAAATTTGTATAATGTAATTCGTATAGTGGCGCTATATCTACCGCGACAAGTGCATTTTACGGTCATTAAGCAATAGACACGCAATCTTCATACATGATACCAATTTTTTATTACAATTAGTCACCGGTCGCGCAGTGTTTGCGTGGCTGTCGCTGTCTGCAAATTTTTAGGTAATAACCCCGCCGATGGGTCAAGAAGCATGAACACATGAGAGTTACTTATATAACGTAGATGAATACCAAAGTTTTAGGTGAAATAGATAAAATTGTAGGTGAGTAAAAGAATTTTCGAGGTTTCATCCTGTAAGGAAGTCAAATAGGGGATAAAAGTTGTTAGAGAAGGTCGTCAATTTTGAAGTTGGAAATATGAAAATTGGCGTTTGCTTCTGTTTATAAATAAAAGTCAGTTGTACAACGTTGTTCGAAATTCATCCCCTAAGGGGGTAAAACAAGGGATGAAAGTTTGTATGAAGTTCGTCGTTGCCGATGGGAAATCCAATCGAGCTTACAGCATAAGGGTAAGTTATAAAATGATTAACATGAAACAGAAAGGCGTATAAAATAACGGAAAAAAGTAAATTGTCTTTCTTTAAATTTTTATTGTTAATTTTACGAGACGATACGCAGTATGACAAGGTTGCACGACAGTGTTATTGTAAAAATGAAGAAACGAATGCTTAGATGGTTCGGACATGTAAAAAGAATGAGTGATGAAAGATTAACAAAGAATATCTACAGAGCGAAAGCGAGTGAAAAAAGCCAAGGAAGACCAAGGCTGACTTACGAAGATGAAATAGCTGATGGAAATGTGAAAAGCACTCTCAGACCTAGGTGAAATTGTGTGAGGAGAATGATGAGATTTGAGGAAGTGAAAGAAGTATGTAAGGATCGCGAAACATAGCGCTCCGTCCTCTCTGACTACCCCGTTAGGGGTACAGTGTGCATGTATGTATGTAATTTTACGAGACAAAAATTCATCAACTACAGAAAAGAACTATGATATCACTGTTCATAATCTGGTACAAAATTACATTTATTACAGATTATAAACAAGGCAAAACTCACCATACATTAGATCATACTGATTTTTTGCTGGTAAATATAAAAAAGCTATACCTACTTTGCATCTTGTATGTAGATGGTACTAGGGCCAATTAAGTTCAGAAACCCTATACCGTGCGTACTAAATTGTAGTGAGCATCACGTTCTGTACGCGTGGGAGAGCTAGTCGTAAAAAACGCAGCTCGTAATGAACTCCGCCTCTACCGGCTCTCGTTAGAGCCCTCTTTGATGATATCGCGTCTCGACGAGCTGCAACACAAACGAAAACATTTAATTGGCAAATTTTACCAACGGCTGTCTGTTATAATTTATAAAATTAAGCTTGAGAACAAAATTTGTTTAAAAAATTGTCTTTTTTCTTTTTTTGTTAAGAAATAAATCTACTGACGCTTCAGTGTTGAAGTTAAGTCTGCTCGATTATAACTGTAACGTTATCCCATGTTAGATTTTGTTTTAGGATATCGACGCGGGTGGAAACAGGAAACTTAGGATATTTAAAGATATAATGAAAGACATGCCTTTGCTAACTCGTTTAATTTCCGACTACTCATTTTTTAAAACTGCCATTCAAAAATACTAACAGTCAAAAATTTGTGTTAAGTAGCATCACACAAACGATGATGTTGCCATCCATTCATGATCACGATGGTAACATTAAACACCAATATTAACAATAGCTAACACAATAATTTATAATTAAAGTCCAACCAAGTAATAGACTCAATGAATAAAATCATATTCAGTCTACAGATATAGAGACATATTGACTTTTCGTTATTAAGTGCAAAGCTGGACGGCGCGGTTATTACCTAAAAATTTGCAGACAGCGACAGCCACGCGATCACTGCGCGACCGGTGAGTTATTGTAATCAAAAATTAGTATCATGCACGATGATGGCGTATCTATTATTCTATGACCGTAAAATACACTTTTCTCGGTAGATTTAGCGCCACTATACAAAATACATTACACAAATTCTCGTTTTGAAAGAAGATATCGCGCGATATTGGCTGTCGCGTGATGTCTGCAAGTTACATAATAAGCCTGCGGGTCGTTAGCATGAAATCAAAAACGTTACTGAAAAAAATAGTAAGTGTTAATAATTATGTCGGTGATATACTACAATAAAATAGCGTGAAGAATAAAGTAGGTCGTAAAAACAATTTACGAAAGAAAAGAGGCGACATTACGACAATTCGTATGCGAAGAAATGATAATATGTCCACGTAAAATGAGCTTTAACTCTTGCGGTTAGAACCCAAAATGTTTTTGGCCGTATATTATGTGGGTGTAAAATTAAATTGGTAATATCACAAAGTTTTTTTTGATCATAAAACGAAATATAATTACTTGAATTTTACAACTGTTTAATAATATAATGTATTACACTGTAAAGCCTCGAAGAGTTTTACGATCGCCTGATCATAAATTTAATTATTGCGGACATCTGTTACCATGTGAGCAATAAAATACACAGACAATATTCACACAATGTGTCATTGCTCAGTTTATTATTTGTAATAAAATAATAGGGTAAAAGGTCCTTAGTTATGTAATTAAGTACGAACATAAAATGTACTGTGTCGTCCGTTAAAAGGTTTAGTATGGAAAATTTAAAATATCAGAAGTAAATTTCATTGTAAAGTACTTTTAAGAGTTTAGAATAAAGGGAATATATATATAATAAATTAGCAATAAAATTATTCATTTAAACTATAACTTTCTACATGAATCTGAACACTAGAATATTATTATAAATAACGATGAATACTACCAATTTAATATTATTAATTTTTGCTATAAAGTTATTCATTTCGAAGCATCATTAAATTATTTGAATTTAATTATTTGTTGGATGAATACGTTGGATATAGCGACAAATAGCATTTTTAAATCTGCATTGACTAAATTTAAAATGCTTTTAAATATTCTTTCAGAATTACTCCTTCTTAAGTTTTGATTGTCGACTCTTTTAAACGTAACTTTATGCATAAAGCTGGAGATAATGGGACAAAGGAGTGAAGTAATGGATGCAATAGTTTGCTCACCCTCCCTTCAGGATTTTCACAACAAAAATTAGAAGTTTATAAGTAAATTAACAGTAGCTAAAAAAAATGAAAATTAATTTAAAAATAGGTGTTCTTAATTATTTAATTTTTACTCAGTCCGACTTATCTTCTGGCTTACTCACGCTTAGTACTTTTTATAGAAACTGTAATTCTTATGAAAATAGGTTCATAAACCATGTGTTGCATTTCTAGTTCAAATTAAATGTTATCATTCATCTCTATGTGTTTTTAATTTGCAACTTTTAATATATAGTTTTGAGGCAATATGATGCAGAACAATATTTTTTTATTTAATTACCATTACCAGTTGGAATCGGAGGCCATAAACAAGGGAGAGTGTGAATACCTAAGCCTCCGATTGAGGCAATGAATTCAAGTAAATAAGGCAATGAATTTCATCTTGCTATAAGGTTTTTGTTAAACGCAGTCGAGTTTTATTTTAAATTTTTATTTACATATATTCTTGATACTTTTCAAATAGAATATGGCGTTTATCAACGCAGTCATGCTACACCTTGCATGAAAATACAGAACGTTAATTTGTCATTTAATCGAAATTGCGGGTAGAACGTAATTATTAACAAAGAGCAGCAATCATCAACGTGAATTTAAATACGAAATTAATCCGCCTTTCATCCGCCTACGTCCTAAAAAAGCATTTTTCCCATACAATCGCACCCTCTGGAGGCAAGCTTAATTATGCCGCATAAAAATGCAAATGGTGCCTTCTCATTTCACGGCGCGGCCCCTGAGCGATGCAATCTTGGGGCCAAAGAAAACGAGTGTCAAAAATGAGGATATAGTCGTTAGCCGTTATTTTAATAAAAGGCCACGGTGTCGAACTTGAGCCCAAATAGAGGCTACGTAATTGAAAACAGGGCAGCGACGACAGCAGCGATTTAGACGACGCGCGACGATGGAAATATTACAAGAATTCTACTTCCCCGGGCTAATCATTTGGTTTGATTTGATTTGACAGTGCAAATTTACATCTTGATTGTTTTTCTTACAGACGGACCAGCTGGCTAAAATTCGCCTGAACGAAGAATATATTTATATATTTACGAAGAATACAAACTCCTTAATATTCGATTTTTCTCATAATTCATCTGTGCGAATTATACCGTGTCACAAATTATTATTTTTATATTTATTGTTAGTTATTATTATAATATTGCTTGCAATTTTCACCTACTAATACTAACGTACTCTAAAGTTGTTAGGTGACATTTTACTCATTATGAGCCGTCATTAAAAAATGTATAACCTATTCTTTAGCGACACATTGGTCGTGACAATATCTATGAAAGAATATAGTGTATTGATTTTGTTGCATTAGAAGGCATTATTTAAAAGTGGTTTTGTTGTACGAATTTTTTTGGAATGTTTTAAGTAATAGGCTGATACAGACATACATACATATCTTCACCCCGTATCTCCAACGGGGTAGTCAGAGAGGACGGAGCGCCAAGCGTCACGGTCCTTACATACTTCTTTCCCTTCCTCAAATCTCATCATTCTCGTCACACGTAATAGTGAGGTTGATAATTAGATATAAATACCGGGAAGTTCATTTTTACAAAAGAATTCATAAAGAGTTCAAAAATTCAATAAGTGACTTTATTAGATTATCGGTTTGCATTTGTAATATTACATAGTGTGACGATTCTTTTACTCAATTGAACATATTTATCGAAATGAGTAACCACGACGATCTTGATAAATTGTAAAGCGACCGATATAATTGCAAAATGATTTTTTGTTAATTACTATTGCATGGTGTGTCGTGTACACGCTTCGACCACATAATTAGCACAGCACTGTGTGCTATGTATAGCTAGCGTGCGCACGCGCATGACACGACGCGCCACGCAGTCTCTGCGTGAGTGATCTGAGGATATGTTTCGAAATATACAGAGCAAAAAATTTATTTTGGTAAGGATATTATATTCTTTATAATTTTGTTCAGATCTTTTGATAGAAGCCTCACCGTCTGCTTTGTTCAAATGGCTATGAATTTGCTTCTCGCGTTATCTTTTATAACGAATCCGTTTCGAGCTTATAGGCGGACCATAACTTTTCAGAATCACAGTTTAATTATGTGTGTCTGCGTATTTATCTATTTATAAATATGTAATTCTGTATTCTTTATTTACACCCATTGAACTAAAATTTGGCAAAGATAAATAAACTATCGTATCTCCAAACCAAAATCTGCATGTTTGTCTATTCATATGTATGTAGTTTATTCTGTATTTACACCTATTGAACTGAAATATGGCGTAAAGAAGCAATAGTAACTCCAAACCAAAATGACAAATAAAAATTAAGTTATAGATATTTTAGACGATTTTTTTAAATTTCAGGTTAATTTTAATTTAACGAGTTCAATTTCAAATATTTAGTGAAGTAAGATTTATAAGCCCACACTTATTTCATTACTGTTCCTTTACATAACCTTTAATTACGTAATACTCTGTTTATATTTTGGACACTATTAAGACGTAGGACAGTTCTTTGGCTCACGTCTACTACATACTAGTCTTAATATCGAATCTCTTTGTTCCTCGATCCTCCTTTGCGAGTGACTCACCGAGACTCTTTCAAAGCGACACTCAACTGATATCACTTGAGTTTTGATGAACTCATAATGGTGAGTATTGAAAATATGTGGATATGTCGTCATGTTAGAATTTGAGTGATCGTGATTTACCTCGACGCTACTAAGTAGTGACATTTCACGAAATGACCAAAATACCTGTCATATCACTGAATGTAAATCATTTGACGATTCGCCCAGCTATGGACAAATCAATTCTAAAGAGTGTCCGAAGTGTTAATATTGAAATCAATTACACATTCATACATGAAGAGAACACTTCGTACACCTTTTTAAGCATATTGCGCACGCGCATTGCAATTTGGCATAATTAAAGTTAATATGAAAAAGGAGTGCAGAAAGTTAAAATTTAAGCTGGCTTGCACTATCTATTAAATCTCGATTTAAGGATTTGACATCTCGCTTGCACCAACTATTAAATGGTTGGTGCAAGCGAGATGTCAAATCCTTAAATTGAGTTTAAACATAATAGAGATTCATTGGTGCAACCCACCCTAAGTATAATGTGTTACAAATACATTAAATTGAATAAGAAAAAACATTCATTATTTACCTTCATACTGCTGATAGATAGTTAATAGTCAAATACATGATAGATTGTGGTCAAACATTCGTTAAGAGTAGAGGATTTTTGATAAAGAATTTTAAAATGTTGCGAACATAACAAATTGCTAAATGAGTTTCAAGATTTGAAATTTGATGGTTTGCAGTCTGTGGAGTATATTATGTAGGAAAAAAAGCGTTTATATTTACGATGTCTTTCGACCACTTCAAAGTAAAAATTAAAACATGTATGTAACAACATAATAATTGCGTGGCTGACATTATCAAATATACCGAGTATCGTCATACATATTTATAGTAGTTCATGAATTAAGCACTTAATAATCCTTTGTTTCATGTTACCTTGACTGCTACCTGAATTAGTAATATGATGTGAACCGGTTTCGGAACGCGGCTCTCGCTTCACAAACAAACACGTGCGCAAATAGATTTCTTTTCGGACGCTGAGATTAATTTTCACGATAATATCTCAACTTCCGAACGTTAATTTACTTGTATGGTTCCGTACCCATGGAGTTCCAGCGGGACCCTATTACTAAAAGCCTACGCTGCCTGTCCGTCCGTCTATTTGTACTAAAAGTAAAAAGTGGTATCTTTTGAACCGTGAAGTTGACATTTTAATTAATACGGATATCCTACCAAAAAATAAAATAAAACACAGGTAAAAAAATTAAGGGGTCGTGCAAGAAATATGTTTTTTTCAACATTTTATGTTTTAGCTCTATTATAAAAACGGTAGTACATACAAGCGTCAAAATTAGTGGTATATATACATACATACCACAAAAATATATTGTATGGTCGTACGGAACTCTCGAGAGACTGATCTAATTCGCACTTGTTCGATTTTTCTTCTGCTTTAACTAATTCAACACGTTTAAAGTGTTCTTTTTAGGGTTCTGTTTGTTTGTCCGTATGTCGTCAGCATAAAACTTACTGAGCTTAAATTTAGTATACAGACGTAAATTAGTAGTAGTAGTAGTAGTCCAAAGTCAGAATGTAAAAATAAAAAACAGTTATGGTATAGGTATTTTAGACCCATTTTCTTAAAATTTAACTCGTACTTTGTACGAAATTGTTACAGAACCCATAATTCATGTGGGTTTTTACACTTTTTGTTAATCATAAAAAGATCTTAAAAATCTTCAGATCTGAATTGTAATCGCGAAGAGATCTTAGGTACAGTATCTTACAGCCTTTCACGATTAGAATTCAGAGCTGAAGATTTTGATGCTGGCTGGTCAGATTTTCACCGAACTTGGCTTAGAACATTCTTGAAATCTGGAGATTACTTCAGCAGTATTACAGCTAAAAACTGATACTAGTAGCAATATTTTAATACTAATAGACCTCATCTTCATATGAAGAATACGATTCTAATATTTTGCGGGAAATCAACGATTACCTTTTATTTTGGCTTGAGGTTTCGACCGAGTCGCATCGGCCGTGGTCTCAATCAAACTGTCGCAGGCAGCACTTCATTCCGTGTCCAAGGCGGATCATCTTTTTATCACCTACCGTTGATGTTTGTTAATAGTTTTAGGACTCCTATGCACAACAGTCACGTGCCAATGTGAAAGTTAAAATAATTTATTCAAGTTAACCCAATTTCATCGTATGTTAAACATAAAATTTAGCATTGGTTAGAAAAGACGAAAAAGATCCGCAGAAAAGAACCGCATGAAACACATTCAAGTATTTTTGACATCATACTGCAATTAGTATATTCAAATAAAATATTCAGAGAACCAGTAAATGCATTTTTTTTTGTAAAAGAGGGGACAAACGAGCAAGCGAGTCACCTGATGGAAAGTGATCACCGCCGCCCATGGACACTCACAAAGTCCGGGGAATCACGGGTGCATTGCTGGCGTTTAGGGAAAGAAGGAGAAGGAGGCGATGGGCCACCGGCACTCACTCAGAATACGAAACATAACAACAATAGATGCTGTTATTTCACTCCAATATTATTATATTCTGTAAGAGGGCGGTATTTCACCGGGTGAGCCGGCCCGATTCGTGCTGCAATGCAACATGGCTCTACCACGCAAAATGCGTATATGCATATGTGTATACAGAGAGCTCCAAATGAGCTACAGATTTGTCTTTGATGAACTCGTTCATTTCATTGTGTGATTATCGAATCTATGTACATTTAACAACGAATTTAATTTTCTTTTTCTGTGGGTGTGTATTTGCTAACGTTTACAAGTAAGCACACGAGTGATGTAAGCGCAACATGCAGCTGTAAAGTCCATTGCAATCGAATTTGCTAAAAAGCTAAATAATGTATAATCAATCCATAAATAATATTATACATAGTAATATAATAGTAATATGTAATATACATAGTAATATGATAAATGCGAAAGTGCCTCTGTTTGTCTGTCTGTTATGTTTTTACGTGAACTAATTTTAATGAAATTTTTAACTTATAGCGGCGATATTCTCGGACCGTTACGACTTAGGGACCTTCAAGAAGCGAGCCTACTCTTTCCTTAAAGGCCGGCAACGGTTGCTCTTTTGCCCCTCTAGATATAAAAAAAAAAAATTAAGCCCTGCGGAAGTTCAATGGTTGTTTCTTTTTAAATTCCACGCGAACAAGACGCGGGCAACAACTAGTATTTTATAAAATTAAATAATACACATAAAGTCAATGTCCGTTTTACTGTTTCAGTAGAATTCATTTTCAAAACTTGCCAAAACAAAATCTCACAACTTTGAGTTAAGTCAGTTTAATTCTAAGGGTGCGATATAAAGGAAGAGAAAGCCTTTATTTCCTTTAATCATTTCTTTAGATAAACATGTTATTTTATAATATTCATTTTATATAAAAACTGTTAGGAATAAAACGTATTATTACGTATCATTGTTCCTGTTGTCTCACGATGCCAGGAGATAGCGCTGGTTATCGCATTCAGTGCTGGTTATTCTTATGTTTTTTTTTGGCATGTGGGTGATTTAGTGTTTGAATGAAGTTGTAATGGAGAAATCAAAAAGAGGCGTCGGTCGCTTTGTGATAAGAAAAAGGGAAAGATTTTGGAATATTGGTGGTAAATCTCAATTATCTTATTTGTTTTGAAGCTAAAAGAAGTTCTGTCGTGTTGTTATGTGTTCGCCGACTGAAATTAGCAGTTGATTTTATTGTATTATACTGTTACTTTATAATTCAAAAGTGGTAGACCAAAAAGTTAGGTAGGTGAGAAGTGTATATATTCCGTTTTGTGGCTTTACGGCGCCGGAAGTCACCTCCGACTTCCACCACCCTGAAGACTAACGGACAATAAAGATATTTAACCTACCCTATTTGTATAATATTATTGATCAGCGCCGCATATCGCAGTCGATGTTGGCGCAATTGTCGGCGCGTTTGTTACCCTGGCGAAATAATAAAGGGCTCACCACGCGCAGTGGTCGTGCTTGGAGCTGTACCGCACAAAGACTCATTTAAGTTATATACCATTTCTCTTAATTGAATTGAAACAGACATTACTTAGGATCACGTGGAAACTAGGTGATTAGGCCTCTCGAGCACACCCATGTGTCAATATATATGTATCTATAGCTAATGCAAACACTAGCCGAGCGACGTTACTTTTCCGTATTTGCTTTCAACTTGATAACTAGGCGCAAGGACATATTCTGTTTACGCTGCAGATGATACTGCTATCAGTTTCTTGTCGCCGTACGTTACGACAAGATACATCGATAATTACACTAGTAATGGTGTTAGCAGTTTCTTTTTTACTCAATTTTGTTATATAGTGTATAAAAAAGCCTAATGTATGCGAATGAGCGAAGCACATAGTGTATTATGAGAAGGGTAATGGAGCACACATAAACTGTCCGGCATATCCAACTTTTATTGTGGTAGCAATTGAAGTAAATCAACGGAAGATCAATCGACTCTTCTATTTATGTGAGTTAAGCTACAGGTGTTGCCAGATATAATATATTACAGTAATATATTACAATTAATTCAAAATACCAATTCTGTTAAATATACAATACAAATTAAGTTAATTACTGATTATAAATCGATGATTTTTATTTATGTACACAACCAACATCCGGAAGCTGCAACAAGTGTTACTTGTTACTGGTTATTTTTACTTATAAATATTAAATAATAATATTTAGATGTGAGAGAATGAAAGCCAAAAGACAAGTTAAGCATCGTATTCTAATCAACAACTCAATAAATGGATTCCAATCCAATTATCTAATTATATTACTTAAGTATAATATTATCATAACAAAAACAATACTATTAATATAGACCATTAAATTATTACATATTAATTACAGTAAGAATAATAATAACTGGTGTGAGAGAGTAAAAAGCAAATAATGTCCATATTGACAATTATTCAATAACAAGTTTAACCAAAGCTGGCAATACAGTTCAGAGCAAAATGACCTGCCGTGTTCGCAGTTGAACAACGATCTGCCGATTTTTTTTTATTTATCGGAAAGGAAAAACTTCGTACGAGCACCCAAACGCTCCTAACGCCTCAGGACCGGTCGGGTAGTGTCGGGCTCGAACCGACTAAAACAACCCTTCACTCGCCACTTGACCCTACAGGCCGTCGTAGCGAACCGAACGCATTGGGGGGAAGCAGCGGAAGGCGCTCGTACCGGGACGGAGGACGGAACCTTGGCTCAGGTTGTCGCCGGGAAAATATGCACTTGCGAGCCGCCGAGAACCTATACGGGTGAAGGTCGGTCCCAGAGTGGTTATAACCTGCGGGGATCTGTAGGCTGAAGGTCCGAAATGGTGAGTGGTTAGCATGTGACGCAGCGCGGGTGGAAGGCCCGCGCTCGGGTGAGGTCCTATTTGAGTAAACGAGCAGAGCCTACAGAACCCTAGTGTTAACGTGCGGGACGTCGACGCCCCTGCCGAGGCGGACGGTGCCGTGTCGCATCATGAGTGATAGCATGTAACAGGGCGTCTCTTGCCACTGTAATGTGATCGTCCGGGTCAGTTAATACGTCTTTCGGTCGTCTACGGTGAGGTTCTGATCTGACAATAATTGGTTTGGTATTTTTATACCAATGAACAAACAACAGACGGCTTAGTGGAAGTGATACACATGTTTCGTTGTACTGACTTGTTTTGAAATAACTTGTATGTGTAAAATAATGAACAATCTCCCTCCCACATAGATATTATTAATATTTAGGTAGGATTTTGTAAGGAGTCTGTCCGGCTAAAAATTTTCAGACAGCGACAGCCACGCGATCATAATGCGACTGGTGGAATTGTAATAACAGATTGGTATCATGTATGACGATTGCGTGCCTGTTGTCCCATGGACGTAAAATACACTTTTCACGGTAGATATAGCGCCACTATACAAATTACCCTATACAAATTCTCGTTTTGACAGCAGATATCGTGCGATATTTGGCTGTCGCATGCTGACTGCAAGTCAGGTAATAGGCGTGCGGATTGCTATTACTACCTTACTCGCTATCGCTGCCACAAACACCACTACTTGCATTATTGTGTTCCTGGCATTAAATTTCTGGCATAAAATGCACACTATCTCAGTTCTCAGGATTGCCAACGCATTTACAATCTAAAGAACTGTCGTAATTTCAATTTTCTTAAAAAGAGAACCAAAGTTTTGGCTTCACGTATTAATATATAGATGTGTCGTATGTATTAATAACAAAAAAGTACATACGTACGTTAATATTTACAAACTTAAAACTACACATTATCTTAAATAATAGACTTCCTCAAAGGTGCCGCTTAGAAAGCTGTCATTGTTTTGGGTGCCTAGCAGACAGGCAGCATTTGAATAGCCAAACCGATTCGTTTGCGGAAGAAGCTGCCAGCCTGACGGTCTCCCGAAGCCTCGAACAGTCTCTTACAAATATCAGAAACCAGTATGTTATGTCGTTATTATTGTATATTATGTTATATATCTTAAGTTGATTGCTTTGTTCATAACAATGATTCCAATTTTATCGATAACATTATAAATCTCAAGTATTTTTATATAAGTTGTTTAATCTGTTTGTTTACTTCTATTAATAGTTCAAATTGTTTATAACAAGCCATATATGAATATTGTTTTTTAAAGCTGATTTATAAATAAATACGTGATGGTTAAGATTTATTACATGTTCGTTTGTTATAATCGATTTTTAACTTAGTGAAGCAGAAATTTGAAATATGAAACTGTCCCTTCTCCCTCCCCGAAAGAAGCGAAAGATGAGTCTGTTTTATACATAACTAGCGACTCGCCCCGGCTACGCACGGCTAGATTTTTTTTCGAAAATAGAGCCCGATACTCATTGATAATGTAGCTTTCTATAGGTGAAAGAATTTTTGAAATCGGTTTAGTATTTTTTGGATTTATCTATTACATACAAACAAAAAAGTTTACCTACCTCTTTATAACATTAGTACAGATATGTGTAACCAATCACAAATCTCCCATTGCATCATTAAACACTAATAACTATACAACGGGAGAGCCGTGATTGATTATAAAACTGTTATAAAAGCACATTCAGTGCAATTGCTTACAAAATATTTTCATGGAGTTATTCATATTGTAATCGACTCATAATCCGAATTTCGAATTGCAGCTTACAGTCAGCCTAGTTCTGAACTTATTTTTTATTTATTTATACTTTATTGCACCAAAACGTTTGTACAAAGGTAAATTTAATGCTATGTAGCATTATCTTCTAGCTAACCTTTGGCAGTTGAGAGCAAGTTAAGAGTAAACTATTTAAAAAACGGAAAATTAACGTGATTACCTTTTATTTTAGCCAAAATAAAAAGTAATCATTAGATATTTTATAATGCAACTCTTAAGTTTTAATGTTTATAAGGCTAAAGGTAGTGCCTCTAAAACAATACTTTTACAATACCATACAAAATATTGCAATACTAAGTTACATTAATAATGCAATGTAAATAAATATCGATTTACATACACACATGCATACCTTTATACCACACGTACATAAAAAATAAATAAAAAATTAGTAAACATATCAGTCATTCACATTGAGTAAAAAGGTTCCTAATCCAACCCGGTAAGTTATTTCAGAGCTGTCTTGCTGTACTAGTAAAGGAATGGGCATAGTAATTCGTGCGACACTTATTCGTACGAACTTCGTGGTAGATATTAAAGCGACGCATTGGAAATTTTGACGCCAGAGATTTCAATTTTGTGTCTACAAAACGTACGACAGTGATATTTGATAACCTGATTTTTCATTTCATTGACTTCATTTTGACAGTTGCGATACACGATTGGTTAACTTTTGTAACTCAAAAAAAAAATATCAAAGAAACCTCTTTTAAAACAAAGATTTACATTTTTTGGAGCAACGGGACCGTTTTTTATTTCTAAATTTTCTATATAATTTACTTTAAACACATTCCTCAAAATTCCAGTTGGATTTTTTAAAATTAATTATAGTTTTTAAAATAAACGAAAATAACTGCTTTTTCATATCTTACGTAAGCTAGCGCGCGCACGTTTGCATAGAACAGAAGGTCTATTTTAAATTAAATTATTGTTTATCAATGTGTCGCCTTAATAAAATTCTTCTTTTTAAATTCAATAAACAACATGATAAGTTTTTTCCAAAAAACATTTTTTTAAAGACCTTCAGTAACAGAATCCCAATAAAATTCGCGAACCACTCCCGTAAACCCAAATAGGTCCCTGTGTATAAGTTTATATTATGTAACATAATGACAGTAATGTATTTCAATTTGTAACGTGTCGGGAGTAGCTGCACTGATAACGATAATGATAACACCGCTCGTTACATAACCGTTGATGGTGGTTACCATCAATATTTACCGCACTTATACATTCTGTACAAAGTTAAGGTTGACATCCACACTAGATCGGGGCTTACTTATTCCCCGGTTTATTTTGATTAATTTTTTTTTATTCGTGACGCGAGATCTATTTTGTTTCATGTATATGGCATTATTAACCACGATATAATCTAGAATTACGTTAAAAAACCTATACTTGACTGTTCGATTTTGTCAGTATCCCCTTCGATTTAGGTAATCTGTAAAAGACAAAGGAGTCCTAACGCATTTCACGTTTCACTAAACGCTAGAGGCTCTCTACGAGTAGTACTTAAGAACCGGTTTAGAGATTTTCTTATTCCAGTTGAAGAGTTGTAATTCTAGTTAGGTGATAAGTTAAGAAGTGTTGGTGAAATCGGACATTTTCTTGGAGTTTCTTATCAGCACAATTTTTTTTTCGAACTAATGGTAGATTTGGCATTTAAAAATACACATGTAGCTGAGAGTACTTGAATAAATTAACTTTAATTTGACGTTCATAAAGAATTGCCTTTCATTATTGCCTTGAGTGCTTAAGTTAGGGATTCTAGGCTGTCGTTCCCTCATAGCTCGCTGGTGGAAGTATACCCTAATGGAAATATATAGAGGCCTACTACATGTAGTAGGCCTCTATTCTATGATCCATTTCAATACAGTTTACCGTAAATGTAAACAAAGGTACATGACAAACTTTACTTTTCGGTTAGCACTTGATACTAACTTACACTTACGCAGCTTGTTTCTATAAGTTTTTAATAACGTAGGGAATAATTTCTGGAATTACTAAACCGATTTTGAAAAAAATTGGTACGGAGTTAGCTTGAATCCTAGGGAAAGATATATCTGTGAAGAATAGATATATGTATAGATATCTTTTCCTAGGAATTTAAAAAGGTAGTAAGACAACTTGAGCCCTAGGGAAACATATATCTATAGAGAAAAGATATTTTATGTATGTATAGCCAGATCAAATAGCCAGAGTGTTAGCACACGGAAATGTCAGAAGAACTCGTATACCTAGGCGAAAATCTGTGAGGAGAATGATGAGATTTGAGGAAGCGAAAGAGGAATGTAAGGACCGCGACTCCTGACGCTCCGTCCTATTTGACTACCCCGGTAGGGATACAGCGTGAAGATATGTATGTATGTATATATAATTCTCAAGGGTTTAAGCTATCTTTCTACCTTTTTAAATTTCAAGCGAACAAAGTTGCGGTTTGTTTGTGTACAGAGGATAACCTCTGGAACTACGAGTACTTCACCGATTTTGATGAGAGTATGAAACTTGAAACCTAGGAAAGAGCTATGCTACTTTTTTTATGCGAATGAAATTAAGTAACAGGTATAGTTATTAAATGTTTCATACAGTTACATGAACTAGATATAAGTTACCCCAAACTAATCACTAAACACACGACGAACTGGGAAAGTTCTCAGTAACATACACGTACAGACACAATTTGGAAAAGTTCCTTAAGGCGACGCATTGATAAACAATAATTTCATCTAAAATAGACCTTCTATTCTATGCAAATGTGCGCGCGCTAGCTTACGAAAAATACGATAAAACAGTTATTTTCGTTTATTATAAAAAATATGATTACTATTAAAAAATCCAACTGTCATTTTGAGGAATATGTTTGAAGTAAACTATAAAAAATGTAGAAATACAAATCGGTCCCGTTCCACCGAAAAATGTAAATCTCTGATTTAAAAGAGGTTTCTTTGATATTTTTTTTTGTGTTGAACCCACCCCTTCGGCTTGGAAGACGACGGCTCGCCTACGCCGGTTAGCCATCATTCAGTCACCAGTAAACTTCTGGTCAAATTCAAATGTTGTAGTTGAATCACTGAAATTAGAATATTGAAAATCGTCCAGTCAACAATCCATCACTTTAAATTATTTCTATAAAAACCTCATGAAATATCTATCTATTCAATTTCTTTAAAAGGTCAATAGGCAACGGATAGTTTGAAACCAATTACAATGACTTCAGGTTAATTTATTTGATGGGGGACAGAGAACCGGAGACAGCGTGTGTGCATTCGATGTAAATAACGTTGATGCATGGTTACTTTTTATCGAAACGAGAACGTTCGAACGGCCGTGTTTACTTGCGCCAGTACTTACACATACAAAAACCTCTTGCCATACTCTCTGCTATCTGTTCTCGTCACCTGTCTGTTATCTGTCTCATCACCTCCTCTGAGGCTTGCCTCTGCGCTGCTATCTATCGTATGTGTTCAAAAGGTGACAGTTTTGAACCATCTATTTAGTTCCATCCCACAGACATGACCGGGTTCACTTTTGTATCGGTGCGAGAACCGCCTACATTAAAATACTCATTTAAAAAAAAATCAATGCTTAATTGCAACCTAATTGGGGATCCAATTTTGTGTAGGTACTTAAATTATGATATAACAGGTTTTGCAAACCTTCACATGAACGATTCTTCTAATTTCTGATATACCTACTACTTCATTTTTTCTGGCTACTGTTTAATGACTTGCTGCTCCTTACTGTTATCCAGTACTGATAAATTTATGGAAAGTTCATTCAGATCTTGTCCAATGTATTAGAAGAATTCGATATTTTATGTATTGAAATGGAATGTTACGTTCCCAAGGTACGGACAAACAAAAGCAGGAAACGCACTGCAAAAATAAATAGAGTTATTTATAGAGCAGTATATTCCAGTAGCTGTTGAAAAATTCATAACATACTAAAGGCGGCATCACATTTCGGATGCGGGTTATACCTGCATTTAACCGGTCGTGGCGCGTAGGCGGAGCGGCTGATGCCCAAACCGGAACGCTTAATGGGCCACAACCACTATATTTTACCCTCGAGTTTTTCGAACAGCCCCGAGATTATGAACTAACGTGAGAGATAATGCGAGATTGTTATGGTTATTGTTTCGGTATGCCTTACAAATGGTTAAAATTATGAGAGGGAAAAGATACAAATTTCGAAATATGTTTATAGATAATTAACTTGAGTTTGGGCGAAATCTATCTATAGCAATAATAACGTCCTAGAAATAATGTTAAATACGCCATTTGACTGTAATTGAAAAACCAATGTAATCTGCACATTAACTTCAACAAAAACGATGAGCGCATCTTTGAAAGAAATGTATGAATTAACTGAAAGTTATTATTGATTTTTAAACTCGCCGAAAATGCAGTGGTACGAATCGAGATAACGATACAGAACTATGACTTCACAAACTTGTACTGTCATTGCACAGCGCTAGGAGTGACAGAGATAGAACTTACCCCACACTATCTCCGCTATTTCAATTGAAGGAAATAATTTATGTTTTTCAATATATTTCGATGATGTGATGAATCCCTAAAATCTTGGGCTGTTTTCCGCTCGAAACTCCAAAAACCACCAATCGACACGTGTATCGCTTCTCAACGAAGCATCCTCAGGATATTCCAGAGATCAGACTCAGTCAGCTAACCAGCACCGAATCCAATTAGCTGACCTCTATCTGTACTCTCTCTCCTATTGTATTGATTTTCGTCGATCACTTTATCAGAATGGACAGGTATATTGAAAGCTTTTCGTTCTTATAGGATGTCGGCATGGATGGAATCGTAGGATATATTGAGATATAATTAAACGACGTGCTATCGCTAGCTCATGTATTTCTCGACTGACCTATTTTTTGAGATTCAAAAATAGAACAATATTATGATTATAACAATTGATCACGAATAATGCCAATAGCTAACAATATGAACAGGACCAACACGACAAAACTATAAGGATTTAATTGTCGTAATTTCAGCTACAAAACCCTAAATATCAGGCTCGAACATCGCCTTGACTGCGTCGTTGCCCACGAGGTCGATTTAATCTCGTACATTGCTTGTATCTCTCAATCGTTGCTTGTATAAATACAATATCTGACGGCCAAACAATTTTTTCCCTTCATATTGTTTTAAATTTGACCTCGTTACATAATTACAACCATTTTGTAAGATACATAAAAAATAATTCACTATTATATTGTATCAAATGCTACTGGTACACTGCACACTGAACCATCATTATTTTAAAAACTATCTTGATAAGCGGCTTAAAATTTCTAAACCTTATGGCCCTTTCTTTAAAACATAAATTTGTATAAAAACTTGTTTTACAAAAGCAAAATACCCGTTTCGTATTTCTGACTCTAGTCATTATAACGATTATTAAATTTAGCATGTCGAATTGTAGTAATGAGTTTTAATAACGGATGTGTGGAATGGGATCAAATTATTGACTATTATTGTAGACTTGTTATACTGTGGGTATTTTTTTACATAATTTAAAAAGAAAAAGATATAAGAAGTTGTTTACGTTTAGGCTAAATATAGTCCACCTATACTAGATCTTTAAGAGTCCGCCCATGCGGCCCAGTACAACCGAATTCGTTCATTACCCTCGCGCCCTATCGTGATAACGATAAAGTAGATTTTCGCAGTTATGGCGGTTTTAGCGCGGAGAAATTCAACTTTTTTTGCACATAATTGTAATTGTCAAGAAAACTACATTATCAATTAAAAACGGGTCTTACATATTTGAGATATTATAATTACCTATCCATTTTAGTAAAAATCATTTTAAAATTCTGTAGAACTTCGGAGACGCAACTGGATCTTCGTGCAAACAGGGCTTTTTCTGGATCTTTTTTATGGAGATTTTTTTCTTCAATCATGTTTCCACGTTTAAGAAATTTAAGATAAAGAGTTGAAGTTGTATGTATCCAAATATCTAACTCTCAGTCTTCTTAGATATCGAGATCCAGGTCACAAAACACACCAAGGTCTGCATAGGTGGACTCTTAAGCTATTTTTAAAGTGTCTTCCACAGAAGATGTATGGACACGTCTTTTGCAACGTTCTAAAGTTTCTTCCGTAATTTGAACGTAAAAAATCGTTAAAAAATAAACCCATTGCAAGTCATACTTGCGTGATGGCGTGATCACGTAGGGCTGCAATTAACTTTTTTCCAATTCCAGAATGGAATATTAAAGAATCATCAAATGTAAACCGTAGAGGAGTTATTTAGTGTATCATCGAAGTCCGAGGTTCAATACCAATGGCTACCTTGGAGCTATATTTAACCTAACGCAAAAAGAATCGTTGAAATCATTTCATAAACATAGAAGTTAAGCCCGAACATACATCAAAATATGTTTATGTAGGTATACATGCAGACGAAATGAAAGCCTCCTCCTTTTTCAACACACTGAAATCAAAAAACTCTAGTGATCGTCCAGTAATCGAAATTCGACTGTAAGTATAAAAATAAACGCTTTTTCTCTTGACATACCCACCACAGAATCGAAGCAGCTCACAGCTCACACAACACATAAAATTCACAGTTCAAAACTGATTTACTTAATCTGTCAGTAATGATTTGTTAAAAAGATTATTTTAAAATTCTTTGGCGAATGTCTCTTATCTGGGCGATTATTTGACCGCAAACTGTTTGACATTGACAGTATAACTATTTCGTGTTTGCCATTGACAATATGATCGCAATACGTACTGACCTACACCGAACTAATTATGATGCGACTTTCATTGCAGATAGAGACTTTATACAGGGTGTATATGAAAACTAAACAGTTACTTTAATGGATGAAAGGGCATAACTTTAGTATGTAATTACAAAAAGAATTATCGAAAAAAACGTATCCGTTTAAGAGTTATGACCGTTTTAATTTGCAAGTGTTATCCCCACCATTTCTCATAAAATTGGGTTGATCGTGTACAGTTACAGATTTTAAATCTTACGTTTTTTTTTATTTTGTAATAATTTCATCCGTTACTGAAATACAGCCTGAAAACCCCCATTTGGGGTATACGCATTATTTTCGAAAATGGTTTTCAGGCTGTATTTCAGTAACGGACGAAATTATTACAAAACAAAAAAAAACGTAAGATTTAAAATCTGTAACTGTACACGATCAACCCAATTTTACGAGAAATGGTGGGGATAACACTTGAAAATTAAAACGGTCATAACTCTTAAACGGATACGTTTTTTTCGATAATTCTTTTTGTAACTACATACTAAAGTTATGCCCTTTCATCCATTAAAGTAACTGTCCCGTTTTCATATACACCCTGTATATCCTATATGATGCAGACTTTTGAGAGAGTAATCTAGGCTATTTTGAATCCTAGAAAAATACCACACCACCACGCAATCAACCACAGCACGCAACCAGTATATTGTATTGCCCTCTCGCGTTATGTGCAATGAATGTAAAAACTGTAGTCAATTGCTGTTCTAAAAAGAAACTTCTAAAACCCAAGACTTCATTTTAAGCAAATTAACACTTTTTTTGTACCAACGCAGTTCCCCTAAATTTGTAACACAAAAAGTTACGTTCACGTTTAAAATTAGCTTGTTCCTTCTGCCTAAATCGAGTCTAGACTTTCTTTCGCCATTAAAAAAATTAATTAAAGTCATTCAACTACAGTTTATTCTGATATAGTTAATTTTAAAGACTGCGAAAATAGTTTTTTGATGTCTATTATAAAATTGTATCAGAGAGGCCTGCTTCCGTACATAAGAGAGATATATTTGGAAACGAGTGGTTAAATAACAGTTCAATGCACAGTACATAGATAATTAAATTTTATTTAATTGACCACGCGGTAACTTTATTTGATCCGCGTTGTTTTATTATTAACAATAAATTTCATATAAAAGGCCAGTCCGGCCGCTTCAACAACAGCATTCAACCAACACAGATCAGATTTGTCTCTTAAATTAATTAACTTACTTATAACTTACTTATATTTTAACTTGTACTTAACTTGTACAATAAAACTCATAATAAACTTAAAAACTGTAAAAATGCATAGAATTCCGTATTTAATTTGTAAAAGTCTGTTAGACGATGAATTTTTATTTTTCTATTAAACTTCAGATATTCTCTGAGATTATAAAACTCTTTGCCAAATAATTTTGTAGGTAAGGGAGGCAAGGCTCATAGGTAATGGTCAGGTCTAGTTCGAAAAATCAATGTTTACATTTTTCATAAATGTTTTAAAATGCGACCATCAATCTTATCTATCTGCACTCCTTCCAAACTTTAGCTATGTCAAATCTCACACTCCTCCGTGCGCGCAATATGCTTGAAATGGGGTCCAAAGTTTTCTCTTCGCGTGCATAGCTGGAGTTGGAGGTCAAGAGAAACAAGGTAAAATACTTGTATTACAGACTATGTTTTCATGTTTTTATTAATTACTATTTACGTGCAATCGTACGACATTTTAAACTAGATAAATCGGTTTAATTATTCCACCTAACTGATAATCGCAGTTTTTAAATTTTTAAGGCATTAATAATATGAAATTATAAACAACTCTAATCTTAAAAAACAAACTTAATTTGTATCGACTAATGAAGTTTCCATGTACGTAGATTGAGAGTTTAATGAAAACGAAACAGAAATATAATCTTCTTGCATGTTAGATAGAAACAGAGTGGTTCAACAACTAAATGTTCACAGCAAACTAATTTGAACTTTATGTGAAGACAAGTATGTTGTGTTTTGCATGATGTCGTTTAGGATATAGGATTTTCAAATTTCCAATTGGCAGGCAACAAGAAACTCGACAAACCGGTCGCGTCCGGAGGCTTGTCGCTAACGTCGTAGGGTTATCAACGAAGCAAATAATTTATATCTAAATCGACATTGTTTTTTCTGACATTCTTATCTATATGTATAAATTAGAATTAATTGTTTTATAAATTGTTAATCCTCTTATGTAAATTATTAACGCTATTTTTTGGTTCTAAGTATCATTTTATTGCTTAGTAGGTATAAATAAAATTCATTATTGAATCACTACGAAATAAAAAATATTAATAAAAAATTCAACAAAATGCAACAACATGACGCATTTGTTTTAGGTACTACAGACGTGAGTGTTGTAATAATATTTTAAGACTTGTCCTACACAAAGTAATTTTCAATTGAATCGATTTTATCTACTTTTATTTATTTTTAAATATAAGTAATCATTTTTGTAATGTAGCAAAAATGATTAGATGATTTTGTCATACTATAAATTATATTTGTAACATTACACTTTTCCGTGGATTGTGGTAACCCTATAGTGTTGTTTTGCTACTGACTTACGCTTCTTTTTCTGAATATAAGCTCTCGCTTCTCATCGAATATTATTAACATACATTATATATAAATAATATTATGTATACATACAGGCATATGTATTACATACAAATTACCATATTATACTTTAACGTA
Source organism: Zeuzera pyrina (assembly GCA_907165235.1). Lineage (NCBI taxonomy): Eukaryota > Metazoa > Arthropoda > Insecta > Lepidoptera > Cossidae > Zeuzera > Zeuzera pyrina. Next base: position 22,977,214 of record OU015632.1, read on the forward strand.
AACAAAAGAATTATATATATTACATACGCATATTGTTATATATGAAATATAATATGATATTGTTATGATACACAAAATATAGACGCCACATGATAAATATGGACCTAATTGTGGAAACTTTGTTAAGAGTCCGCCTGTGCAGACTGTGGTGTGTTTTCTGACCTAGATCTTGATATCTAAGAAGACTCAGAGTTAGATATTTAGACACATAAAACTTCAACTCTTTGTCTTGAACTCCATAAACGCGGAATCAAAAATGTCGATAAAAAAATTCAGAAAAAACCCTGTTTTACGCAAAGATTCAGTTGCATCTCCGAAATTCTATCTAACAATAATTGTGAATAAAGTGTCATTTGAAGGACAATTATTAGGACTCGCAATCTTTTTTCCCTCTTTACATACACTCCACAGACTCAAAACAGCCCACAGCCAACAAATCACATAAAATGCACAGATCAAAACTAATTTAGTCAATGTGTCGGTAAATATTTGTTGACAGCATTTTAAAATTTTTTAGCGACAATTTCTACTCTGTGCGACATTTTGACCATAACTATTGTGGTTTTTTTTGGCGGGATTTTATGAGGAGCTACGTTGGGCGTTTATTTTAATTATTCGCAAATTGTTTCTAGAAGATATCGTCCTGTAAAGTTCTGCTTACCAAGTATTTACACTGTTGTGCATTATGTGGAGTTGTTGAAATAAGTGGTTATTTAGTAGTGTGATGTTGCGTTTTTTTTAGTAGCTTAGTCCACCTCCGTGGATTCTACTAAAAAAACTGCCTCAATGTATTTCTCGCCAGAAACTCCAAGAAACATTAAAATGTATTACGTCCACATTTTAATAAAATAAAATGAAGAATAATAATTTTATTACTGAAGACGTCGGCTGTTACGGACATAGATGCCTTTGCCTTCCCTGTCAAAGGAGAATTGTACAAATAAAAAGAAATAAAACAAATAACTACTATTTTGACGTTTTGACATTGGTGGTATGAATGCAAACAATGCATGTTTTGTTTTGTTTAATTTAATGTATTTGTAATAATTTATATCTTTTACACAAATAAAGACAAACGTTTCTTTGTATGTTTGTCCTCTATGCGTTTCTAAACCATTCATCGACTGCGATTAAACTTTGGCGAGTTGTTCTCATACGCCCGAAGTCTCTGCAAGTAATTTAATTTAATAAATTGAAGATCACGCGAACTAAATCACGGGCGATAGCTAGTTCAATCCTTCTCTGTAAACTAACTGTGCCAATCTCACACTCCTCCGTGCGTGCAATATTTTTAAAAAGAGATCCGAAGTTTTTCATTATTAATTTAATGTCATCATCTCATCATGTAACATTTTTTTTTATATGATACTGAAAGAGAATCTTGCAATGTTTCGCGGTCGGTATTAACTGGCAGGAGTAGAAAAGGCCATGTACAAGTACGATTAGCACAGTCTGGTTTTTCTTTTACGTACGATACGAAACATTAAAACTAATAGAGCCTGCAGTAGCAACAAAGTAACACATGTGCCGGTAGTTTTCGTTTCAAGACGATGTAGATGCGAGCTCCTCAACCGGTCCTCCCCGTTCTTATACCGCCTGTTTTGTGAACGTTTTTTATCTCTCAATGTCTATAAGTTTTTTTGTTCACTTGTTATAAGATAAATGATCTAATAGTATATGATTCCAACTCGCTTTATTGATTTATTTCTGTATACTATTTTTACCCGTGACTTTGTCTGTCTTTTTAATCCTAGAAGTTTAATCTAATCGTTTCGAAGGCTATACGCTATATTCTTGTTGTAATTAGATTTATTGTTTTACTTTTGTGTAAATTATGCGACAACTTTTATGTTATTGCACTCTAAAGCATTTCTGTGGATTGTATTATTAAAGTTATACTTCTTATTGCGTATTTGGAAAAACATAACACAGTGTAATTTCAGCATGTAGCGGAAGTTACGTCATCGATGTAACACATGATGAAATTGGCAAAGGAAGTTGCGCGCGTCTATACGTCGATCTAACATAACATGAAGTTAGCAACGAAGAACGAAGAGAGTTTAATTTCTTTTTAAGTGATCAGTTTTATTTTTTTAGTAAGGTTCTCCTTTTGGAGGGAAGGAAAGAGACTAGCCCATACAACCGATGTCTTCAGTAATAAACAGATAAATTCTTCGTTATTTCGTTAAAATGTCGGCGTAATACATTTTAATTGTTTCTTGGAGTTTTTGGCGACAAATATATTGAGGCAGTCTTTCTAGTAGGATCCGCTGAGGCGGACTAAGCCACTAAAAAAACTCAGCATCACACTACTACTAAATAAGCACTTATTTCAACAAGTCCACATAATGCACAATAACGTATACATTTTGAGACGGAAAACTAAGCCAATTTTACATCACAATATCCACTAGAAACAATTTGCAGATAATTAAAATAAACACCCAACCGCTCGCCATAAAATCCCACCAAAAACTTATTTTTTTATATGAGGTCAGTTTTGTTTTTTTATATGAGGCCAGTATTTATTCGCATCAAAGAAGTAAAACTTCTTACGTGCGTACATGGGTACGCACATGCTTTTTTTATTACAAAACTCTTTTGTTATTTCTAAATAAACAACACGATTACATTATCATAGTTTCTGAAAAATCATAAGCTATTTTTTTTATATTCGTAGAGTTAAGAGGAAGATTGCGTATTGGGAAATAATTCTCGTAAAAAAACCGATACATAAATGCCATGAAACATCTTAAAGAATATGTTATAATAAGTTAGAATACTAAAGGAATAGAAATTAGAGCCGCAAATTCGAAGTGTTGATAATGTCAGATACCTATGTCAGGTGAATACAAAGCTATCTGAAAACTGAGCTGTATATTTAAAATTTTACTAGAATATTAGTCTAGTTCTACTTTTAATTAAAAAATAATCACCAATTGCTGAATAGTTTATAAAAAAATATTTAAGGGTTTTAATGAAATCATCTCAATTTGTATTTAACATGTAATATTATTTTTGTGCTTATTACATTTAAAAAATATTAAAAAACATTAGTTATACATACATTACACAAAATATAAATAACTAATGACATATAATAATAATGTCAATTAAATGTCAAAAGCACTCGCATACCTAGGCGAAAATGTGTGAGGAGAATGATGAGATTTGAGGAAGCGAAAGAAGTATTGTAAGGACCGCGTCGCTTGGCGCTCCGTCCTCTCCGACTACCCCGTTAGGGATACGGCGTGAAGATATGTATGTATATAATAATAATCAATATTATTATGAAAATAACAAATGCTTGATATTAAATCGTGGCATAAGTTGCTACAGATGAATATAAACTTTATGCCCAGCGCTTCTATGCACATTACTGTTTCACTGGACTATGTATGCAAAATATACGTAGTGCAAGCCGTATCGCTGTTTATTAGTAAACATACGCTATGTTTGGGTGTCCGCAAATATCTCACGTATACGAGACTAATAAATTATGAAATAATTAAAACTAAAAAAAATACATTCACTCTATTGTTATAAAAATTATTTACATCGTCTAAGTTTTTGGTTAATTTTATAACACGTGCATAATACCCATGTCAGAGACGCAAAAGCTGAGATCTTCTTCAGAATAAATAATGTCACATTAATCTTTGAAGCAAACAATATAACTTTCAACTATTAGTTTTGATCCGGGGCTCAAACAGAAATAGAAGTTGATGTTATTCGCAATTCCCTGAAAAGTCGAAGCAAATTTTGGTATTGCGATTCAAACATAAATACATAGATATCTAAATTAATCGTAAGCACACAGAAATCATCGTGAAATGTTAATATTGAAAATGTTTTTGGAGCCAGTAATTCGACGTTATAACACCAAAATCACAAACAAACAAATTACAAATTATTCTATAAATATCAGTGGCACAAAACATTGTTGGAATTCAATAACAACCTTACAGTTTAAGTATTAAGTGAAACAATGAACTAAGAATGTTTTGTCTTGAAGATGTGGACGTATCCAGGGGTGACTAGGAGAGGATCGTTTACCTCCCTCGATTTCCAAAAACATCAATAAAGCCCAAGTACAATGTAACGCTACCATTATTGTTCAAGGAACTTATGCTTATTGTTTTAACAATAATCGATGGCTGTTTCCTATATACCGATCTTCTGTTTGTCATTATATCTATATCTATTTATCGTTCAGCGTCCTCGGAAACTGATTAAAAGCATACATCTATATGCTTTGAGGTGATATTCTCCTAACAATAAAGTTTATTTAAGACCTTAGTAATTTTCAATCGTTGTATGTTGTGATTAAATTATTATCTGTTATCAGTTTAATTAGTTACTAAATATTATGCGCAAGTCAAGTTATTGTTGGTAAGATAAATAATAATAATAATTACAGAGATATACATATTGTACCATTTTTTCCTATTCAACCTTTTTTATGAGCACAGAGATTTAGTCAGAAAAATAAAATGGAGGACTGGCAAGTGACAAATTTGTAAATATTTTCTTTGGAAGAATGGAATAGAATTTTAAGAAAGGAAAGAAAGAAAAGAAATCGTGAGATGGTGGAAGGAGGATGTCTTTTTAAGAGAAGAAGAAAATTTTTAAAAATATCGTGATGTATACCTACCAAGTCCAAACCAAATCAAAAAACAGTAAGGATTAATGCAACAAGAGCTAACATATCAGAGGATTTTGAAATAATTACCAAAAACGAATTAATTTAATAACGAAGCCTGGTACATAAAGGTTATTTGAATATCTGAATAAACAACTGATTATTCAATAATTAACAAATGGTATTTATTAACTATTTATTTTTCCACCTTGCCTGGACACGACTGATAGTCCAATTCAGAAATATATGAAACTAGTAAAGAACTACAAGAAACTTGCCTAAATGTGAAGATATCATTCACAAGTGGAATTCGTGTGTTTAGAACAGTAATATCTAGCATAAGACAGTTGATAAAGTTATTATAATGTTAATTATAGTTTCAAGGTTTGTATAAAAAAGGTAACCACATACATTTACATAATACCACACCATCACTCCCACCTTCTTCACATTTTTTTGTTCGCTTATATAAACAATCTTTTATTATTCAATATTAAAATTTGTTATTATATATTTTTGATTCCAAGCAATTTTTTTTATTTCAAAATTTCCAAATTTTATTAAAAATTTAATTTATCCATTCTCTTTTCGTGGCATCCGGGTGAGAATGGTATAATATTTACTACATATCTTTGTAATTACTATACACAATTTATGCAAATAATGATAATCCACGCAATTACGCATACGCGATAACAAACATGTGATAATGCATGTGACAATGATAAATCAACCTGTTCTGGCCCCCCTAGGCAACAGCCTGAATACGACCAGTGGTAAGGAAGTGTAACCCGTGGGTGCTCTACCAACTTTACTAGTTTAACTTGGCACCAAGTTAGATGAGGAGGCCGGGAGCTCCGTCGGACGCCACTCGCAGGAACGGGGTTCTGGGCTCTGGATATGGCAGTTAACGACTTGACTAAACACAACCTAATATTGTCTAACTGTTAAAGTTCTGTATACGCTTTCACCCAACATAATCAAGATTTGTTCGTCTCAAACTACCGTCCTGAGTTAGTGACTGTTATAAACTTAGACGGTTCATTATGGGCGTAAGGAGGGGACATTTTGACATGATATTAAGTATGACTGAGCTGCCCATTAGAGATAAATGAGTTCACTTTTGTTTTTTAAAATGCTTCGGAAATGGTGGTGATATAGTAATGTAGCTACTTCTATAGTTTAATTAGAAATATTAAATACAAGCTGGTCCAGGCGACTTCGTCGGCATGAAAGTCGGTCTTATCGCACCCTGTAACAGTCGAGTGGCGAATTTAAAATTACATATAATATAAATTACTTATAAAGCCAGTAAACCACTCCATGACTAACTTATTATATCTCTAACTCACTCAAAAAAAAATTAGATTGTATATTAAATATTCAAACCTTTTTCAAACTCTTTTGAAACAAGTTCAGATACATGTAACGTGAGACAATACCTTCTGTGAAAAGACAGGATACTGAGCTTCATGCAAAATATCAATTTTGATACTTGAAAATGCATTGAAATTCGATATATCGAAATAGAAAATATCGGCTATATTATGTATTTGTATTTTATGAAAAATTATCAACAATTGCAGATATTTTGATATTCAATCGATATGGATATATTGTATATAAACTTTTAATAACGATATGATTTCCCTAAACTTCATTAGGACTATACCATTTGAAATTACTTTCAAAATCGAAATCAAAATTACTTTAGAAAATAAACATAAGAACCTTTGCACCAAGGGCAAAGGTTCAGTAATCTAATAGCAATTAGAAATAATAACCCCTTATTAAGGCATAAAACAATATTTTTTTGATGGAACTAACAAGTACCCTCAAAAAAACTGAAATATGTTTGAGTAGCATTCGTCACCCTACAGTGATCCCTTAAGTAGCACTGTCCTGGACTCCGGTACTCCGGTATTCTTTACAAGTACCCTCGCTAAGTAAGAGCACTTCACTATCTTATTACCTACATATATAGATATCAGACGCAGTGTTTCATAACTGTAGAGTCGTGACGTAAATTAAACACGAATATTATTCTCTATACTCGAATTGTTTCAGAAATTTTTAATAATACAGTTATAGATAAATAGGGGAAAACAAATTTTATTAAAGTGTTAAACAAACTGGACCACGATTCTTGGCGCTCGGTCCTCTCCGTTTACTCCGTTAGGGATACAGCGAAATAATATGTACGAATGTTCAAAGAAAGGTAAAATTAACTAACGTGTCATGCGCTTTTTCATTCATGATTGAAGCTTTTATTTGATATTCTACATAACGATGTCTTTTATTTTAACGTTTTAAGTTTTTTTTATTATGAGTATTTTAAGAAAACATACAGCAATTCAGTTAAAACACTAAAAAAACCTATCAGAAAATTACATAAGCCAAACACGTCTCCACTGTTGAATTTTAAGTTTTAACAGACATTGAGTAGTTATTCATTTGTAACTAAAATTTTTCTCCACTTTTTCATCTTGACGTAATACAATAAATTGAAACCTTTACAAGTTGTAGATGTGTATATATTTAGAAAGCTTACAGGCAAATATATCAATGTCATCATGTACCTCATTAAACAATATGGCGGTTAATGTAGTCAAAAAACTATATGGAAATTGGCTTATTCACTTTTATACAGCCATTTTTTTATTTTTATTACTATAGATAAACGTCAAACGCGTACATTTTCATCTCATTATAAGTCAGAAAAAGATATCTACGCATAATACCATATACCATACCATTGCACTAAATAAACATACAGAAAAAATCAACTTTCCCGTAGGACTCACTGGACGACTTGACTATCTCTGTCGCACATGTATAGAGTGTGAGGGACGAACAATACTGCTTAGAGCCAGTTACATCTTGTACGTAAAAGGTTATGTTGTTAGAGTTCCGCTGGCAAATATTCTGCTGAACAATTGGCATTATAATAATTATAATGCAAAATAAAACATAATATGTTTCCTTCTGGGAGAAAAAGGTAAATTTATCACTTGTGAGTCAGACTTGCGTAACAAGGGTACTGAGTAACCACTCAGTACCCTAAATAACAACAATAATCAAAACTTAAGTACAAAAATAACTATAAATACGCTAAAAATACCCATGTAATTAAATTTGACAGTCACTGAAGACAGCGCCAAGCCTTCTAAACTAATAGACTTTCTGTTGTTGCACATTGATTTGGCTCCGACTTCAATAACTGTCAAATTTACAAGTGTATACAGTTACAGCAAGTTTGATGTTTGATGCTCAAGGGTCAAACTTGGTGTAACTATAGTCCAAACTCTGAAGTAAAACAAACAAAATCTAATTAAAACCGGAGATTCGTAAGTCGGGCTTACGCTAAGGATTCTGAAGTGATCAAAGAAAACAATTTTTTTTTTTAAATTCATCACGCGAATGTTTTTGTGTAATGGTATGAAACTATCAAGGCGCGAGTCAAACTTGCACGAGGCCGATTTTTCATAAAAACGTTATCGTTCTGAAGTTGAAATTCCTCTTTCGTGCAAATAAATTAGTAAAGATACGGAACCTCGCGGATCACAGCCACATTTCCCCATACTGACGTCGAGTTGTCTGTGTGAGACTATTGCAGCACGGATGAGATACTGTTATAGAGGCCTCCATCTTATTTACCATCTCTCAACGAGCCATATTTTATACAAATATAGTATATTGTAGGCGATTGTCGGTTTCTCGGTACTTATGTAGATATTTTTTATCGGCACTGTATCACGACTTTCATTTCTCGGGGCAATTACAGATATTAACGTTATATGATTTCTGTTGCAAAGTCGGAAAATCTGAACACTTAAGAAATAAAAAAATGGAAAAACAACATAAAACCTTATAATTTCACTCTGTCCATCTGTCTGTATGTCACAACCTATTTACTCGACGATTATTGACACTAAAAATGTAGAAAGTGGATATATAGATGAAATGATATTTGGGAAATAAAATTAAGGGTACTCGTAACACTTTATATATGTAACAGAGGGACAAAATAAAAATTGGGACATTTTTAGATGTCTTTAAAATGGTATAAATACGCTTAGTCCAAAGGTTGATTCGGCATGCATAGGTTTGAACTGAAATAATTTATCTAAATAACTAGTAGCTAAAACACGTTTATTTTCGAATTTTTTAACTAGTAAATTCCAAACAATTAAATAATTGTCAGACGTAACGGGCATACTTTTTACAACGGTTAAAGCAGAACAGGTAACTGCACTTAATAAATAATAGAATTTTTCGATATCACTTATGTCTTTGTTATTATGAATATGACTTGAAAATATGTCATCAAAAGTTTGCCAATTTTTTAATTGGCTATCGAAACGAAACAGCTCTAATTTAGGTAACTTGGCTTTAACGCCCCGAGACTCGCCGGTTGACTCAGTTTTAGTGTTACTTTTTTTCGAAATACCTTCAACTACGCACAAAATATGATAGTATAATTCGTCGCAAGCTTCGATTTCTCGATGTTTACTCTTATGCTTTGGGTTGAACTTGAAATATATGGAATCAATTTCTGATTCTACATTTTCGAATGTCGATCGAATACTTTCAATTTCCTTAAGACGGACTCTGAACTCAGTTTCAACAGCAGGGTCGGTAGAAACATTATTAGAAAGATCAAATAAACGTTGTAATTGTTGAAAACACTTCTTTCTTACTAATAAGTGGCTGCAATCACTGCGTAAAATCTGAATCAGAAATATCTTTTGATAATATAGACTTAGAATCGGACGGCTTCGCCATGTTGGCTACTTATCTTTTATTGAAACTATTGACTTTTGACACAAACTTTAGATTCGAAATAAAGCTTTGTGTAATTGTTGAAATATGTTGTAATAGTGTGAAAATGAGTGAAATGCTGTGAGAATGAATATTCTAAATTGATAACTTACGGATCGTGGCTCGATAGGCCATTTATTTATGGTCGCAAATTTTGTAGTTCTAATTTTTACCAACCCAGAGCTCAACAGAAAGGTTTGGGACTCACAAATCTGCGGCGACAGTCGAATATCCTTCCTCTAGTTTCACAAGCACATACACACACTCTTTTGACATTTTTTATTATTTTTTTTATAATTGAAGTAAAATTGCTTCAAGCCGGCCGGTGGTTTATAGATCGAATGTTATTTTTGAAAGCGACCTCTAGTTTCGCGTGTGCGCATCATTCTTAAGTGTCTAATTCATGACGTCGCGCGAATTTCAAATTTCGATGGATAGGGACAGGGTAATTCAGTCCATTTAAAATCCAACACATACAAACATAAACTCACGGGATACTGTGTTATACTTAACTGTGTTATACTTAACTATTTAGTAATTAACTTATTTTTTTTTATTATCTGTTTAGTACTTAACTATTTTAAAATTTTGAAAATCAAAACTGCTTTTGTCACGACAACTGCGGTTTAAAATGTTGAATTTTTTGGAACTCCAGAGTTGCACGTAAACCGGAGTTCCAGAGCTCAAGCAAGATTGCATTGTGTTAAATTTTTTTTTCACCTAAAGAGAAAGCTCTAAGATGATATTTATTCGCTATTGGTGATTGGTTACTGACAATATGAACAATTAACATCCTAAGTATAAGTTTTTACTTTTATTATTATTGCCGACAGATTTGATGTTTCTTTAAAAATTATGTGTTCAGTAATGAAGTTTATTTTTAAAGAAAATAAATGCATCAGCGAACGTAGTTAACGCAACGAATATCGACACAATAGTTTCTGTTAAAAAATAAGGAATATTATGACAAAATGTACGGCTGTTTATGAATAAAAATACTTCGTTTGCAGTTTTTAAAGTCATATTAAACGGGAAACGAGAATCATTTCGTTAAGGGCAAGATCTACTAGATATATTTTTTTAAATTTTCATTGTTGATCGGTGTTGTTTTAGCAAAGCATAATTATAAAAATCTTGCTAAATGAAATAAATGACAAAATGAAATAGCAATTTCTCAAATAGCTTATCAACATTTCATTTAATGCAGATAACAGTATTGAGCTGCATAACTGTAAACTGTTTGTTTTCAAAATTATCTCAAAAATAAAAATTGAATGTCTAAAACCCGATAACGGTTTTAACTAACATTTGCAAACAAATTGAAATAGTTGGGATTCCTATAATTTATTGTGGGAGTCGGAGGCCAAGAGTAAGACGAAAATTCATAATATGTAAATAGGCCTTGAAGTAAAGTTAGAATATTAATTCTAGTAACTACTTCTTACTTCATGTTCTCTTTAAGTTTTTCTAACCTAACCTAACCACAAATGTCTTAATTAATCTCTATTTAAAGTAGTCATATTTTTAATACAGATTTGTGCGATCCGTATCCGTAGTGGTCACAGAAATCTGTCGTGTATTGTGTAAGTTAACATGGTTGCAATATTGATGAATTTACATACAAATACAAATCGGACACGTATCCTTTAATATATGTAGATGTGAGCCGCTGCAGCGCAAACCAACGCGTGTGAATGAAAATTTAACACGAATTGTTACGGATTTTCGAAGTGACATTTCGTTAGTGAAGTTAGAAGTCGCATATAAAGCACTTTAAAGTAGGGAATAAAACCAATGTAACGATAGTGTGACGATCGCTTAGCGATGTAGCGAAAGTGTATCTGTCGACACTGGGCCAGTGTCGCTATATTTCGGTTGAATTCAGCATTTAGCGTGTTGCATGTAGAATATGTATGGATATATATATTTAGTGAATATATACAGGGGATTTCCTTTGCAGTTTTGGAGTTTCACTTCGACAAGACTTCCATGACACCCGTTACGGATTTTATGGATGTTCTGGAAGCATGAAAAATACTCTGTGGTCGAGGTAGGTCAGTGGGACAGGATGAACATCTGGACGTGATTTATTTAAAATATCATAAATACGTTTTTTATAATTTAAAAAATTATACAAACCTAACTTCGCCTTAACAACGATGCGCGGGCGCCGGTAGCGAACCGGTTTCTACCAGAGTTTACTTTTTACTTTTCTTATCGTTTTTACTTGTTTTTTATTTATTTTATTCGTCGTCCGCGGAATTAATTGTCTCGGCTTTATCATTTATCTTATTCTTTTTAGGTTGGCAACACACAGGAGTGTAGTAACGATTTTTTTACTTAACCATTAGTCTCCATGACTGATAATAAACAATTCAAGTTATTTAGGTTTTCAAGGTTTAAATGATAACAGTTTAAATTTAATTTAGATAAATTACAATATAGCTGTTTCTCGTGACTTCACCTCCGTGGATTTTTATGTATTTTTAGTTATCTTCGGCCTTAAAGATTCGAACATACTGATTTGACACGCGTTTCTACTACCCAAAAGCGACGCTAGGTAGTTAACTGACGCTGAGCTCTGGAGTTAACTGAGAATGTATCAAATAGAAACGAAACACTCGTTACAAAAAATAGAAAAGAATACAAATAACAGCCTAGATAGGACCTTTTTTAACGAATTCTTTTTTTATATCACGGAGAAGACGAGTAAGTTAACAAATCACCTGATGGTAAGCGGACTAAGGCTGAGGTCGAGCCTAAGGAAGCATTTCAGATTGCCAAAGCGTTGGCACTAAAATTTTCTGTCTCTTACTGTGGCATATGTTTCACATATAGACCATTTCATCCCAAACAAGATAGTCAGAGAGAATGTAAGTATCACGGACCTAACATACTTGTTTCACCTTCTCAAATCTCATCATTCTCCTCACACATTTTCGCCTAGGTATGCGAATGCTTTTGTCATTTCTATCAGCTATTTGATCTTTGAGATTTATAGTCCACCTTATCTTCTGCTAACACTCATTTTCACTTTGTATCTGTTATTCGTCAATCTTTCATCATGATATGCCCAAACCATCTAAACATTTCTTTCTTCCTTTCGCACTGACACTGTCTTCCAACCCCGTCACATTACGTAGCTCTTCCTTGTTTATTTTGCCCGTAAGGGTGACCCGCACGTATTTCTAGGAGATCGCATTTCTTTCTTTCTTTCTTTCGCATTACATTTATATTACATTCACTCGATTTCAAGCATATCCTATCCATCCTATCCCATCCACAATAAAGTCCTGACTTTGCAAATCAACAATACGGTATTGGTGCTGACCAATACCGCATTGTTGATGATCATTTTGGCGGATTCAAATATATCGCACTGCCTACTAATGCGGACAAAGCATCATTAACTTATTTTCAGTTGCAAATTCATATCTTCCATCCCTCGAAAACGCACACCTCAGAGATACGAGTATGATTTTGTTCAAATCTTCTAAACATTTTCCATTTACCCATATTTGATGCATCAGAAAATGTAACGATGAAATTTCATTAATATCTTTAAGTTTGTGGAGGGCTTTATGTTGTGTACGCGCTTGGCAATATTTATTGTTTCTGTGCGAACCTCCATCAATATTAATTGGAAAGCTTGTTTTTCGAGGCAGCAAGACGTCGCCAGCATCATATTACCCCAACTAAACGATGTCTCAGTGACAAGTTTTTATATTGATAGCAAAAGTCACCTTAATATATTTTTTTTTATAAAAACTTAATTTACTGATGTTTTTTTATGATATATTCTTGTTGTTAACAAATCAGAGAATAATAATAATACACCAGACAATTAAATAAAATAATTTGGCCACAAACTAAACGGTAGACTTGCGATATGGGTATGGTATAACATAACATAACTTCACGCTGTATCCCCAACGGGGTAGTCAGAGAGGACGGAGCGCCAGGAGTCGCGGTCCTTACACACCTCTTTCGCTTCCTCAAATCCCATCATTCTCCTCACACATTTTCGCCTAGGTATGCGAGTGCTTTTGACATTTCCGTCTGCTAACACTCTGGCTATTTGATCTTCATAAGTCAGCCTTGGTCTTCCTTGGCTTCTTTTACCACTCACTTTTGCTCTGTATATTTTCTTCGTCAGTCTTTCATCACTCATTCTTTCCATGTGCCCGAACCATCTAAGCATTCCTTTCTTCATTTTTACAATAACACTGTTGTGCAACCCTGTCATACTGCGTATCTCATCATTGCTTATCCTGTCCGCAAGCGTGACACCGCACATATTTCTGAGAGACCGCATCTCCACAGCATTTATCATACTTTCACTCGATTTCGGGCATATCCAGGCCTCACTGCCGTACAACAAAGTTGGCACCAACACCGCATTGTGGATGGCCATTTTAGCAGTGTTAGATATATTCACACTACCCACTAATGCGGACAGAGCACCGTTCACTTTATTGCCGGTTGCTACCCGTCTCTCCACATCCAACTCACATCTTCCATCCCTCGAAAACGCACTCCCCAGGTACACAATTTCTTTCACCTGTTCTAGACATTTTCCATTTACACTAATCACACATTTCGTTTGTTCCGCTTCTCTTTCAAACACCAGAACCTTAGTTTTGTTCACATTCATTTTCAATCCTTTTACTTCACAATCTTCTTTCATGCACGTGACTAGTGTCTGCAACTCTGCTTCTGATGGTGCTATTAGCACAGCATCGTCAGCGTACAATAGGCAGTTTACTACTGTGTCACCACATCCCATACCACTCATATTACCTTTCAATCTCTGGAGGCAACTGTCCAAATACAGCACGAATAGCCAGGCAGACATCACGCAGCCCTGTCTGACACCAGAACAGACTTCAAACCAGGGCGACATGTCACCGTCTATCCTTACACAGGCTCTGTGGTCTCGATATAATGACCTCACAGCCTGCAGTAAGGAGCCCTCCACGCCATATTCAGGCAGAAGACTCCACACTTTCTTCCGCACTACTCTATCGAATGCTTTCTCTAGATCCACGAAAGCGCAGAAAACTTTCTGACCTAAAACCAGAAACCTTCCCACGACAACGCGAAGCGAGAAAATCTGATCCATACAACCCCTACCGTTCCTGAATCCACCTTGCGCCTCCCACAAATATCTTTCTGAAACACCTTTCATACGTTCAGTCAATACTTTAGTATAGACTTTACTCGCTAAGCTGACCAAGCTGATGGCCCTATAGCACGCACAGTCTAGGTAGGAACCTTTCCCTTTATATAGAGGTACTATGACTGCCGTGCGCCAGTCCTCTGAAACCTCCCCTTCTGCCAACAAAGGTTGCAGAGTGCACAGAAGGCATCCCAGACCCTAGGACCACCGTACTTGATCATCTCAGCAGTCACCTCATCAATTCCCGCAGCCTTTCCACATTTCAAACTTCTTATCACTTTCACAATCTCTTTCATACTAATGGCATCCTCCAGTCCCTGGCCCGAGTGTGGCAATTCATTAGAATCGCTCTCAGTATCAGAGACGGAGTCGCCACTCTCATACAGTTCTCCATAGTATTCACTCCATCGCTGCAGAACATCCTTTTTATTTGTAAGCAGGTTGTTTTCTTTCGAACGCACTTTATTCATTCTGCAAGGTGCCGGACCACTTCGGATCTTACGTACTTCTTTCCAAAATAATTTGGAATTTTCCTCGAAGTTGTCCGACATCTTGTTTTCATCTACCACCCTACACCTTTCACGCTTCTCTTTCACTAGTGCCTTCGTTTCTGCTTTCTGCAGCTTATACCTGTCTTTCATCAAATTTTTCATACCACAGTCATTAGTAACAAGGTAGTCTCGCCATGCTTTCTTTTTCTTATACACAGCCACTTTCACCTCATCATCCCACCACACATCACGCTTTTTGCCGTTCCCAATCTTATTCATTCCACACACTTCTTTCGCAGCCTCAACCATACTATCTCTAAGGTTCTGCCAGCATTCTTCAACATCCTCGCTCATCACTTTCAATCTATCATCAAGCTTACTGGATAATACCCTTTCATATTCATTCCTGGTGGTCGCATCCTGCAGTTTCCAGCTTTTAATACGGCTAACCGCTGCAGGTTTGGACACTACGCGATGTCGCCATGCTGCGAACAGACCCCTTATTCTGGTTATCACCAGAAAGTGGTCCGTCCCGAGGTCGGCTCCTCTATACGCTCTTGTGTCCATTACCTGCTTCTTAAGACTGCTATCCACCAGGAATAAATCAATCATACTTCTCGCACCCTTTCTTTCCCACGTGTACTGATGGATCCTTTTGTGCCCAAACATGGTATTAGCCACAAAAAGATCCTTTTCCATACACAGTCCTAGCACAATCTTACCAGCATCATTTACTCTCTTATCTCCATATTTGCCTAGGACAGACTCAAATCCTGTTCGAGCTGTCCCGACCCATCCATTCATGTCTCCACACACAACAATTCTTTCGTTCTCTTCAACCGTCGCTAGAACTTCTCTAACATTTTCCCAGAACTGCTCTAGTTCAGCCAAACCGACAGAGGACACTGGGGCATATACTGCCAAAACAAAAATTCTTGTCAACCCAATCTTGAGGCGTACCCAGAGCAGTCTGGGATTTATACATTCATACTCAGTCATACAATTAACCATACGAGAGGACAGTAAAACGCCTACCCCTTGGCATCCCCTATCTCCTTGTGGTACCCCTGACCACAAAGCGATGCCTCCTCCGGGCAAGTCGGCAAGTTCACTGCCGCCTCGCTTGGTTTCACTCAAACATAGCACATCCAATCTTTTCTCTTCCATAATATCAATCACTTCATTCATCTTCTCCTCAATCCCACCTCTCACATTCCACGCAGCTACTCTGCACTCCTCCCTCCACTTCCCGCCGCTAGGTGCACAGCGTGTTGGGTGGCGGTCCCCAACGCCGAACTGCACTCTGCACACACCAGCGGGGACAGACCGGTGTACGTCGCTTCCGGGGGACGCCCTAACATTATAATTGCCGTTGTCCCGCATGGTATGCACAGAAGAGGAATTGCAGCCAGGGCTGGCAGGGGTCGCGACGAGCACGCTTCCTCAGTTGACCCCCTATGGGTATACCCTATGGGTATGGTATAGCTTGTATAATGAACTGAAGGAGCACCCTGTGACATCCAGACTCCAAGCCTTTTTATTGAAGTTCGTTTCTTAAATTAATCTGAGCGAAGATTGAAAACAGGACCCCAGCTTGGAAGACATAAATATGCCTTTCCATTGTGCCAACGGCCAGCTAGATATCTAAAATATTCATTAACTTTTCAGAAATTACTTTATATTATATTATGTATCAAAAGTGGTAAAAGAAGCCAAGGAAGACCAAAGCTAACTTATGAAGATCAAATAGCCAGAGTGTTAGCAGACGGAAATATCAAAGGACTCGCACACCTAGGCGAAAATGTGTGAGGAGAATGATGGGATTTGAGGAAACGAAAGAAGTTTGTAAGGATCGCGACGCTTGGCGCTCCCTCATCTCTGACTACCCCGTTAGGGACACAACGTGAAGATATGTATGTATGCCAGAGTGTTAGCCGACGGAAATGTCAAAGGCACTCGCATAACTAGGCGAAAATGTGTGAGCAGAATGATGAGATTTGAAGAAACGATAGAAGTATGTAAGGACCGCGACGGTTGGCGCTCCGTCCTCTTTGAGTACCTCCTTATGGATACAATGTGAAGATATGTACGTATGTATTAAATTATTATATTTCTAAATTTAACTTAAAATAAATAATACATATTTTTTTAGGATTCACTCACACGCCCATTCGTCTGTCTTTCACAGCTGTTTTTCAAGTGAGAGGTTGAACTTTGTATTTTTTATTAATACTATTTATTAATACTGACTACTCCGTTAGGGACACGGTGTGAAGGTCAATGAATTAATGCTAGTACACTGAATACATTAATATTTTATGTTGCATTATTCAGTACGAAGCTCACAGCGACGTTAAACACCATTCAATATGTATAACAATCAAAAGGAAAGAGAAAATATATTTGTCAAATAACTATATACATATTTGTACGTGTGTCTTCGCGTAAGGAAAATCTAAATGGATTTGTTTGAAAGCTTCACTACGAACGCCTAATAATATATCTGCGCGCTTAATAAATCTGCATCTATTGGTAGAATTTGTAAATTTAATACTATTTCACTTCGCGTGAGCTATTATAATGAATCCAGTATAATCCACGATTCTAAGCTTAGATGAGAGAAATAAACGAGCCTCGCTTGAGTTTCACTAGATAACGTCCAGTAATCCGGTGTCATGTCGTACAGAGGAACACGCCAGCGACTTAGTCAAATTACATCCGGGAGACGCTCTCCCTCTAACATATGCCGAATGAAAAGGAAGTCAGTGATGACAAGGATATGCGTAGATACATATAGATAACTCAGAACTACACAACGGAGTTCTGGAGATGTTTGTAATCAAAAATCACCATCGAAGAGCTTTCGAGAAAGTTTGCAGCTTATCTCCTATACAAGTTTCTTATCACACCTAAATTGTATCATTCATTTAACTTGTACTACAGAATTTACTAATAATAATAATATACTCAGGCATTTCACATAGCGCCACCTAGTCCCAAAGTAAGCCGCACAGCGCTTGTGTTATGGCTACTAGACAACTTATATACTGCTTATATACTTCTCTTTTGTAAATAAATACATATCATACATAAACACCCAGACTCGGGACGGGAATCGAACCTGCAACCCCCGATTACTTTCCAACGCGCTTAGCCGTTGCGCCACGGAGGTCGTCATACCATAGCTAAGTTCCATAGTTAATTATTTCTAGATTAGTTAGTTCTGTAGTTAAATTACAATTCCAAGAATTCTTCTCACAGACAGATAATTTCTTTGAACATTGCACAAACAATAATGGATGGATTTGAATTCAACTTATGATGTTAAGACATTAAGAACAAATTGCAATCCTGCAGTGCTTTATCGTTAGTTAGGTTATTTAATTCGTATAAAATACGATAAATTAAACATTTATTTTATATTACTAGCTTTTACTCCCGACTTCGTTCACGCGAAGTTCAAAAACACAAAATGTCTGTATAAATTATAGCCTATGAGTTATTCTGATGTGAAAGTCAAAGTCAAATCAATGTATTCGAATAAACCCAATAAAAAGGTGTTTTAGAACATCAAATCTACTTTAGTTCGGTTCAAAGAGAAAACCTGTGGACACTGAGAAGAACCGACAAGAAACTCGGTCAGATCGTTTTTTCAACATCAATTTACAAAAGGTTTATTACAATACAATATTCAGAAAGCCAGTAAATGCATGTATCGAGGAGATTGTTTCCAAACTATTGCTTTGTCTTCAACAAAATCGTTTATTTATAGTACGAGTATGATTGTCTAATTACGACCAATGTACGTTTTATAACAAATCTAAATCTATTTTGTGTTAATGAGTTCTTAACTTCCCGAGGAACTTTATTGTAAACACGAATGCAGTTAAAAAACGAAATATTTGACTTATTTAATTTAAATTCATGTATAATTTATTTATAAATATGCAACGGTAAGTTTCATCACAATCCGTTCAGACGTTTTTGCGTCGAAGGGTAACGAACATTCATATAGTCATTCCGTATTATTTTAATCTATCCTCACAAACTTTCGGGTTTATAATATTACCAGTAGGATGGGCCATAGCCTACACGATTTAATTAAAAAAGAAAACGTGAAAACTTCAAATTTATGGTTAAACTAAATTAATTACATACATAATACATCTTCGCTGTATCCCTAACGGGGTAGTCAGAGAGGATAGAGGTTCAAGCTGCTCGGTCCTTACATACTTCTATCGCTTCCTCAAATCTCATCATTCGGTATGCGAGGTATGCGAGTGCTTTTCACATTTCCGTCAGCTGACACTCTGGCTATTTGATCTTCGTAAGTCGGCCTCTGTTTTCTTTGGCTTCTTTTACCACTCGCTTTCGGTCTGTAGATGGTCTTCGTCAGTCTTTCATCACTCAATCTTTCCAAGTGCCCAACCATCTAAGCATTCCTTGCTTCATTTTTACAATAACACTGTCGTGCAACCTGTCATACTGCGTATTTCTTCATTGCTTATCCTGTCCGCAAGGGTGACACCGCACATATTTCTAAGAGATCGCATTTCTACTGCATTTATTTTACTTTCACTTGATTTTGGGTATATGTATTGTAACATTTTCTTCCTATTGTACCTTTTTTATGAGCTTAGAGGTTGTCAGAAAAATTAATTGTAGAACTTTTTAATTTAGTGTTTTTTCTAATCATATGTAAATTATAATTTCAAAGGTTAATTTAAAAGGTATTTATACTTGATTTGATAAACACCACACCACACCATCACACTCACTTTCTATACTTTTTTATTCATTTGTAAAATTAATATTGTTGTTCTTGGTAAATTTCATTATATGTATACATTCCTTTTCAAAAAGAATTTTATTTAAAAATTTCTAAATTAGATTCAAAATTTATTTTATCCATTCCCTTTTCGTGGCATCCGGTTGGGAATGATATAATATCTAGGCCTCACTACCGTGCATTAAAGTAAATAACTTAATTGTAACAACTACATTAATTAATCGTAGATACCAATAATTTTAAATTGTATAAGATTTCAATAAGAAATAATAAAAGAGTGGATACTTTTCATTTTCATACAATTATTTTTGTTTGAACCTACCTACATACTAATTGTGTTGCCAGTTTGTCTATTTTCTCATTGTAAATGGTTATCGTGTTTGTAAGTTGTCGGTGATAACTCTTTTTGTGAAACAACGCGATAAGGAAGGCACACACGCGCGTCCACAAAGCCGTCGGCGTATAATCTCTCGCAGGTGGAACAAACAATCTCAGCACAAACAGACAACCCTTAGCCGGTTATCTCAAAGACGTCCGCACTATGGCGATGGTATTACATACTACATGCACTTTTAAATTGTGCTAAAAAAATCCTTAATATAGTACGAACAAATAACTGGCAAAGAGCATGTTAGACATATTGAATTCAAGGTTCCGTAGTGTCTACGGACGAAAATATTTAATTGTCGTTCTTCATTTTTGGGTTAGGGTTAAAAATTTACGTCGGTATATCTAATTTTAGCCCAGTAGATGATGGAATCAACCGGCCGCGACCAGACATGTTTTAGACAGATATGTTTTGGACGTACAGGCTCGAAATCCAAAAAATATCTATCGCAACGCAAACCTGATGATTTTCCTACAATCTACAACTTATAGGTTATGTTATGATCTTTTTCAGATTTTTCCGCGCAATACTTTTTTAGTCAAGGAAAAAAAGTTAAAAAAATTAATACAAAATAACGTGTTATAATTTTTGTTAAATACGTGATTATAAACATTCGATTCAAATGTTTCATTTGAAAGAAACAAAATAAAAAATTATACGAATTATGCAGAATGCACGTGACACGATAAAGAGCAAAATATCCTATAAATTTTGTTTACACTTTAAGTACTTATATTTCACAAAAAGTTCGGACACAAAACTGCCAACAAAATATACCTATAACAAAAAATTAATTGCCTAAAGATATAAATGAATGTGCAGACAGACGTGACACATTTATATTATTACGTACAAGCCGGCTGTCGCCGCGGAACAAAAAACACAACTCGCCAGCCCTGGAAGTAAAACGAATTGATTAACTATAACATGGCCGGTAATTAATTGGATTTGTATAAATTTAGATATATGTCAGTCTGAGAAATAATGCCTAATTATTACTAGCGAAAGTGTCATGCGTTTATAATTTATAGCTACCAGCGCAAAATTTTTTGCATACTAATTTACTCATTTAGGGGTTGACTTTTCAGTGTCAAATTAATACATGTTTAAATATTCCTTTCGTAGATTCCGTACATAAATACAGTATTTTACATTTTTTTTTTTTACACTACTTTTGTCAAAGTTAAATTCAAATCAATTTATTCAAGTAAACCTAATTACAAGTAATTATTTTTTAATGTTAAACTCATTGGTACGGAAAGAAAAACTGCACTGAGTAAAACCGATCGATCAGATATTATTTTTATAAAATAACTAGCTTTTGCCCGCGACTTCGTTCGCGTATAAATTATCAAGTTTTATAAAGTATTATAAGTATTATAAAGTTTCATCAAAATCCGTTCCGTAGTTTTGGCGTGAAGGAGTAACAAACATCCATACATCCACCCTCACAAACTTTCGCATTTATAATATTAGTAGGATTTTACAATAACTATACGACTTTAAAATATTCAGAAGTCACGTACAAAGAAGATTATTTCCAGACTATTGTTTTATGTTCGTTGAAAACATTTGTTTTATGATATGATTTATCAATCAGTGTACATTTTAAAACAAATTTTAATCTTTTTTTCGTTAATTGATTGACTTCATGGGGAATCTTAAAAAACGAACACAAATGACACACTTAACTTTTGAAATTTAAATTTCGGAATAATCAGTTTATCATGACCTCGGGCTTCCATACCATCAACATCGCCTTTGTTTAGGTGTTACTTTGCGGAAGTACATTTTTTTTCATAAAAGAGGGGCCAAACGGGCAAGCAAGTCACCTGATGGAAAGTGATCACCACTACCCATGGACAGGACACGCGTAACGTCCGTGGAATTACAGCCGCGTTGCCCGCCTTTAAGGGAAGGGAGGAAAGGGTTCCTCCCTTTCCTCCCTTCTGACGAGGCTGTAAAGGTCATGTTTAAGCCAGTTTCCACGGAATCTTTAAAAATATAGCTAGATATTTAAAATATGAATGGGTAATAAGTACATGATATGCGTACGCGCACTGGTAAGTAATCAAAATTATCTGAAACAGGGCTTTGAAAGCAAATAAAAAGATCAAACCTCGTGATCGATATGAATACATATGTATGTATATTGTATACAGTAATTGTATTCCGTGGTCACACCTGTGTTAAATAAAGAATTTGTTAATAATTTGACTACAGTGCCATCTAGCGGAGCCAAAAGCCTCGTCTCGACAAAACAAATGTATTATAGTAACTGGAAATATGACTTTAATCTGTGGAGTCGTTCAACGATAGGTAACAAACATACCAATGATTATATTGACATATATTCTGTATAAAGATAGCCCAATGCGTACATCATTGCTTCTTACTATTGACTTCTAAGGTGTGTCCCGGAAAACAAGCAAGTGGTGTATTATCTCATACACAAATAAATTCATTTATTCAATAGT